>JADAZR010000045.1:0-419617 GCA_014872995.1 Diaporthe citrichinensis | reverse complement strand
TATTTATATTACTAATTAATTAGCTTATTTATTAAACCTTAACCTAATTAAGTACATTTAAGCGTTTATAAAGAGGTAAATTATTAATTAACTTAAAGAACGATTTATAAGTAAAAAATTAATGGTAGTAATCTCTTTAGCTTAGGAAGTTATCTACCTTAATATGTTAATGAACCTTTATTTAAGTATATTAAGGTGATTAGCAGTGGTTATTATAGTAAATAGGGGTTATATTGGCATATAACGTTATAATTAAGTAACCTATAATATAAGCTGGTTTTGCCGTGTAATTTAATACTAATATTATTTATATGCACTAACCACCAAAATCAAGAAATCTACATGATTCGCCACATTTAACCCAGGGGACCCCTAGTCAACACGCCGGAAGTCACGAATTAGCCTTCTTTAGGGAGTCAACCTGTAGGCTACACGTGCCTGAGGACCCGCGAGCCGCGCAACCGCATTGGAAAACGTGAGGTGGCCTTTCGGACCCAGAACAGACCACAGCCAGAGCACACAGTAGGCTAAGCTCAACAGCCTCGCCGTCGACAGTCACCACCACTGCCTTCTCACCCTCCTTCGCCCTTTTCTCACCTGACCTGGCCGGCTGGCTTCAGTTGCTCTGCTCCATGGTCAAGTCCAATTGACTTCTGTTTCTCATGACATCTGTCTGAGCTACTCCCGCCGCTCCTTCATCGTGGACCGGTCCCGTCGCATTCACTCCCGTGCCGTCCTTGCTCTGCTCCATGCTGGACGCTCCTGAGCGACCCTGCAGCTGTCAGATACCTCGTATCTGTGTCCCAACTCACAACCAAGATGTCTGCCAAGTCTCGTTTCACAAGGCTTGATGCCTTCACAAAGACCGTCGAAGATGCGCGCATCCGAACAACCTCTGGTGGCATCGTCACCATCGTCTCGCTGCTCGTGGTCTTGTACCTGGCATTGGGTGAATGGTCAGACTACAGGCGCACAGTAATACACCCAGAGCTTATTGTTGATAAAGGACGGAGTATGTCATCGCTACATCCACCCACCTACACCCCCTCCCCATCAGAGACCATAGACCGGGCGGGCTGACCGATGGCGATCACTCAATTAGGCGAGCGGATGGAGATCCACCTGAACATCACCTTCCAACGAATCCCATGCGAGCTACTGACCCTCGACGTGATGGACGTCTCGGGCGAGCAGCAGCATGGCGTGCAGCACGGCGTCAGCAAGGTGCGCCTCCGCCCCGAGTCCGACGGAGGCGGCGTCATCGACACCAAGGCCCTGGCCCTCCACGACGACGACGAGACCGCCAAGCACCTCGACCCCGACTACTGCGGCGGCTGTTACGGCGCCGCCTCTCCGCCCAATGCCATGAAGGCCGGGTGCTGCCAGACCTGCGACGAGGTGCGCGAGGCTTACGCCCAGGCCTCCTGGGCCTTCGGCCGCGGCGAGAACGTCGAGCAGTGCATGCGGGAGCACTACGCCGAGAGGCTGGACGAGCAGCGCCACGAGGGCTGCCGTATCGAGGGCAGCCTGCGCGTCAACAAGGTCGTCGGCAACTTCCACATCGCCCCCGGCCGCAGCTTCAGCAACGGCAACATGCACGTACACGACCTCAAGAACTACTGGGACACCCCCGTCGCTGGCGGCCACCGCTTCTCACACACCATCCACCAGTTGCGCTTCGGGCCCCAGCTGCCCGAAGAGATCCTCGAGAAGCTGGGCACAAAGTCTCTGACCTGGACTAACCACCACGTCAACCCCCTGGACGGCCTCGAGCAGGTCACCGATGACCCCAACTTCAACTACATGTACTTCGTCAAGATCGTGCCCACCTCCTACCTGCCCCTCAGCTGGAGCAAGAAGTACCGCGACCTGATGACCGACGCGAACGCCGCCCTCGGCCAGTTCGGCCAGAACGACGACGGCAGCATCGAGACCCACCAGTACTCGGTCACGAGCCACAAGCGCAGCCTGTCCGGCGGTGACGACTCCGCCGAAGGCCACGCCGAGCGCCTGCATTCCAAGGGCGGTATCCCAGGAGTCTTCTTCTCATACGTAAGTTATACCCCGCCCTCTCCGTCCGCTTGGATCAAAACATTTGAATCACAGGGCTCGCCAAGCTGACACGTTGACTATCAGGACATCTCGCCCATGAAGGTCATCAACCGTGAGGAGCCAGCCAAGTCGTTCGCAGGGTTCCTCACTGGGCTGTGCGCCATTCTCGGCGGCACTCTGACGGTCGCCGCTGCGGTGGACCGGTTTGTGTTCGAGGGCGCGACGAGGTTGAGGAAGTTGAGGGCCAAGGATCTGTAGATATCATGTGATCTAAGACGGGCCAGAACAAAGGGGGCGAGAGCAGCTAGAGCTACATGGTTGACCTCCGGGCCTTCAAGGTCCATCACGCCTTTTGTTTTGCTTTTGCATCGGCTATGGCGTTTAGGCTAGGTAGTCGGGAAAATCTCAGGTTTATATTTGTTCTTCTCAGTTTTGAGCACCTCTAGTAGGGGCTGGTGAAATACCTCGGTTGGCTCAAGAGCGATGACTTCTCAGACATGTGCTTATTTATTGTGTGGGAAGGCGGCGCTAGCCAAGTCCCCCTTTGTCCATCTTGTTGGTCGGTGTCAATGCTCCGGACATGGCTTTGCTGGCTGCTTCTTGTAGCGACTACCTGAGTGTTCGCATCTGCTTTGAACCAATTTTGCTCTCTTGTGCGAGTCTACGCAAGTTCTTTTGTAGACGGTAGGCTCTTGGCTATACCTTGCAATTAACCTGGAAGACGAAGGTGCCCAACATAGGATCTCGAGGTCTCATAACGCTACGAACAGGCAGATGGGAAAATGGATTGGAACCATTGCATAAGGGAAACAGAAGCACAGTGCTTTTGTCTACTACAAACGGAAGCGAACAGACACCGACTAATTACCTAGGTAGTGTGAAAGTCATCAAGACTTGGACGTTCATCCTATCCACCCTGCCTGCGTCTTTCTTTGGGAATATTGAGCAGCAGCACGACTAAGTTCCGAAGATTCTCAAAACCTGAATTATTGATATACTGGCATTTCCCCGATGCCAACTAATATGTGAGTAGAGACATCCCCAGAGGCAAGAGACAACCCAAAGCTTACAAAAGCAGCGACAACTCAGGTTCATAGGCCGGCTCATTGAGAGCAAGGCTTCACCTTTCAAGCGATTTGTGACACTTCTCAGCTGAGAATGGGACAGTCTGGGAGCAGTATCCATGGGGAAAGGTTTCTCCCCCTCCTGGTATTTTCTTTTCTTTTGCCCCAACAGAGTGTGAAGGGAACGGCGCATGGTGCAGGAAGGACACAAAGCAATGTTGCATTATCCAGGAACATCATTCTGAATCAGCCAACTTGAATGCCTATCACTCTCACGCAGAAAGTACTCGTCATGGAGTTTAAGATTCCAAATAAATTAAAGAAAATATAAACTTGCAGCATCTTTTTCGTCCTAGCGAAGGTCATCCGTCCTTTTAACGTGCACCTCCTCAGTCTCTCTTTTCTCTTGTCTGTGAGGGGAAAATAATGATTACCCCAGGCCTCTCGATTCGTGACACGGCAATGACAGGTCTCTTTCTTCAATACGTAAGAGGCGCCGCCTCATGTGAAACACCTTCCCCGAATACAACCATCGAGGTCTCCTTGACAGACTGCTGTTGCTCGGAGAACAACGTCCATCTCGACAATACGGAAGGTCGGATCATGCTCCAAGCCGGACTTGTGGGACGAGCAGACAACTAAGGGGACGTCATACATTTGAAGAACTTAGAGTGATATCCATGTAGATGTGTAGTAACCACTCATTAAACTGTCAACATGGCAGAGCAAGACGTACTACCATGGAACATTGCTGAGAAAGTAGCAGATTCGGTCTTTAATCAACGAATAGTGCAACATCTTCACGACACACAAAAGAAAAAGAAGAAAAAAGGAAAAAGACAAAAGCACAAAAGCAGTGGGTATGCCGCACCACGTATGTGTGCCAGACAATATTAGGTGGGCGAGTATGGCTGCTCCCCCAGCTGCAGCGTGTTATTAAGCGCGCTGCGCAAGTCCCCGGGTAATGTACCGAGCACTAGCCGCGGGCGTCACCCAACAAATAGATGAACGCCGAACGACAAAAAAAAAAAGTAAAATCAACATGGCCAATCTTGGTGTATAGAAAGGCCCGGCTGCTCTAGTCGCGAAGCTTATGATATTTTGTCTCAGCTAGTACTGTACATGATATGGGCTACCGGGCAATACTGCTGAAAGTGTGCATCCAGCCTGCCAGCGATGCGCCGTCAATTAAACATGCGTTATGCGGCGTGCCCAATATCGAATATGGGGTCATGGCGTCTTGATTCAGATGCATGGCATCGGCTGCTTGCATCTTCTCCAGTCGGTTCGCTGCCAGGATATTCGCCAGCCAGGTTGTGTTTGTTACCTCGGCAATACGGTAGCAATTGAAAACATATGGAAATAATCAATACACGGGCATTAATTAGACTTGCCCTATAGTACTATTGTCTTCGGTTTCTGTTACGAAATGCATACCGCGTCGCGAGCAAGCAGATGAGCAGCTGAGCTCGATCCGGAGACATGGGGCATACCGGAACCGGGGTCTGCCCCGGAAGGGCAGCCAGACAGACACGAAAGAACGCGTCCCTAGTCCGGGAGTGGTAGGCGAGCCCGTAATTATACACGTGCATAGCAAGCATGCCGGCAAGGGGAGGAAGGAAGAGGAGGAGGCTCTGCGCGCGCTCTCACGTGGTCGGGCCCAAGCGGTGTGGGGCAAAGGCAGTCCCGACATTTCTTCAGACATAACAAAGGGAAAAAGTACGCTGTGTCCCGTGCGCCATGTACGTGTGTGCGCTTGTGTGTGCACTGGACGCGCGAGGAGGAGCTGCACCCAGGCGGGTGAACGATCAAGCCTGGCCAAATTGCGCCCTTCAATCACCGAGACATGGGCGAAATGGGGGCACCCGGGCCGTTGCAGGCGGTACCCACCGGTTAGCAGCAGCACCAGCAGCACATGGGAATTGCTGGGGTTTGGGAGGGAGGACGGGGCTGGGTTGACTGACGCCCGGCAAATCGAGAGCTCGATGTGTATGTATGTGTCATGGAGAAGTAAAGCTTCATCTCGAGGCTGCGACGGTGCAATTTCAGGGACTTTTCGTCACAAGAGAAGTGCAGCCAGCCCACCTCGAATGCACAAAAAATGATCCTCGCAGGGCTCGACTGTGAGCGTGGAGTCTAGTGGCCGGGGCCACACGGTGGCTTGCGCCGCGCCCGTTTTTTCCTTCTCTTCCTTCTCTTCTTCCCTCTCTAGTGGCCGGTACTGTGCATTGTTTACGTGATGGGGCTGGCTGAATGGCTGACTGGCTGGCTGGCTGGCTGCCCGGCAGACGTTGCTGTGATGGGGACGGCCTCATTTCGAGCCTAATTTCCGCGGGGAATGTCGGCCGAGGTGGGTACCACCCAGGCTAAACAGCCCTTTCTCCACAAGGGGACCCGCGGCCAGGCCCCTCCTCGTCTCGACTACGTCGAGGGAAGAAGCTCGGGGGGATCGTTTTAGGGCGGACGCGTCTTGGAATCGGCGGGATCGGCGAGCTAATGTCGGTCATCTCAGTTCGAGGGGTGGAAGCTTCATTAGCCTCGGAGGGTGGACTGCTCACGGGCTGCTCACGATGGTGGCATTTGTGAGATTTGTGACAAGCTGAGGTGAGGTGGTATGGGTGGCTTGCTTGTCTCCCGGCAGGACCAGGACTTGACGCGCCAGGTGACTTGATGGTTTCTGATAGTTTGGACGGGCGGGCGGGCTCAATCAAAGTGATGGAACCAATGCAGACATGACAGCCGTTGCGAAGACTGGAGGAGCGGGGGTTTTTGGCCCGGGATGCAACTCTGAAATCTTGCCCGATCCAGGTTCAAGCCTGGAATGCTGAAGCATGGGCCCCGACAGCCCAGCCAGTCAGCCCGTTGAAGCTGGGCGGGCGTTGGTTGACGACGGAGCCGTGAGGGCAGGCAAAGCAGCCAGGCAGTGTCATCACAAGATGCAAGTTGGACCCGATGAGATACGTGCCTCACTGGATCGCTGGCTGTATCCTCTCCGCCTCCCAGGCTCGTGATACCCAGCCAGGCCTGTACGTGCGTATGCAAGTGCTGTGAGTACCGTGCTAGGCATGTAGGCAGCCCTGACAGGCTCGTATTGGACGACAACACCATCTGCAGCAGACCAGATGCTGTGGACCTGGACCTGCGTAGTTGCTGCTGCTTGCAGGCCGGGCAGGCCCAGTGCGACGACAGACCCGAGGAACTGGGCGAGAGCGGTCTATGGTCTTGCTCAGGTTAGAGGCAGCATCCATGGCCCATGTGTTCTGGAACGCAAGGCTGGCTGCGTCTGCCATCACTACATGGACTGTGGTACGCTACACTATACCGCTATGGTAGAGAGATCTCCCATCGCCCTCGATTAGCAGCTGATCGATCCCGTGGATCGTCTGGGGCAAGCAAGCAGGAACAAGCAAGCAAGCAGAGAATCTCGTATTACGTCGTCCAAGGCGACTGAGCCTCACAGCACAACAGGTCTAGAGTCGCCTGTGGGATTCTGTCCTCTTGTCCGCCCCCAAGCCCCCTCGTTCCCTGCGCTCCTGCGCTCAATGTCCGAGATGCTCGCCATGGCCATCCATCAATCCATCCATCTGCAAGATGAGATAATCCGGATAGATACTGCACGTGCTGTTAAGAGGTATCAAGGCGGGTTCGTCGCCGGATGCATCGTGGTCTGTCTATTGCATCTGGAGAAAAGAGACCCGGACCTGCCCTACTCGGACCTGAAGACGACGTCAACAACAGGCCTCCCACCTGCTGTAGATCACTTGGCCTGGCCTCAGACAATGGCTGAGATGGGACGTAAATGTTGCCACGACCGCTGGATGTGTGGATGGCTGAATGCCTGGTTGGGCGCCGGCCAGGGAAAGGCAACCTTGGAAGGCTGCAAGCAAGAAAGGGGGGGCGTTCGAAGACTCCAGGCACGCCAGGGTTCGTCCGTCTTTTCCCAACCACGCCTCCGTGATCCTTGCGCCTGGCCTAGCGAGGTGGGCTACAAGTGGGCTGTTCCAATTAAAGCCTGCCACCCCTGCATCGACGGCCTTAGCGGTGCTACCCATGCCTGCCATGTCCCCATGTACCCACGTACTCAGGTACCCAGGCACCTTGGCTGTTTTTGTCTGGCTGGCCGTTCGCAGGGTCGGGAGGGTCTCTCACTCATGCCAATTCTCTGGACCAGCGATGGGTACCAATTCAATTGACCTTGGTGCGCCTGTCTCCTGAAGTTCACGGTTTTCCCTTCTCGATGACTTTCCACCACGACAACCACCACCACCCCGTTCCTTTCCTGTTGGTGTGCTCCCTGGTAGGCGTTCCCCGTCCGTCTCTCCAGCGTCGTCGGCAGCAGTGCAGTCAGTAGTCATCCGGAAGGAGACGATCGACGATCGCATTGACTGGGCTTGGTTTTTTGCTGCGGTGGTGTCCACGGGTCACCTCATCGCCAAGCAACTCCTCCGGCCTGCCTGCTTGTTCGCGTCTCTTCAGAGGCCCCGAGGTTCCAGGTCAGGCGGACAGACGGACAGACAGACAGAGAAAACAAAGACGCTCGTTCCCCCCAGCCTAACTCCCTCTTCTGCCTCTGCCCTTACGTTCGTTGTTTGAAGGGTTTCCAATTGTTTCGGTCTTGTGGACCAACGGGTTTCCACGGTCTTTCCAACCTCATTGAGTGACGGGTGCAAGCAGCTCTGGGGAAACTCCCGACCAGGCCAGCCCAAGAGTCCTTCGCTGCCGTCGCCCAGGGTGCAAGCAGGACACCCATCAAAAGGGGTCCAACGCCACCACGACATCAGCCCTCCAACTGGATTCACCACTCCACGATCTTTCTACGCGTCTTCCGATTGCCGGCAGCATTTTTGCGTGCAGTTTCGAAAGATTCGGCCCCAGCGACGGATCCGTTTATCGTTCCTGACAACATAGCATCCTTTCTCAACCTTCTTCACCCCCGCGTCACTACCGCTTTCAGGGGTCGTGTACATTGTTCGTGCGCCGCTGCCCATAGACCGAGCTCGACAGCCCAGAACCAATTGCACAACTTGTCCACGTCTGCTAGGTGATACACCATCGCCTCTGATTGACGTAGGGAATACAGTCATCGCGCTCATCCCGAATTCCCCCCCCCCTCTTTCATTAAAGGGCAAACATCTTCGATTCCCGATCCAGTGCCATATTTGGAGGTCGACGCCACAGCCGACAGAGCGCCGCCCCTCGCGCGCGTTCCTCGATAGGAGAGCATCATTCCCCCGACGTCATACCTTTTCGCGCACCGCTCCCGACCCGAACGCGACCTTTCAACCCTTCTTGGGGACTCAACTGCACCAAGTTCAATGACTTGAGCAGTTCACCATGTCGACCCCAACAAGACCCAATTTCATCGACATACGCTCCGAGTCGCAAGCTTCTTCCATCCCGCGCCCACTAAGATCCCCTCGCCTACATGTCGCCGGCGAGCATCCGCCGGAGCTCTCGCCTCTCGATGCGTTCGCCCTGCAGAGCCGGCTGCTGGCCAAGCAGCTGGAGGAGAGTGCCAAGGCCGGTAGGAGAATGAGCCGCCTGCCCCCATTGACGACAGAGAGTCCTCTCATCGTACAAGGGAGATCCGAATACTTCCGGTCAATGTCGGCCGAGTCTGGATCTGACGCCGGCGGTGACGGACCTCAACAACACTCGGCTGGTCCTGCGATGAGGGCAGAATTGGCTGAGTCGCCCGAGCGACCACAGTCCATGCACCCACGGATGAGCCAAATTCCACCGACTCCGGATACCTCGATCCCCATACCGACACCAAACTCCTTTGAGCAGCTACGAGGTCGGCCACTGGGCAGCCATGATGACAAGACCAGCTACTTTGGCGCTAGGAGGGAACACTCGCCCTCGTCCTTCGACAGTGCCAGCATTGATGCACGGGCAGCCGGCGAAGCGGATTCCACACAACAGGAGCTGCTGGCCGAGCCATCAGCGACCCCAAGCCAGGCCTTGTCATCACCTCGCAAATTGGAACACAAGACTTCGCACGAGTCTCTCGCTCCTCCAAGGACTACATTCCCAGCCAGGACTTCCAGCATCAGGTCGCAGACGACAGAAGATGGTGTCGATGACGACGTCCTGGGCTCCTCCTTCCATTCTAACCGATCACGTAAGCTCTCTTCGAGCAGCGGCGGCGTCTTTTCGCCCCAACATCAACAGCGATCTCCATCGATAAGCTCCAACATATCTGAACTACCACGTCCAGCGTTCAACTTCTCGAGGCCGATGAGCCGGGCAGGAACACCTGGTCTGGAGACACCATCACGTTTGGACCCGCCCGCGCGGCAACCATCCTCCGACAGCCATTCGTCTTTTTTCTTGGCGGACGACGCAAGCAACACTCCTGTCAGCATGAATAGCGAGGGGTTCCCAGATATTGCCGAGGACGGGAAACCGGGGTCGAATACATACATCTACTCAAAGTTTGACCTTCCCCGAGGAAAGACGATGCAACGGTCGAATTCTAAGGATCGAGCACCGGCCTCAGGGACTTTCCAATGGCAGCAGCCCACCGGGGCTCCTGGTGATGAGCACACGGTTCCCTCCGTTGGTCAGGCGCCGCCATCCCCGCCCACCAGGCCCTCCAGCTCTGCAAGTCGGGAGTTGAGGAGACCTTCAGGTGAAACGAGCCTGGATGTACCACGTCCCACAACGCAACCGTCACCGAGTGAAAATCGACCGGCTACCAGCGGCGGGCGTGCCTCCGAGGACGCACAAAGAGGTCGCAGCGAAAAGCGACTTGGGACCGCGACAACCAGTGACGCAAGCACCATCAAGGCTCGTTCTCAGCACTCAATCGCCACGACGATGGCAGATACTCCAGCGGAAGAGCATGTCAGCAAGGCGATTGCCCTCCATGAAGAAGGCAAGGTGAATGAATCGACCTACCACCTTCGTTATGCTGCGAAGCAGGGCGACCCTGTGGGAATGCTGCTATTTGCCCTGGCATGTCGGCACGGCTGGGGTATGCGAGCCAACCAGGCAGAAGCTGTAATATGGCTTCGCAAGGCTGCCGATTGCGCGGGAGTCGAAATTGCAGAGGACGAGAACAACGCCAAGGAGGGCCAGCATGTGGATGTAGCAGGGCGCAAGACGCGTAAAGCGCAGTTGGCCCTGAGCATCTATGAGCTTGGAGTGAGCCACATGAACGGATGGGGCATTGAGCAGGATAAAGCTCTTGCCTTGCGTTGCTTCGAAATCGCCGGAAGTGAGTGTTTCCCCCAACCCTTATACTAGGAGCGCCACTGACTCAATCTTGAACAGGCTGGGGCGATGTTGATGCTCTTGCCGAGGCAGGTTTCTGCTATGCCAAAGGTGTTGGCTGCAAGAAGAACCTCAAGAAGGCGGCCAAATTATACCGCGCGGCCGAGGCCAAGGGTATGAGCATGGTCGGTAACAGCTGGTAAGTTTGCGCCTCCGGTGAATATTGTTGAGATCCGACCTGAGGCTAAGCGTGCAATTACAGGATTCACAAGCCCAAATACAACGAGGACGAGGATGAGGAGAACGACGATGCGAGGAGCACCAAGTCGCGATCCAAGTCCAAGTCCCGGTTCTTTGGCAAAGTTCGGTCCCACACCACCACCGGCGCACCATAATCCCTTGGCTGCTCTGGACCTGCGAGAATCGCCAATTTCTTTTCATGATGATGACCATATTTCCTTTCTACCTCTCATATAGGAGTTTTTCTTCTACTTTAACCTTGGGGAGGGGCATTGGCAGATTTGCTCACGAGCATTAACGAATTCCTTGCTCTTCCTGGCATTTTGCGTTCGACGGGATTACCTGGTGGCACAACAAACACAATTTGAGATACCGCAAGGGCATAGCGGGGCCTGCCTTTTTTTCCATTCAATTTTTTTTTTGTTTTGTTATCTTCTCTTGCTGCTTTTCTGGTATTCCCCGTTCCTGGAAGGAGAGGAATAGGCCAAAAAGACCTTGCTTATATCTTCCTCGTGGGCTTCGACTTTTTGGAACAATGTCTCGAGAGACATGAGATCCGTGGCATGTTGTACAAAGATCTCGGGGTGTTTAAGATACTGAGGGAAGAAAGAGAGACAGAGAAGAAGGAGAAGCTGGGCTGGCATGGGAGAAGATTGACCTCAGGGTGTTTACCACTGTACATAAACATAACCTTTTGACATATTGCCCATCGACGGTGGTCGAAGATGGTTGGCACTGGAGGGGGCTTTCTCAAGCTTTGAAAGCGATTTAATTTTGGTCTGCGACTGAACTGGTCCAATCCACACAAGCTTCTCTCCCTCTCCTCTCCTTCTTGTCCCCGCTTGCAATTACGCTCTTGACATGAACACGTGAATAATTTGTGAAGATGGGATGTGGTCCTATAGTCTGTGGTCTTACCATGCGTGGGGCGCGTGGGCATCGGACATTCGTCGTGGTGGATTGAAAGCTCGGCTCGGCAGGGACGGCTCTTGCTGCTGCAGCTCTGGGAGTGTCACGCCAGGGCCCAGAGCCAGGGGGGCAGGGGTGGGCGCTGCTATGTCTCACCACAGCATGTGAAAGTGGAGTCCCGAGCAGAAGGAGCAGCCGTTAGCTACCTCCCATCTGGGGCGGCATCTCACACAAAACGTCATTCCCGTACCTAGTACGAGGCCACAGCAGACGCCCCGTCACCCCGGGCTAAAGTGTGCGCTGCTGGCTGAGCGCCGCCCCTTGCTGACGGGCCCTTCCACAGCCCGGAATCTTCTGACGATCGCAACTGACCAGTCTCATTCTCATTCCCATTTTCAATCTAGCTCTCGTCCTCTCTCTTCCCTCAGTCCCTATCACCTCGCCTTGGCTAGAGCTTGGCCACCCTCCCTCTGTACAAGGTGTCTAGACATATGAATGCTCACCGGAATCCCACCCAATTGACGCAGCCAAGCAAGAGCTTGTGACCCTAGCTCCCGAGCTCTGCCCAGCTACTTCACGGCTGCGGGCCCCTGCCATCTCCCACCACTGGCTGCGCAACGCATCCAAGAACCATCTTGGCCAAGGACTCCAGAAACTAAGACCTCAGGCCGATACGAGAGAAGAGGCAGCTATCATGGCTCCCTCCAACGATACAGGTGAGATTCCAGCAGTAACATCCATGCCGCCGGACCCGGACCATGATCCGGATCTCGAGCCTGAGATGGACGATTACAGGCACAGCAGCGCTAGCAGCAGCCCGCCTACGCACCCGGCCTTCTTCATGGCTTCTCCGGTAGTTGCCCACGCAGGAGGAGCCGGGGCCGCAACCCCGGGCAAGGAGAATGTCTGCCCCTCTTCCATGGCAGCCGCATTCTCTCCGCTGGGGTCCCCGCTGGCCATGCACCTGGGCGGGAAGAAGGCGCCGCAGAGGCCTGCTGCCAATGCTGGGGCTGTGCTGAACAAGTTCATCGATGACTGCACGAACCGGTCTCCCCGGGGCGGCGCTCAGAGACAAGGGCTAGGAGATATTGACAAGAGTGACACAGCTGCACAGCCGGCAAACGATGCGGCACCGGCCGCTGATTCGAACGCGAGCAAGAAGAGCAAGCGCAAGTCGAAGAAGACCAACGGCGTGAAGGAGAAGAACAAGGCGAATGGGGATGACCAGCAGGCCTCTCAGCCCGTATCGTATGCCGAGGCCGTCAAGGAGGACCCAGCCGACGTCACGAATGGAGAACATGGAGAGGCCACAGAGAAGAGCAACGGACAAAGTCAAGGTCAAGAGACCAACGTAGAACAGGCGGCAACGGAGGGCGGCGATGCGAGTGGGTCAGATGCCAAAGGTACCAAAGAAAAGAATGGCGGCAATAAGGACGTTCAGCCTACAGCAGCCGGCAGCTTGACATTTGCAGAAGCAGTCAAGGAAGGCCCAACCGACACGGCTACGACGAACGGCCAGGCAGCTACGGAGCACGGTGATGCCAAATCTAGGGGTGTTGAGAAGAGCAGCACGCGAGAGCAGGACGACGTATCTGCTCATTCCAGTCAGGGTTCTACTGCCGTCGACTACCCCGACATCCCTTCGGACGCAGAAGATCGTGGAGAGGAGGCAGAGCGGCGGCTTGACCAAGAGAAGGCTCAGGAAGTCGCTGGATTGCGGTGGGCCCCGCTCAGGGTGCCGTTCAAGCGCCGGCTGCAGACCCTGGCAGTCCTGTTTCATTGTCTGTGTATGGGGACGACGCTGTCCATCTTCTTTGGATTCTGTGCGATACCGTTGCTATGGCCTCTACGTAAGTCGTCCATGTTTCCGTCGCTTAATCGTTGCGGTATCGAATTCTCACCACTACACCAGTGATAATATACCTGGTGTCGATCCTGTTCGCGACAGATGCCGTCGACGGCAAGCTCAGGAGGCGAAAGGAGTGGGTCCGCAGGCTGCCCATCTGGAAGTACTTCGCCGAGTACTACCCCGCCAAGCTTCACAAGACGCACGACCTCCTCCCGACGCGCAAGTACATCTTCGGATACCACCCGCACGGGATCATCTCTCACGGGGCGTGGGCGGCGTTCGCGACGGAGGCGCTGGGGTTCTCGGACAAGTTCCCGGGCATCACCAACAGCCTGCTGACGCTCGACTCCAACTTCCGGCTGCCGCTGTACCGCGAGTACGTCTTCTCGATGGGGGCTCTGTCGGTCAGCAAGGAGTCCATCACCAACATCCTGACGCGAGGGGGCCGCAACGGCGAGGGCATGGGCCGGGCGGTGACGATCGTGGTGGGCGGGGCGCGCGAGTCCCTCGAGGCGCAGCCGCGCACGACGCGGCTCATCATCAACGAGCGCAAGGGGTTCGTCAAGCTGGCGATGCGCACGGGGGCGGACCTGGTACCCGTCATGGCATTCGGCGAGAACGACCTCTACGACCAGCTGGACCCGCACAAGCACCCGTGGCTGCACGGCCTGCAGCGCCACGTGCTAAAGGTGTGGAAGTTCACGGTGCCGCTGCTGCACGGTCGGGGCATCTTCAACTACGACGTCGGCATGATGCCGTACCGGCGGCCGCTCAATATTGTTGTCGGCCGGCCTATTAAGGTCGTCCAGGCGGACAACCCGGACAACGCCGAGGTCGACCGGCTGCACGATCTTTACGTCGAGGAGCTGAGGGCCATCTGGGACCGGTACAAGGACGAGTTCGCGAAGGACCGGATCGGGGAGATGGAGTTCCTGAGCTGAGCTGTTGCTGGGTTTGCCCGGGGGAGGGGGGGTGTGCTTCTTCTATTGGGAGGTTTTTTGTCTTGTTTGGCGGTGAAAAAAGGGTTTTTTTTTGGGGGGGGGGGGCATGAGAATGCAACTTCTAGAGTGGAAAATGGAGTCATGTCCCAAGTACACGGCCGTTGCTGATACGCCGCTCGCAATGGCGACGGTAGCTGTGATTCTTATCCTTGGGGGACTGGTCGGTCATACTTGTTCGGTGGGCTGGCGGTGTTGGTGTTTAGTGCCTGCAAGCGTTAAATGAGTTGTTGCAGAACATCCTTGTGGTCTTGTCCTAGGCTATTATTCTACACGAGCAATGGGAAATGGTGTTGTCTATACTTTTGAATGGATAGGGCTTTGCCTGGTTCATGTCAAATTGGACTCAGTAACTGGTGCCTATGTGCTGGTAAAGGCGGGCTGTCTATTCTATCAGGTGCTCCCATCTATCACTTCTTTTCTTTTCATGCCTTCTTTTCCTTCCCTTCCCTTCCTTGGGATGCACGGCATGAAGACAAGCGGATGGAAACAGGCTCCCAGAGTTTCTGAAATATGGCACTATCCGGCTCTGTCTTCTCTAGTATGGACTACATGACTTGACTAACCCCCGTCTCCATACTTCGGAAGATGGCACAGTTCCCGATGGGGCCTCTGGCAGGTTGGTTTCGGACGGGGTGGCCTCGGGATCCGGGAGGCGGGTAGGAAGGGTTTGGAGGAGAACGTGGGCAGGGCAGGGAATGGAAATAGCATGTGTCTCTTGTGCGTCCGTGTAAACGATGCTAGTCTCAAAAACCCTCCGATGTGGGCATCTACATTGTGGCATTATGTCTCAAGCTGGCGGGGCGGCCGCAAGCCACAGATTCCCATTGCAGAGTGGTGATGCGGGCTTCTTTCTGCTTTGAATCTGTTCCCGCATCTGGGTTTCGGCTGGGCGTGGGATCTGCCGCGTTGGGATTCCCAATGAGGAAAAGGGTAGAGGCTCGTGTGTGTGTTGTTGTTCGTCTGATGTGTGTTGTGTGGACTAAGTTGGGTGTGTTTTGGGGCTGCTTGAAACGTTCGCTGTGTGGCTACGCGGGAAGAGGGAAGGCATGGACGCGGGAGGCTCGGATGGCGGGCCAGAGAGGTCCCGTTCGGCGGGTGAGGCCTGCTCGTGATGCTGGGGGTGAGAAGTGCTTGGTTGGGTAAAGACTATTCCATTGATACGTTGTTGCTGGGCGGGGGTGTGCATCTCGGTGTGGCATATGCATCTCATTTTACGGCATTGATAATTCTACATGATGTCGGCCCGTGTGCCCAGGCTGACGGGCTGCTTCGGTGCTGCTTGGAGGCTGCTTGGGAGTGAAGTTGGGACAAAGGGAGAATTAAAGACAATGCCATGCGGTGTCTCGGTCTCAGGGGTAGCTCTTCCCTGGGCATCTCCACATGTGCTGGCCTTGCTGGAGAAACGTGTATCATGCGCATGACGCAAGAGGCTTCGATGTCGATCTCGTTCCAAGAACTGCACCGATTGTGAGATTTGTGATGGTGCTGCAAGCGCTGAACCGCACAGCCGGGCCACTCGACATGTCCGGCATAGGTATGTGTATGTGGACGAGTACACGCGTACTGGATGTAGCCGTGTCTGAAGTTTGTGTCTGTGTGGCCTCCACACCCGGTCTCTTCTTCTCTGACACTTGAAAACAGAGAACCGGTGACGGGTGCACACCCACAACCCCCCAGCAATGGCAGGCTGCAGGAGCTTCGCCGGGGTCCCGCTGCACCGGAAGATCGACAGGCACCGGGCACGAGCCGCCAAGCTCGCTGTTTCTCTATCTTTCGCTCCCCGCTGTTCCCAATCAGCTCCTTTGTCTGCCCCGGCTGCCGATGCGCAGCCCGTGGGCGCTACCGCCTCTTACTCGTCCCATCTCAAACCTCCCAAAACACTTCCTATCATCTCATACGCCTTTTGCTTGGTCCCCTGCGCCCATTCGAAGTGTTTGACGATTGACGATACTACCACGCTCTTGCTCGTATAAGTCCTTTTGGCCCTGCCTCGTTTCGTTGCTTTCTTTTCCCCTTTTCCCCGTAAGACGAAGCCTCCGAACGACCGACCGACCGACGACCGAACCCGGCCCGGATTTGACTGCAGGACCATGAGATGAGAGCTGATGGGGCTCGTGTGTGAGGAGACCTGCCGTCCAGCACCGTCGCCTGTCTAGATGACAGCTGCTGCTCCCAAGGTCGGATCCTCTGTGGACTCGGACTCGGACCAAGCTCAGTCTCACCCCGAGTCTTGGCCGCTGCCCGGGTCTGGTCCGCGGGCCGGCAGCATCGACGACGGCGACCATGCCCGCCAGCACGACCCCTCCGAGCTGGGAGGGCAGCAGCAGGGGCTACGGCAGCAGCAGCCTGAGCCTGGCCAGGGCCAGGGCCAGGGCAAGCGGCCGTGGTGGAGGAGGCGCATCGCGATATGGTCCTTCGCCGTTGCCGCCGTGCTGCTGGTCGCCTTCGTCGTGCTGCTGACCCTCGGACTGCTGGGATACCTCAAGGTAGGCTCCTTTTCTACTCGGAACAGCACCGAACAGGCTTCGTCAGATTCAGAACAACGCCCGCCAAACCCTCTTTCTACTATTCCTCTTCTTTCTGAGCCCACCTTCACTTATGTTGCTCCTGCTCCCCCTCCAATAACCGTGACACCGGCTGCTGCTACTCCCATCCCGACCAATCTAGGAACGCTCAACATTGTAAGATATGCAACGACATGCCGGTGCCTGTCCCTCGTGGTCTTTTCCCGGCGCTCCGGCACACTGCTGAGAGTTGTCACGTTGCAATGGTTGATCTGATATCAAGCCGTCCTCTTCATGGGTCCGACGGAGCTAATGTCTTTGTGGCCCATCTTCCTAAAAGGGGGAGAGGGTCGTTGCTTTCCCCATGTCTTCACTCTACCTATTTTAATTTTCATGAATTGCCCACTGCTCGAGAATCCACCATACGTCGCGATCGCGTTGCCTGCATGTGTTGCTGTTCTTGCTCTCCTACCGCATTGCAAATTGCTGACATGACAACTAGCCGGGCCAAGATCCGCAGGTCAACTTGGGCTATGCGACCTATGTCGGGACCACCCTCGATGGAGGCATCAACCGGTTCCTTGGGATGCGTTACGCGGCGCCACCTGTGGGAGACCTGAGATGGAGGGCGCCCGTAGCCCCTCCGACGTCAACCTCGCCTCAGTCGGCCAAGCAGTTTGGGCCTATCTGCCTGGGCATCTCGGTCTCGTATCCCATCAGCTACGAGGACGAGGACTGCCTCTACGCCAACGTCTGGGCCCCGGAGACTGCCAACACCACGTCCAACCTGCCGGTCTGGCTGTTCATCCAGGGCGGCGGCTACGTCTCCAACTCGAACGCGAACTGGGACGGCGAGGAGGTTGTCCGCCAGTCCGGCAACAAGATCGTCTTTGTCAACTTCAACTACCGCGTGTCCATGTGGGGGTTCCTGGCCAGCTCCAAGGTCCAAGCCAACGGCAATCTCAATGCTGGCCTGCTCGACCAACGCTTCGTTATGGAGTGGGTCAAGTCGAACATCGCCAGTTTCGGCGGCGACCCGAACAACGTCGTCATCCACGGAGCCTCGGCCGGGGCAGGGTCCGTTGCACTGCACCTCATGGCTTTTGGCGGCCGTAACGACAACCTCTTCTCCGCCGGCATCGCTGAGTCCGTCTTCTTCCCCGCTCAGCCTTTCGTGCCCCAGCTCGAATACCAGTTTGACCGCCTGGCCAATGCCACCAACTGCGCGGCGCAGCTGGACCAGCTGGCGTGCCTCCGCGCGCTGGACACCAAGACTCTCCAGGCGCAGAACGTCCCGTCCATCTTCCCTGGGCGCACCGAGCCGCCACTCCCGCTCTTCTACTGGACGCCGTGCATCGACGGCGACTTTCTAGAGGACCTGCCGTACAACCTACTCGCGCAGGGCAAGTTCATCGACGTGCCGCTGCTGTTCGGCAACGACAACGATGAGGGCAGCTACTTCGCCACCAACGCCGCCACCCCGGAGGAGATGGCCGAGTTCTTCCAGAACAACTACCCGCTCCTCACCGCCGACGACACCGCCGCCATCCAGCGCACATACCCGCTCATGCCCGCCGTGGCCCAGCACAACGCCTATTTCCCCAGCAACAGCATGGCCTACGGCGAGGCCACCTTCATCTGCCCGGCCATCAGCCTCTTCTCCGCCTACACCCAGGCCTCGCCGGGCGGCACCGCGGCCTCGTCCATGTGGCTGTACCGGTATAATGTGATTGACAACGACAACGCCGCGGCGGGCGTCGGCGTCCCGCACCTGTGGGAGTCGTACGCCGTCTTCGGCCCCACCAACCTGGCCTCCAACAACGTCCCGCAGAGCTACCTGACCTACAACGCGCCCATTGTGCCCGTGGTCATGGACTACTTCCTCTCCTTCGTGCAGACCCGCGACCCCAACCCGCTCAGGTCCCCCGGGGCTCCGATCTGGGAGAGCTGGGGCACGCCGCTGCTCGTCGGCAGCGGGAACGGCTCCAGGATCGTGCTCGAGACCAACAACGTGCGGATGGAGCCCGTCGAGGCCGCCCAGGCCGCGCGGTGCCAGTTCTGGGCCGGGCTGGCGCCGAGGACGCAGCAGAAGGTGAAGAGGGGTGAGGGGGTGGATCTCCCGCTGGGTCAGACTCCTGATCCAGGGAGGACTCGTAAGAGAGTTTTATACTAATGATAGCTGAGTGAAGTGGTATCGATATAGAAACGGAGTAGGGCCACGAAGTAATCTAGGCGGACACATATATAAGATCTGCTGCATGAGCGGAAATGGGACGGGAGGACATGTAATACATGTTACTTAGAACATTAGATGATGAGCTTTGCATAGCGCGCATGGGTTGGGTATCACTATACTAGACATTTTGTTCATAATTGAATGCACACTTCTGAGCCTGCACCTGCCTCTTCTTGACGAATCCTGACAAGTGGTCGATGCCATCTCGCCAAGTCAGAGACCAGTCTCTGTCCCTCTTTCGTAGAAGTGTTTTTCTTCTTTAGACAACCTCAACCATTCACCTCGACGGAATACCTATCGAAAGCATCAGGAGATAGACGTGCACACACACACTTCATCCTCCCCTCAGGCCTCTTGCTTTTCATCCACAACTGGGCCCAGCAAAGTCCTATACATCGCCACCAGAGCGAACCGAGTCCCGCCGCCGGGCCCGCCATAGAGAGACGCGCACGGCACGGCAGCCAGCCCCAGATCCCTCATCACGGACCCGATCTGCGCGGGTTCGAAGACCTCGCAGTTGACATACACCAGGTACGGCACGAGGTGCTTCGCCTCCGGCCCTCCGGCGCCGACACATGACGCGCACCCGAAGCGGTTCTTGTAGCTTGTGGCTATAAGCGCGTGGGCCTCCTCGACCTGCGCCTCCAGGGCAGGTGCTGTCTGTTGCTGCTGCGCGACATCGCCACCTTGGGGGGACTCGATGGCCACCGCGCTGTGCAGGTACGTGTGGGCCTCCGCCCCGTCGTCAAGCACGACGGCCGAGTGACTGATGTGGCACCTGCCGCTGTCCACCGTGTCGTAGACCGCGAACCGGCCCGCGCCATCTTCTTCTTCCTCCTCCCACGGCACGTGGATGAGGCCGGCGTGGGCGTGCCACTCGGCCTCGGCGGAGCGGGGGAGCTCGTCGACCTCGGCCGCGAAGAAGAAGGGCACAGGCCTCCTTTTCCTCGGCCCGTCGTCCTCGTCGCCGGTTCCGACGGTGTCGGCGTAGTATGGCAGGCTGGCCTTCTTGGCCTTGTCCGCCTCGCCGCTGCCGTAGAAGAGGTACTTGGCGTTGAACCTCCTGTCCCACATGTCCGGCCCGGAGGAGTCGTCGGTGACACTCGGCGACACCCACAGGTGCGCCGCCCTCCACGCCCTCCACGCGAGCACCGCCTTCTCCCGCGCGGGGAGGTCGTACTTGGACCTGCTGGCGCGGGGGAAGTACACCGCCGCGCTGGTCCACCACTGCACGCTCATCTCGACGCCGATGCGCCAGAGGTGCTGCAGCGAGAGCACCAGTTGCGTCTCCAGCCCGCCGTCAGCCGGCAGCTCCATGGTCGCCGGCACGAGAGGGATCTGGCCTGCTATGTGGGCCATCCGCGGCCCGTTGGCATGCTCTCTCGTGGGCCCCATCTGTACGGTTATGGCCTGGCTGTAGGGGCCGATGTTGGCGGGCGCCCAGTATGACCTCGACTGTACATGCAGGCCTTGCCTGTCGGCTGCGCTTGGTCCGTTTGGTACAGTGACATAGATCGCGATCTTTGTGTCTTGTGGCAGGATATCACCACACGCGATAGTGACGCGGGACGGCGGGTTGGGATCGGGGAAAAGAGAGCCGTAGACTTTGTTGATGGTTTGGAAGTCAGACATTGACCGAAGGATGACGACAGTTGAGATGATGTCCGTCGGTGTGGCTTCGTGTTGCTTGAGACGAGCGCGGATTGCGTCTATCAGGATGCTGGTATCTGCCTCTATCGAGAGCTCGCCGTGTTGTGGATGGCCGATGAATGCCCAAGTTCGAAGTGTAGGCTTCATGCCCGAGGTAGGAGCATGTAATCCAGCGACCTGGGTCACCTCCGTCTCATCAAGGGACTGCATACTCTCGAGCGTCGCAAGGAACCTCTCATCAAGAAGCCCCGGCCTCCTGATGACCAGAGATTCCTCATCGGCCTCGTTGATTACCTTCTCCACGACCTTGGGTTTCCGGATCTTCAACCACGCGGTATCTCCTCCCTCCGGAACAGCCGCCCTGTCCTCATCGTCCACCTCAATCCTCTTCTTGAACAGCCTGCTCGGCCCGTCAACCACGAGGGTCTCAAACTCGCCGCCCTCGCCTAGCACAGCGCCCTCGCCACCGAACCTTGACGCGGCCACTTTGAGCCTCGTCGCCCCCTTAGCGCTCGCCACGTTCTCCCACAGGAAGTTCTCATTGAGCGCCCCCGACGCGACCTTGATAATGCGCGCGTCCAGCCCTGCCGAGCCCATGTCGTACAGCAGCTGGGCCTCGTCTTGGTCGACCCCGCCCGCCACTACGGACGACGGCGGGGGCGGGAGCGCAGGGTACTTCCAAAGGTACGCCAGCGGCGTCAACCCCAGACGGGTGGCCACGGACTCGACACGGGTGCGCTGGTACGTGCTGAGGATGGCGCCAGCGCTGACGGCGTTGGCCTCTGGGTGGGCTGCCTTGACCCTCTCCAGCAGCTGGAGCATCGACTCCACCTCGTCGTCTGTGGTCGTTGAGGCGGTCGAGTAGTCCCTCCCGCTCTGGACGGCGCCGCCCGCGATGGGCTGACGGTACAGCGGGATTCCCGTGGCTATGGAGTAGAGTGGGATGACCTGGTGCCCGACAGTTTGGTACATGAACGAGTTGAGGTCCGTCTCCTCGTCATCACTGGCGCTGGCGCCATCTTGCTGGGGCTGGTCCCTGTTTAGATCCAGCTGTGCCAGACTGGAGTCTGGATCACCACTAGCACCGCCATCAGAAGGCTGAGAACCTTCATGGCGACTCCCGCCGGACAAGTGTGCGCTGGGCCCAGAGCCAGAGCCAGAGCCAGAGCCAGAGCCAGAGTCCGACTTGCCACTGGCAGCTTTCGACGGAGGCGGAGGCGGCGCTGGAGGGTGCAGGTTTGCCAGGGCGACGACGCGATGACCGTTCTCCAGACAGTGCAGCGCGGAGAAGAAGCTATCCTTGCCACCAGATATCAGAGCAATGACATTCAGGCCGCCGTCAGTCTGCGGCGTTGGCGCCATGGTTTCCTGCCAGCCCGCTCAGGCCTGCGGCGGAGCGCTCGCTGACAATGTGGAATTGGGCCCCCAGCTTGGGGGATGGCCGGATGTCCGTGTGTCTTCCTCTGCGAGACCGACACCGAATCGCGTGGCCCCCAGCGGAGACGTTCAGGCTCTGCCTTCTCCAGGCAGAAGAAAAATGGTGGTCTCCACCGCTAGGGACGGGACTGTTCGTGTCGCAGCCCTCAGCCTCGCTGCAGACGGCGGGCACTGTGGTACCCAATATGTCAGGTCCCGATTATCGCGGTCGTGTCGATTCGTGTCGTATGTCGTATGTCGTGGTACCCACGGGTACGCACGGCGACAACGATGACAGGTGCGTGGACAAGGATACGATGCCTCTTGTTCCCCTGGGGTTGCTGGCTGCCTGCCTCCTACACTGTAGTCAGGCCAGTCCGATGGTATCCGAGTAGTCAGTTCCTCCAGCCCATTGACGATCGCTCTCTAAAATAGTAGCGGAACGCTGTCTGAGGTTGATACTGCCTGAGGCCGGACGACGATTCACGAGGGCGCGCTGATGACGAGTCAGGCCTCGTCGGGTTCCGACAATGCTGCTCGGGCTGGCTTGGCGTCGATATGGGTCCGCAGCTGGGGCCCCCAAGTCTCGTCCCCGTGGATGAGTTTTACCTTGACGGTGCGTCCCCGCGAGTGGGTGAAGTTTCTGGCCGTCCACAGATGGTGGTGAGGTCTGGCCAGCTAAGGGTTAAACCCTGGAGAATGGGGTCCAGCGCATGGGGTCTTGGTCGATCGTTGACGTGCATACGCAGCCAATGTGGTGTACTAGGGCAAGCAGGGACCTGGACGGTCGACCTCAGACATGACTGAGTTGAGGACTTCAATCTGTGCGCAATAGTCGGCAATAGTCAAACCAATGATCAACAAGTTCTGCAGATGCTGAAGAGCACCGCCTCATGCTTCCCAGATCGGCGCGGTCCGAGCAGGAAGAGACCACAGGCTATCTGCCATTCACGCTGGCTGATTCCAAAACCTCATGGCTGCATTAGGTCGATCACCGGTGCCCAACACTCGCCCACGCCCGCCCCATTCGCTAAGTAGACACCATGATCTACCAATGATGAAAATGTCGTGATGGTCAATTAAAAAACAAAATAAAAAAACAAGTGCCTACCACGACAGTACTACACGGTCACGAGACGACGGTCTTGAAAATTTCGTAGTCTTCCAGGTCACACTGGATCGGGGCTCACAGCCCAAGACAGCTAGATGGTCTCACATGGTGTCACGCATCGAGAGTCTGACGTCTGTCTCTGCCACTGAAGATCGACGCCATCTCAACATGGCAAAAAGAAAGCCGCACGACGCAGGAACCAAGCCGAAGGGGCGGTGGGTTGGCCCAACGCTCCAGCCGGCCAGCCAGCCAGCCAGCCAGTCCAAACAGTCGCCGCCGCCACCACCACCACCACTACCGGTGCCGTAGCTGGCCAGGCTGGCGTACCTAGGTGGGCAATGTACTCCTCGGCGGGAGGTACATCGGGGCCAACAGACCAGATCAGACCAGATAGATCCACACGAGATCTGACAGGCAGAGACAAGACAAGATAGCTGCTGCGCCTGCCGTTCACTCGCTCGGATGGTTCCAGGAGCGAGGGAACACACGAGGGGCCGCGCAAGACACACACACATCCCCTCCTATCCCATTCCTCCCACGGGATTCGGCCGGTTCTCAGAGCACCCGGACGCCCACCTGTCTTGTCTGTCTCGTGGCACCTAGCCCTACGGCCTACGGGGTCCACACGCGAGAGGCAGGAGGAGGAGGAGGGACACATGGTGATCCCTCCCGCCCCCCTCTCCCCTTGGCATCTACCGCATATCTTTCCTTACTGTCAGGACGCACAGGCACGCCCACTTACCCCTCGTTTCGTTCCTTGTCGATGCCTAGAGAGTGGCCTGGCCACTCACGTGGATTGCCATGGGAAGCAGAAGGATGAGGAGGGGGGCGGGGACGTAGGCAGGGGGAGTGAGTGGAGGAAGACAAGTTCGCATCAGATGTCGAGATGCACGACATGGTGTCATTTCCGGCAGGATCTTAGGGGCGGGGCGACGGGTGGTGGTGGTGGGAAGGTCTTTTGTCCTGTTTCCATTCGGGTTCAAGAGCTGCACAAAAAGATTTCCTGAGGGGCATCTTTGCATGCAGTCAGCTGAGAGGATGCAGGAACGGGTCTTGGTGTGAGAGTCGGGGGCCAAATTCGGTTGGTTCGGAAGCGCGCTCCTGCTGGAAGTGTGTGGTTGGACTCGCAGCCTAGTTTTTCCTTGATATCGCGAGACTACCACCCAACGATGACCACCGCGATACGTGCCAGGCTCTTGCAGGAGCCTGGGGCCAATCGCGCTCGTCGGACCCACGTAGTATCGGATGCTTATAGCAGTTGCACTGCATCGTCGAATTCTGACCACCTGCGCCAGCCAGAGTCCGATCTCACTTTTCGTCTCACTGCGCATGGCGGACATTGAAGCCCTAGGGCTTGTGGGGCACGCACGCACGCACGCACATGGCTGGTTGTTGACGATCTTCAGTCTGATATTCTTGGATTCAGCTGTGGTGGATGACGGTCGACCTGCTTCCCGTCTCTTGTGTGTGCTGATAACTGCTTTGCGACGAATTACATCCAACGTAGAAGAGAAGACGTGCGCTCCAGACCTGCCGAGGGAGGAAAAAGACTTTCAAAAGTGAAAAGGTACTTGGATTTCGGGCAAAGCAAGCTACAAACATCCGCTCTGAGATTCCATCATGTGTGCCTGTCCAGACTAGCTGTCCATTCCCCTTTCCTTGCCCTTGCGAGAACGCTCACACGAAAAAATAGACGTCTTCGGTCCCGGTATCATACACTGGACTCCTTACACGCCACTGTCCTTTGAAGGATCAGGTATTCTCCTCCCCCGGATTTTTTGCTTTCCCCCCAAAACGATTCGCTACCAGTTGGTCCTCCCTTTTTTGGATGTCATCATGCATTCCCCGGCCAAGGTGAAAGAACTCCGAATTCGACACCGAAGAAACCTCGTAGTGATACAGGAAGGGCCGGGGTGTTGTAAATGCAGCAGTTGAAAAGTCACCTTCGCAAAGCCTTTTTTTGATCAAACTCCTCATGACCGGCCGTAAGCTTGCTGGGCGTAGCCAGCGCCCACGGTGGAGCGATCCATCCCTTTATCCCTAGGGTGGCTTGCTCCGCATAAAGGTAGCGGGGTGGGCCGATTCGTGAAAAAAGTTCATTCAGTCATGCAGCGTCTTGTTGACCTAGTAGAGCCGCCGAGATTTGGAAACAGAGGCGAGCAAGCTCGCGGAAGCGATGGGGATTTAGTCGGATCGCTTCCTCTTCTTCTTGCCGTTGCTGTCCTCGTCATTTGACGACATGTCGCTGCCGCTGCCGGGCATCTCGGAAGCCACCTGGAACAGGACCTTGCCGAAGTGGCTGTACTCGTCTGGGCCTGGTGGTCCGCCCATGGCAGGTGCATAGGACATGCCTGGTGGTGGGTGGCCGTACGCAGCAGCCATGTTGGGGTCATCGATCAGGTTCATGACAATGGCGCCCGATCCATGTGTGCGTGCATGCTGGGTGAGGTTGTCGGAGCGCGAGAACTTCTTGCCACACTCGTTGCACTCAAAGGGCTTGTCGTGGGTGTGGAGGGACCTGTAGTGGCGCTTCAGGTGCTCCTGTCGGCGGAAACGACGGTTGCAGAGCTCGCAGATGAAGGTCTTCGAGGGGTCCTCGGTCAGGGACTGCTTACGTCCGCGACGGTTGGGGCCCGAAGGAGGAACCTGGGGCGTGCTGCCATTGTCCGAGGCGCCAGAGGAGCCGCAGTTGTTGGGAGTGGTGGACTCGGGGGCCGCGCTACCACTCTGGTGTTGGTGCTCAGGGGTGCTCTGCTGGGCCTCGGAGCTGCTCTGCTCGGCGTCTGCGGCACCGTCCGTCTTGATTCGCTTCTGGCGGTGGCCATCGCTGCTGCTTGCAGCTGAGTCGGGAGGCGAAGGCATGCCGAAGGAGTCGTTGTATTCGGAGTAGTCGGAGAAGCTGTGGGAGGTGGCGCCGGAGCTGGATCGCGACCTGGCCTGGGAAGCCTGTGCCTGCTGCTCGCCGAGGTTGACGAGGCCGTTGACGAAGCTGTCCTCGGAGTCGAGGTCGGAGAAGTCGTCAAAGATTGGCAGGCCGTGGGGCACCGGGGGAGTGACCTCGGAGAAGGAGGTAACGGAGGCCGACTGAGAGGTCGCAGGAGATGTTTGCTGCTGGCCGTATGCGTCGCCCCTGAGCACAAGGTCTTGCTCCTCGTTGTCACCGGCGCACAAGGTCTGCAGGGCGGAGAACTCGGGTGCAAGTGTGGGGTTGACGGTGCCGACGGTCAGGTTGCGAGGATCGCAAAAGTCAAGGCCCTGCTCTGAAGCAGCATAGGGCGAGGGGCAGGGGGAGAGAGATGGGCACGAGATAGACGAGCTGGTGATGGCGAGGTCGGAGTGGTGGCCCGGAGCAGGGGATGCGGGTGCGGATGCGCAGTATTGGGGCTGGGCGGCCTGTGCCTGAGCTTGAGCCGGGCCCTGGGCCTGAGCCTGTGCGTGTCCCTGGTATGGCGACTGATGGGGCAGGTACACTGTGGAGGGGGAAAAGCCACTTGTCAGCACTCTTTTTTCTTTGCGATCAAAATGCACCACAGCTGCCGTCAAAAAGGAAATGTGCAAAGCAATTTTGAGCGGTAGCGTTTTTTCTTCCGGTTTTTTCTCTCTTTTTTTCAAAACCACCATGCGCAATTGAGGTGGTGTCTCGCAGAACAATGCCATTGTCATCTCCACAATGTCCACACTGGGACTAGTCCACTCTTCGCAGCTCAGGATAATGCAGTGATGGATTTCTACTTACTTGGTGTCATTGGCGGCGAGGAGCATGTGTTCCACTCAAGCATGGGGAACTGCTCAACAGGCAGGATATCGATTTCCTCCTTGATACCCATTGGTGTGTTCTCAAGGCCGGAGAACATGGGGTTGAGAGGCGTCGCGAGCATGTCACAGCTGCCGGGGCTGCCCATGACACTGCCTGCGGCCGACAGTGGTGGGGTCTGAGGGTAGCACATGCCCTCAGATTCGTCGAACTTGACCGTGTCCAGGACGATTGTTGGCCTGTGGAGGGCCTGGTGAACCCGGACTGGGGACGCCTGAGGGGTGAGCACCTGTTGCTGGGGAGCACTGGTGAAGCTGTGCTTTCCCTGGGTGTGCATGGGCGGCTGTGAGCATGAAGAGCTGGGCCTGGAGAAGCCTGGTGTTGAGGGCAGTGGTGTCGAGGGGAGCACCGGCACCTGAGGGAACATCTGCATCTGTTGAGGCATCGCGTGGGGTGCGTATGGGTGTGCGTGGTGTGATTGGGGCTGAGGGTGAGGGATGAAGTGCCCGTGGTGCCTGTTCTCTGGGTTGGGGTCTGGGCTGTAGTAGAAGAAGGCCGGGGCCATTGCTTGTTGTGCCATCATGGATTCCATTGTGGTGGTGCTGGTCTGTTGTATCAATGCATCAGCCTTAAGGTGCTCCTTGGTCAACACGTGCCGGATATGATGTCCACCCACCAAGCTATGGTTGATGATCTTCTGTCTTTGTCCGACTCTGCTCTCTGGTCTGCAGTTACGATATTATGTATACGACGTGGTGGTGGGGTATTGTACACGTCTCTTCGAGAAGAGATGCTGTTGTCGAGGCAAGTGGGCCTAGCGATGGTGTGGTGTCGGATCGATCCGGTTCAAGGAATGGTTGGCAGTCTCAAGTCGGTGAAGTGAGGACTGTCTAGTTGGATGCTCGTGGGCTACTGTTATACATAAACTCGTCTGGGAGGGACCGGGTCTTGGATATTGACTCTGTTGACGGTCAAGGATACAAGGCGGTAAGAGAGAGTGGAGGACGCGTTGTCGTCTGTACGTAGTCTCAAGAACGAGTTATACTGAAAGAGGGGATGGAATGGATATTCCAAAGTCGAGTCCGGTAAAGAAAGGAAGAACCAATATGTAAATGGAAGAGGGAAACGTCTAGCTATCTGCCGATCACGAAGTGGAAACAAGAATGAGCGTGGTGAAGGGCAAACCCCAGAGAATATGTAAAGAGTGAGGGCAAGTGTATAGTCGAAAGGTTCCCAAAAAGGATCAGCACCACCAGCGAATGGGTGTATTGCCTAGAAAGGGTAGAGGAGGTCACTGACTGGGGGGGGAGGGCACAGGCTCGTCTCCCGGTCCCTACCCTGGTCTTGGACCACCACACCGCGGAATGGGATGCTATGCACCATGACCCTGCCCATGGCCCAACCAGACCTCCACCCTTGCCCACCTTTCCTCTTGTCTGCTTGTCTCACTTGCGCCCGCCGCTGACGAGGGCTCCAGTCCCGGAACCCCGGCGGGCGAGACGGTGCAGAAACAGCATCCCTGCTCGCATGTCTGGGGCAGGGGGCTGGACATGGTGGGAGGAACTTGGGTGCTGGGTGGGTGGACAGAGTGCGCTAGCCGGATCCTATTTTAGCGACCTCTCTGTGACCGTGAGGTCGGATGTACCGCGCGACGATGGGTACAAGGCCCATCAGGGTCGTGGGTCCCATGGCAGTCCCGGGGTCCCGAGTGGTCTAGGGCCCCAGCGGTGGAGAGCAAGGACCCCAGCACCAGACACAGGACGTGTGTGCTGGTCCGCCGGTCGAAGTTTGGGCGGGCACTACTGCTAAGTGCATGATGAGCCCAGCGAGCCCACCACATACGACACCTCGCAGCTCACAAACGGAACAGCACGAACAAGGCCCCCAGTACTGTGCAGCTTCTTAAGACAAGAGTCTACAGACCGCTTGACGTTTGGCACGGTTACTGGTCAGTTGCCCGGTACAGAGGAGGCGTGTGGCATGCTCAGTACGAGCATTGAGGGACAGGCCATGTTCAGCTGTCGGCAGCATACGAATGATTGTTTGCCACCGCGCAGGCTTTTTTGCGCTTGTAGCTGAACCACACGCCGGGGCAAAACCTCAGTCACCCCGGGGCGGCTCTCTCGTCGGGCGGGCAGGCAGACGAGCCACAGTGGGCGTCTCTGACGTTGAATCCTCAGTTGATCGTGTCGCGATGGGAGAGTCAGCTTCCGGGTGCGGAGGCAAGAGACGGTCTCTCATTCGAGTTGACACGAGCGGGCGCAGGAGCAGCTCCGTGCAATGATAGTGCAGCATTGTCATGCGGTTCCTCATACGCGTTGTCGCTCACAATTTTGGAGGCACTGTGGGAAAGCCACAGGTACCCCATTATCGCCTCTGGAGGGTGGCACGCCCAGCGCACAAAGTCGAGAGGGCGCTGGAATCGGTGGGTTGTGACAATTTGCCTGTCATTTGTGCAGGCTGGCTCGTGTCCTTGAATTCGCTCCCAGCTTCTGGTTGGGATCCGGGCCCAGCAGAACCCCACAAGTACCGCACAAAAGACATACTGTGCCGTTCTTGTGCTGTGCATAACGCCGGCGAAGCAGTGGGGCTCTGCTCCACTTGATAGGACAGTACTCGTAGGACAGCCGCTGACCACACAATCGCTCAGCATGTCGCTCGCACTCGACGACTGACTGGTCCGCCTGTCCGCGCGCAGAACTGCAACTCGACGCACTCATTCGCTTCCTAACGTCTCGTGGCTCGCCCAATGACTCTCCCCGACACGGGTGACTGGAAGTGCCATGCCTGCGCTAAGCGTGGTGAATGTGCCCAAAGTTTGTGCAGAACGTGACGCTGAGATGACTGCGAGACACTTCCCATCAGAAACGCCCGTTTGCCGACGAGCCTTCATCCAAGCGTCGCGCCGGCACCGTCCAATGCGCCGATCCAGCGGCCACCGTGACTGTTGATGATGTGTGATGGCTTGGTGTGCCTGTCGCTACAGCACCGGAAGGTTAGGCTGTGTTCGGCCTAGGGAGGTGGGAGACTCTGCTGCCAGACATGGCACAGCACTATGTACAGTACTTGGCCCTACTAGAGTTCATGCGTGGTCGGTGATCTTCAGGCACTTCCCATGCCTTGCTACTTGCCACGCCACCGCGCTTGTCAGTCGACCCGGGAAGTCGAAACATGCAAAGTGGGTTTGTTCTGTCAAGCGCGGCAGCCGATCTTCTGATGAGGCCTCTTGAGTCAATAATAGCATTGAAAATGCCGTCCTATAGTCACGGCCGAGGATGAGCCGTGGCGCATGGAAAACGAGGTGGCAATGCGCAGAGCTGCGGCGCTCACGTTGCTGCGTCCTCTGAGACCGAGGCCTACTGCCCTTTTACGGGTAGTGGCCCGGCGGGTAAACTTGCTTCGGGCACACAAGATATATTACACCAAAGGCTGAAGACGTAACCCAAAGCCAAATTTGAACACAAGGCCGCATTAGCAGTGGTAATCGGATCTTGAAAAAAAATCCGAAATCTGCAGTGAGATTTGATAGTTCGGACCGACGCTGACGGCAGAGGGTCTAAATAGGACACTGTGACGGTAACAGTAGGATCACTTCCAATTAAGGAGAAGGAAAACTCTGTTGACGACGCATCCAAGAATAAGTCGACTGAGTGATATCGCACCCACGTTGAACGGCCTAATGACTGCATCTTGGAGGCGCGTGCATATCATCGTCAAGTGTCCTGGACCGAAGTTGGTGACTGGACGAATTCCTTTTCCCCCTTCCCCCAAGTGGGCACTCAGCGGGCATCGCTCGCGAGCTTTCAGCCAGACAATGCGTCATGAAGCTCGCCCGCGGTTCCTTGCAAGTGACGGTGGCAACGAATGGGGGATCGCAACGCGCATCTTGCCTCCATGATAGCAGCCAGCCCTGTTTGTGGAGTTGTTTTGATGCGGCGCGGCCCACTCTCGAGGCGTATTCTCTGCACTTCATCTCCCAGGTCTGGCTGGCTGGTAGGTACCCAAACACAGGGAACGAGAGTGTGCGATGACGGATCATCGGCGGCGCTAGCAGAGGAGAGGAAAACGAGGAAATAGAGTCGACGTGACGAAATGCACATATCCCTGGTCTAGAGGCCAACCAGAGGCTTGGGTAAGACGCCGGATGAAGCCGCATTAGCCAGTCTCGAGAGCTCACTGCCCTGAAGCATGCTGCAGGCACTTGACACCACGACCAGTCAGAAGGCAGCGCACGGATTTTTGCTCAGGCTGTCTGGGGCTTGCGTGCGCTGGTGGTGCCGCGACGGTCTGGCTATGGGGTGCCATGGGTTCTTGGCGTAACGCTTTGGGCAGCCTTCTTTGCAGGTGCAGGTCGCAATGGGCGGCAGTTTCGCTTGGATAGTCAACGGCAGCCTATCTTACGGACGGGTACAGCTTCACATGTTGACGCCGTTGGATCTTGTCAGCGGCTCGCGCGCGCTGTGATCTGTGGTCCTGGTCTGGTGATCCGTGGACTGCGGACAGTGGACTCTGTTCTATGGTCTGTGATGTGTGAAGTGTGATCTGTACAAGTAATAGTCTCGTTGTGGCTGTTCCAGGATCTGGGCTGGCGTCTGTCGAATTTCTTGCCAGAAGCCATCAGCCCTAGGCTAGGCCAGGCCAGGCCAGTATAGTGGCAATGAACCCAGAGTATCGGGTATGGCGGGCAAGACGAATTTCCAGGCTGCCTGTCACTGAAGCTTTGATGGCGCTGGTTGCCGGTCCATGTGGACGCCCTCAAGCCCCAAGCCCCAAGCGGGGGTGCATGCGTCGATAAGACCAGGGACCGCCAGATACAGGCAGTGGCAGCTGCGAGACCAACTAGTCGCACCTTCCCTCTGTGTTTGGCACACGCAAATTGTACTAGGCAATTGCCTCCTATTAGTTCAGCAAATAGTTCTCCATATTGAGACGGCAAGACCTTTTTCGTTCGTGTGTGTCAGCACACATACGGTGGACGGACCTGTCGACCCCAATTCTGACTCTCCTCAATTCCCCCAGGGCCATTCCACCAAGGCATCACGATGGGTCTGCTTGCTTCCGCCTTCCGCTCCCACTCCCGCTCCCGCTTCCTGTGCCCGATTGACAGCTCGTCTCAACTCATCCCGTGGCATAGGTCACAAGCTAGGACTGCAACCGTACGAGCACCTGCGACAGAGGACATACGTCGGAGGACATGCGACCACGGGACGCAGATCTGCGCTCTTACGGCCATCTGCCCTCTGTTTTCCACATCTTGAAACATACCTCCTAGTACGACTACTAGTCTCCGTGCTGGACCGTCCGCCTCGACCAGTAGAGTGCGCAGATTGACACTACTATGCACAAAATGGCTCGATCGGGCGACCAATGCGACTCTTCCAGCCTAAATGGCAAAAATGGGTGGGCGACTTGCGCCCAGTCCGCTGGTTCTTGTTTCATGTTTTGCCGCAAAGGTGGTTGGCTATACTAATACTACCTGTATAACACAGCAAACGGCTGTCGCTGATGATCCTCGTGGACTGGGACGACTCCATATGGCATCATGGCATTTACTGTCCTCGCTCGACAGCCAACCGGTGGGTATACTACCGTACAGTATTGCTCCCGGACAAGGATGTGCTTTCCGTCAGAGACACTGGAACCAACGGATAACATGTGTCATCGCAGGACCTCGACACCCAACAGTACCCCACGGTGTACAGTACTGTACAGCAGTTGTGTGCGTGTAGTGCGTGCTGGCTGCTGTAGGGCCAAGCGACCGTCGTCATCGCCCTGTCTGCCGTCCACGGAGTCTTTACCTTCCCGATCCAGCCCACGGTGAAAGGTTTGCATGCCCTGGCAGCTTGCCCACTGTCGTACCAGCTAGCACACGGTGTTCCTGCAGGGCCTGCGAGGCCTGCGCCCGTCGGGCCTGGTCTTGTCACCTGATTGCGTTGGTTTGCATGATCCGATGGACCGATCGTCTCCGTTTTCTCCACCGCAAGCCGTAATGCAAACGTTCCTGCTTCATTCTGCGGGCGGTCATTTGTCCCCTTCTGGAAGCCTGTCATAAATGCGCAGTACCAACTCCAGTCGATCTGTCAGGTTCCAGGCTGCTGCCCCGTTCGGTCCGTTTGGAGACTGTGTGAGGGGTTTCTGGGCTCCCCTCCATGAAACCCCCCTGTCGTCTCCGCCATCTGAGTTCCCCGTCCTGGTCGGTACATCCGTGGCCACCATGTAGCTCAGCCTCTGCGGTACCTTGGGCCCTCGGCGCTGGTGGCAGCCTCTCGTACCTGCATACAACCTTGCCAATCTAATGCAGGTACTGCGTGTTCACGGAACACGGAAAATTCGAAAATCGGTCGGCTCGTCTTACGACAACCCCCGGCCAGCAGCCCAAGCCTGGGACGCAACGACGGGCTGAAGGAAGAGCTCTTGGTTGCTACCTCATCATCGCCCTCGACCACCCCGTTCCTGATGGACGTTCAGATCTGGTCTCTTGCTGAGATCCGGAGAGCAGATGGACAGCAGACCCGGCGGGCCCTCCCGTCGTCTCTTCCGAGTCATTCGCGGCCCTCATGCCCTCAAGTCTCGCCGACACCGAGCCCTTGCTCACTCGGCGCACAGTACGCGCAAATCTGTACTGTGTATGCTGAAGGGACTACTGCCCGGCCCCGTTTCCCGTTGCCCATGAGCCGTCAGACCGTCTTTTGCTAAATTCCCGCGAACCGTGGTCCTGTATCCATCTGTCAGGCCTCGCTAAGCAGCGGGACCTGACAACTCTGCACCACAGCGTTGCATCCACGCCAGGGTCCAGGGCTGCCGGAACCGGCAGAGGCTCTCGCTAACGAGTGCTGTGGTTTGGCGGGTGCCACCATCGTTGGTCCAAAAGTCCAGCCACGGTGCCCAGCGGTGTCGAGCAGCTCCTACCATGTGAGAGAAGGCGGCGGCCCTTACATCGAGGCCCTCTCATCGAGGCCCTCGTCGCCAGTGCTTGGCGGAGGTGATCTGCGGCTGCCTTTCCACGTCGCCGGGGCTCAAGGACCTGGGCCTAGATAAGCGCGATTTTATCATGGATTGCCTGCTCGCGGACCGAATTCGCCACCAATCTGTTGGGTGCTGACGGGTGGTGATCGAACTTGGTTTGATTGATGTCCGAGGTCATGGAATTCATTTCTGCACTGGAACGTCTCGCATCTCAACTCAGCTTCGTCTCAAGTCCAGCTGCCATGATCTATTGTCCTCTGCATCTTCTCGGAAGTGTCCGTCGACCTTTTAGACGACTCAGATGGATCAGGTAGTAGTGCCGGCACGTCATTGAAGGGAATTCTAGACTGGCCATGTGTTGTTGCTCCATCTGCGACTGCCGGCAGATGGCCTTCGCCGTGTCCCCAGTCACCCTATGCTAGACCCGTCGAAGACGGACAACGAGACATGTGCCATACTACAGCATGATTCCCCACAGCGTTACTAGATCTTCGCTGCAAGCACCGTTTTGGCCAGAGACGTACCCACTGCAGACAGCTGCTAGCCGTCCTGGGATAAATACCTCTTTCACATGATCAATGTGGTCTAGTATCGTGGTATTGGCTACGAAGTACTACCACGGTCTTAGGTCTCTTTTGCCTCGCGCCGACTTTTGGCAGGCGGCCAAGGTGATGGCGGCCAAGCTACTACTACAACATCCTCGAGTGGACTGGGACGCACGGCTAGACTGCCTGGGAACCTCGACATCGAATAGTCAGGTCGAGGTGCGGACCAGCTGGAGCTTAGTACCATTACGGACCGCTGGTTTGCGGGCCGCGGGTGGCCGTCAGGTTCTTGGTCAGTGGCTCGAGAGACGGCCCAAAGAGGGCCCTGATGGGAAAGGCCGACCTCCCCGGCCCAAGCAGCTTGCTGCCCCGGATTCCCACACTGGCTCGCATGAAGCAGACAGGGACCCCCTAGGCTTTGCAATCTGTCGTACCATCTCTGCGGGCCTGGATCCTCTGAGCATCGAAAGCTTCACCGGGGGATCTTACAACCTGGATGGCGAGCAACTCGCCTATCTCTGCATCACCTGACCATATGCTGCCAGGTACCATGAGCGGACTCAAGCGGCACAATCGCAGACACTATCAGCACTTAGGAATCATTCAAGGCGAGTAGATGGCTTGCTGTGCCGATCTGCACCTATTCAGCCCTCTGACTGATCGAGAAACCCTCGAGTTAACGCTTTGCAGGTACACAGTAGCGGTAGAATCTCTGCCGAGAGAGGACGGCTACGGCAGACTTAGACAACGTTTTATGAACAGGGTTAAGCTCCATGCAAGGGTCCATGGGCCACCCCGCCGTACAATTTGCATACTCTACTCTGGCAGTTCGATGCGGTGAGCTCTGGGCCGACTCTGTGTCTTGAACAGTACTATGCCATGCGGACGAGAGATGCATTGCAGAGAATCGGTGTGGAAACCGCGTGGGTGCGCTCTCTGATCGGTGAGCGTTGTCGAGATGATAGTGCCTTCGTTGGCGACATTGTATTGACTCTTCACAAATCCATTACTGTGTAGGCACGCACTTTCTTCGGATTTATTCGAGCTCCACGCACGGTGGTAAGGATGTCCCTGTCGTCTCCATCAATGCAGCAGACTTGCGGGGCCGGTGACCAATTGGCAATTCCGCGGTCCTGGCTAGCAGAGCCTTCCTTGTCCTTCTCGAAGGTTTCAGCGGGCGCTGAGAGGTGCTTCGAACAGGCGGCGTAGGAGCGGGAGTGGGCTCGCCTGGTAGGCCTGCTGGCTCGGCGGGGTCCAGGTCGGCTCTGCGACGCCGCTTCAATTTGACTCGCGCCATCCACTTCATTTATCGCATGCGTCCAACATCGCCCGACGCTTTGATTCAGCCAATCCCTGGCTGCCAATAGTCTGCCGGCCAGTATTATTGAGGTCCACGATGCTGCGACCTAGCAGCATAGGCAATGTTTACACTGAGGCGGCGATCATACCGTCGCTGCCCATGAAATGAGGACAGTCGCGGCCACGCCGAGCGACATTTACCATCGAAAACATAATCGCGGCCTTGGGTCAGTCTAGAAGGAATTCAGAACATGCTTGCCAACAGGGCAAGAGGAGGCCGTCACAGTCGGTGTGCGGTGCAGTAGCATGCGGAATGTTCGCGAACGCAAGCTGGGACACATTAGCGGCACCAGACCGCCTTCTCTGCTGCTGTTCCCCAGCTCCTCTATTCCTGCGAGGGCAGAGAGAACAGTTCATCCCGCAGAAGCGACCCCACGAGTGACTTTGTACACGCATCCTTCGTGGGGGTGGTTGCATTGGGATGTCTGCTGCGAGAGATAACGTATGCCCTCGTTCTTCGAAGCATCCGGCGATCGCCTCTCGACAATCTTCCAAGACCTGGCCGTGGGGCTTTCCCCTCCAACTGCCTCGCACACCGTCGATGGGGTCGCCATCTCTAGGCTTGATGTGGTAAGGCGGTGGACGGCGAGGGCGACGATCGCTCCAATGCTGCTTCTTGCCAGACTGTCTCGGATGGGACCGCAATCTCAACGGTATGGGTACCCCGCCGTTTGACAGCTTCCTCTCTGCCCCGGGAGTGTCTCAGATCCAGACGTCTGTCTGCCTCCAGAAAAGCAAGAGCCTTGCCTGTCAGGCCATCTGCCGCATGGACTTTCATCGAGGCAGTGTAAGACCTGCAGGAACGTGCCTGGATGTTGCAAGCACTGGCACTCGGGACGGATGCACCAGGTGCCCATTGGCACAGTCGGAAACCAAGCCAAGACAGGATGCGCGGAGTACGGACCGAGCTCGAATCCTCCTACTGTGTGCTACGGCAGCAACATATTGTTCTGGGTAAAAAGCAGCCAATGTCACATGCCACGCACTCCCGCATGCAGCAGCATGTCCTGTTGCTGCGATCCGCGCTGCAACTAGGCTTGTTGGCTACGGCTCTAGGACGAAAGTGCCCATAACAGGAAATCGGTCGTCCTCAGGGTACCGTTGGCGATCACCAAGCTTGACAGAAGCATGCTCTTCTGGGCTGTTGAAAGCGGGAAAGTCTCAGACCTGAAACCACCCGGCCATGTGCTGTCTGCAACTGGCTGCGTGGTGGTTGCGAAGCTACAGCAGGAAGGGGCACTACTGCAGGGCCACCTGGAAGCTCAGTGGCTGCTTGGGTGCTGAGCGGGCTAGCAGACTCGACGCCAACTGAGGGGAAGACGCAGGGGTGCAGGTCGCATGTTGCAGGCTGTCCCATGCGTGCCGAAAAGCTGGAACCGCAGATACGGTTCACGGTCTGGAAGTTCTGGAAACCCTGTCTCGCTGCTCACTTGCTGGACTCGCACGCATCAACGTCAGAGGGGTATTGACGTCGACGTTGGACAGACATCATGGCTGTCCCCTCCAGCTGCGCCTCTTGCCATGATTGACGGCGGGCCAAGTAGCGAGTACGAGCCCGACCCCGACCGGGTAGACTACCTCTACTTTCACAGGCATCCGCCGTGGTCCCTACTGCATCAAGGGACTCCCCAGGCTGCGCTGTAGGCTACGGTTCTCTCGGGGCAGATCAGAAGCCTAGAGTCGCGGGCGGGTTGAAGACTTTGCCCGGCGCCATGGCCTGACGTAGCCCAGAGTGATGGTGCAGTGCTAGGCCTGGTTGCGGGTGTTAATCAATAGACGGCTGGATTGCGAAATGGCCGAGCCTGTTTTGTGTCCGCCGTTTCCACACTGTCGCCCGAATTGGCAGCCAAACCTCCAGGCCTCGACGTAACGGGTGGTTTTGGTGACGCAGTTGCAGATCGCAGGGCTTCCCATTTGCATCCTAATGATGATGCGTCTCGGCGGGGTTGATCTTTTCCACTGCTTAAGCCCCGTGGGCGCCGCGCACAAAAGATAGGCTGCTTCGTCCTCATCACTGACGGCTCGATGTACTGTACTTCGACATCCTTCCCAGGCAGCGAGCGCCCTCTTTCTTTCCTCAAAGGGGATGATTACCTTTCTGGGCAGGTAGTAGGGGATCCTGATGCATCCTGGCCGATGCAGACATTTGGCAGTCGCACCAAGGTCAAAGGTGTTATGATGGGGGCGAGGCTTAGCTACCAACAGCACTGCATGTCAACGCCCTCGGGGTGACCCGTTCGTCTGGACCCGACCTCGGCATATGCACGTCGACTGCTTGGCATCGCGATCGGGTTCTCATTGGGGAGGCCATCCTATGCCCTCACCCGAGTCACCACACCCTCGCACTGCTCTCCAGATCCTGCAGGACGCTTTCTTGAACCTTGAGAGCCCGTGCAAACCGTTTTGGGGGCCGGCCGCGCCTCCCGCAACGCAACGCCTTGGGACGGTGTCTTGCGATTGGCATCTCGTTGGCTGCCAGGACACTGGGACGAGGATGCGGCAGCATCAAGGTTCGGAGGATCTGCCAGGTACGAGTTGCTCTCTGCCGCTTGGATTCCATGCCATTAACCCAGACAATCAATCTATACAGTCCGATGTTTTAGAGTTCAGCTGAGTGGGCTATCCCGATTGTCCACAAGTGCTGCTCGCCTGCTGGTGTCTGCCGATCTGGCCAATTGGGGCTACGCTGCTTCGGCCAGGCCTCGTCATTGGCAGCTTTATCTCAGGTTCGTGCGGAGAGCAGACTTTGTCCGACAGGGACTATCTTGTCAATATAATGCCAGGAGATGCCTGCTTTAGCTCGACTCAGCGTCGTCCCAACTACCAGGGCAGATCAGGTCAGGACACAAGCCGTAGATCTCCTCATCGCAATGTCAGGGAACAACCCAAGCGGGCCTCCGGCCCAGATGAGCAGGATACCCTGTCGAGAGCAGCATCGGGAGAGAAGGTTGACGCGTAGATCCCTTGGGGCACCCCATGCCTTGTCGCTTTGATGGCCCACGAAGCGGCTGACCAAGGGCAAGGTGCTGGCGAGGACTTTTGCTACAGTGCGGTCGTCCCTTCACCAGGCTGCCCAGGTCCCCCCATACGCCGGTGCCGCCCGCCTCGGCTGTTTCAAAACTATTTTGGACTCCGACAAAGTTGGAAGTGGCCCCGTCAATTACTAGGACCGCATTGAAATGCGTACCTCGACGCCGGTGTGTACACCGAGGGCCATGGGCACGTTGCAGCGCTCTTCGAGGGATCCTCTTCCCACCGTACCCGTTGTGGGCAATCTCCTCCGGCCGGACGCCCTCGGTGACAAGCGACACAGCGGCCGAGGTTCTGCCACGTTCTGGAACACCTTTTCGATGTTCCATGGGTGCGTGTGTGCGTATACGTCTACGTATGGCATGATAATGATGATGGTGGTGTTTTGCCTTCAGGCGGGCAGAGGCTGCGCGGATGCTTTTCTGCCCAAAGCACGCTGACGAGGCTTTATGGCGGCGGTATTGTGTTTCCTGCAAGTGCGAGGACACATATTGACACGGGCGGGCGATGCTATTCAGGTCTCCTCTCTGACCGAGAGCGCCGAACGAGATCCCGATCAATGGGTGATCCGGTAGAACTCCGGGTGCACGGCTTTTTCCTCTCCTCGTTCTATCTTTTCGTGCTGCACGTCTGTGGGTACCACAGGTTGCCATTCGGGCGCGATTGAGATCTCGGGGAGAGTTGCCTGCTCTTCTGACGGCCGGCTGTCATTTGACAGAGGGAGGGCACGGGCGTTTGTGTTACGACGTAAGCCAGGTTGGGTGGGCTTTTGCGTGTCGGTGCCCGGGAGGCTTAGAGGCTTGGAGTCTGTTCTCTGGAGGTGGACATGGATGTCGTGCAGTTTGACGTTCTCAGATGCACACATCGCATATTGGAGACAATCTTAAACCTCCGTCACTGCCGAGTCACATCTAAGGTGTCACGCCTTTGTGATACCGTCATCGCTGTGTACGTCAAGGTGACAGCCGGGCTTGAGCGCTAATCAGATACGGATGCTATGTAATCGTCCAAAATGCCCAATTCGGTTGTTTTTGCGGTCGTGGCCCGTTTGTTTCCCACGTGTAGAACAGGCTAAAAGCTTGGATAACTTTTGAGTAGTATATGATCACTATCTCTCGCAGCCTCACACTCTACTTTGACGAGACCGTTAAGAAAGTGCATATGATCGCCTGAGATCACCAGACCAACCCGAACTCTGCAGACGGAGGCCGCCGTCGGAAAATCCGGTGCTGTGCATTCATGCATGGCCAGCCAGGTTTCCAAGCCCTCCCCAAGGTGTCGACTAAGGCACAGGCACAGCCTTGCGGGTTTGTCTCGGGCGAGCCGGGTCGGTTCGGTTCAGCCTGCCCACAGCTCTCTTTTGTTCCGTCGACCAAACACCTCCCCCCCGAAAACCCTAGACGCACTATAAGATGTGCGCGTATGGAGGTTTTGAGCAAGTTATTCCGTCCGATCTAGCAGAGAGGCAGGCAGGTGTCGCGCGTCGTGATTGATGCGTGACGCCTGTGCTCCCGCATGCCCTCCCTTGCGCGGGCCCTGTCCTGCATTACCTGGGTGCTGGGTGTTGCGCAATGCTTATATTGAGGCTGGCATTGCTGGCTCATGAAGATGGGACGGCCGGGGGCTGGTTCTGCAGATGGGCTACGACCTTCGCACATTTATGCCGGCGATCAGCCCTGGGATCAACCGTCCAGCGCAAACCGGGTCACGCTTGATAGTGGCTTAGCTGGCGATTGGCTTGTCCGGTGTGCAGTGAGAGGAAAAGTCTGTGTTGTTTCGCGTAGATTAACACGCTCCCGAGCCGCAGGCGTCATCTTTACTCGTCAGGGAGATGATGTATCCTGCAGGATGGGTGACTTGCGTACCATGCGATGCGAATTCCCCATCCCCCCTGCCATACCTATAGCATGTCGCATTACGACAGTTCGGCCGTTGTGTCTTGGGAGCTGTCCTGTTCCTGAACCGAGTTCATGGGTGGCTTGTCGGGGAGCCGCACAGCCTCCCTACTATCACAACTTGGCTGAAGCATAGGATGCCGTTAGTGATATCTCGTCTATGTGGCTGCCGCAAAGCTATCCCTCGACTTTTTGGTTCCGATGTGAGACTCTCGCGGGAGGGGCTGTTTGGGCATGGCGGGATGGGGAAATGAAAGAGCAAAACCCTAATTCACCGTAGCATTGACATCTCGCCTATCTGAGATCGGAGCAGACGCCAAATACCGGGGGAGAGCGGGATGGGGCCTCCATAACCAGGAGAAAGCCGCCGCATGGCCAGAGCGGAGAAAAAAACAGGCCATTGACATCCACCAAGCGCGGTCGCGTTCCGGTGACAGTAGTGGTTGACGGGTGTGGCTTGTCACGTCCCCCGAACCTCGTTAGACTTGCGATCGGCGCCGGGCTGCCCAGAGGGTCACGGTCACATCGCGCGGCGATGGACGTGACGGAAGAGGAAATTCTCAATAGTGCTAGGAGGGCCTTGGGCGTCGAAGAGGAAAGGCGCGGAGAGGGGGGCTGGGGGCTTTTCGAAGAGAAGGGAAGGCTAGGAGAGTTTTTTGGGGATGGCATCGCTGTACGGGGCAGATCCCGTACGGTCTCGCGTGCTCCTCGCCCGGCTTGGGTGTGACTTGGAGACCATTAGCTTCTGGACTGGTCTCACGTCTTCCCGGTGCGGTAAAGATAACTGGATTCTATGCTATCTACACAGTATCAAGTGATGGATGCTACAGAAGATCTCGTCAGAGAGCAGGGGTGACCTTCACCAGCTGCGCAGCTCTGTGGCTTGCTGCTTGAGGCCTGATGAATGCCTGATCAGCACCGTAGCAGCGGCTGAGGCCCGGTGGAGGCTCATTGCGTAATGGACCGTCCCTCAATGACACGGGCCCGATCACCTAATTTCTCGGTGCGGCGGCGCCGGCAGCGTTCGCTTCGTCGGCACGCTGCACACATTCCTCGAGCACCTGCCAGAACTTTGTGGTATCGAGGCCCCTCGGTATCCGCACGCCCTCCTCCCCAGCCGGAAGCAACGTTGCGAGGGTCCGGCCCAGCTGTGAGCCCCGGTGTAGGGCGTCGTCGTGGGTACCCTCGGTGATGACCTTGACGGCAAATCGCTCGCGCTTGTTCGGGTTGTCCGAGGATGAGTTGGGGTCACACTCATCAAAGGCAATCTCCCACTTGGTGCCCGTCAGCACGGCGGCTACCGCCAGCGGGTCGTGCAGAGGAGGTCCCTCGATGATGCCGAATACGTCCCTGTAAGGCACAGACAAGGTCATTAGCGTCGACGAATCTTGAAGGAGACCGTGGCCGGCCGAAGTGAAGTAAGTCTACACTCACTTGTACGTCTTTGCGAAGAACATGAGCAACTCGACGAGCATCGTTCGGAGCACTGTCTTGCCAATTCTCGGCCCGGTGGTTTCAACCGGCTCCGTCTTCGAGTCGTTCAGAGACACCTTATCAGCACCGTAGAGGAGAAGCTCTTGAACGTCCTGCCTCGCGAGCACAAGATGTGTCGTATCGAGAGGCAAGATGGTCGTTTTGGCTGCGAGTTCCTTGGTGTGAAATATGAACGCCGAGGCCTCGGGATCAATAATGATGTTGCTGTTTACTCATGGATCAGTAAGATGGTCAGATCTAGGTCTAGCGATGTGACATTGGCCATGCTTGGATGTTTTATGTAGCATCATAGACAAGGGAGTATTCATAGACATAACACTTGTTATGTCCCACGACCACATCTATACTCCTCGGAAGCCAGGTTGCAGCACCATCGAGGGCAGAACCTCGATCCTTGCTTCCATCTCGGACACAGGCGACATCACAGGGAATCTCAAGGGCGTAAACAGAACAGGAAGAACACAGCACACTTACAACTCAGCCCAGGGCGTCCAGTTTCCAATGCGAGCCTTACCATCAACAATGCCATACACAGCGCTGGTGAAGCCATCTCCCACTGCACCTCCCATGAGACTCAGTCCCTTGACATGGCCGATCAGGTCGGGATACGTCTGGAACAGCTTGGCCGCGTTCGTCAGGCTGCCCGTCGCGACGACCCAAGCGGTGCCGGGCTTGCACGCCCGCAGGGCGGTAGCGGCGGCATCGATGGCGGCCACGTCCCTCCGCGGCTGGACGAGCGGCTCGGGCAGCAGGGTGGTCCCGTCCAGACCGCTCTCGCCGTGGATGTCCTCGGCATTCTCGGACAGACGCGGCCTCTGGAGGGGCGACGAGGCGCCCGGGTAGATGGGGATGCGGTCATGCTGCCCAATGGCCGTCAGCACGCTGGTGGCATTCCACGTCGTTTTCCTGGTGAGCGCGGGGTGTGGTCAGCTACGGGCTCCCTCCCTTTCCTCGTATTGCTCCATGGTCGAAACGTTGGTGTGCTGTCCTCCGCGGACCGGGATCTGCCAAAGCAAGAGAGAAGCGCGCCGCGGGCTTGGGGCCATTCATGCTTCTCGGCCTTCCGATGCGCGCGGTCCGGGACGAGCACAACCCCGGGGGGTGAACATACTCTAACGGGGCATTGCCAAAGACGGTTGATATGCCCAAAAGCTTGATGCCTGGGTGATATGCTGCCAGCAGAATGGCGAAGACGTCCTAGACTCTGGTCAGCGTGGCGAACTAAAGTTTCGTAGACAAAGGAGGTTCCGGATGAGCTGAGGGACATGAGTTGCGGTGAAGGCGGACCATCTCCAACTATGCCCCGTGAAAGTGGCGTGCAGAAGCCTCACGACCCGGACAGGTCGCAACGTGTCTCAGACAACCCATTATGAAAGCTTAAACAGCAGACCCGAGGATCAGAGATGCCTACTTACGTCGTGTCCAGGGTCGGCGTCCAGCCAGACTGGAACTCTGTCGTCCTCAGTCATCTCGGCAGAATGCGGTGTGTCTGGTTACTTGGATATGCAAGAATTAAGAATGAAGAGCTTCAAGGCGCGGCTGTGAGAATAGCTTTCGGCAGATGAATAAGAGAGCGAATGCTTAGTCGTAGCTGGAGTTTGTTGGAAAGGACAGCAGCAAACGACACGGTCAGCCACGGTCAGTTGTTCGGTCTATCGCAGGGGCGATCGCCGAGGCGGAGGTCAAAGCCGCCCACTTCTTTGCGGCGCTTCCCCCGGCAACAAAGCGGGCTTGCGGCTCTGTCACATGTACGCAGCTCAGTGGGGATGAAAGACAACATTGCATCACACTCAGCATTGAGCAATAGTACAGTAAATGGAGCGTTTCTTCCACGATTATTTCACAGAGTAGCAAGAGAAGATTGAATTATATAATAATATGGCTGTGCATGAGGGTATCATCAATTCAGCATTTGGCTACCGACGCAAATATTAGCAGTTCCCCTGAGCCGCGGTCAAGTCGTTACGACTCGGCTGCTTTTCTCTTCTCAAGGACCTTCATCACGTCTGCAACACTATTCACGTCTCCCTTCTTCTTCTTGGGGCCTCGCTTGCGCTTGGACTTGCCGCCGCTTCCATCTTCACCGTCATCATCATCGCCCCATTTGGAAAGCTTGGTCTTGCCGTCGTCTTCCAGCTCCTCCTCATCCGCCAGGCGGTTCGTGCCGAAGCCCAAGTCCATATCCTCCGCGTCACGGTCTGCGGACGCCATCATCTTCCTGAGCCTCTCTTGCCTCTCGGCCTCCTTCTGCTCTTCCTCCGACTTGGTCGCTGCATTGAGCGTCTTTGCTTTCTTGAGGGCAGCCAGCACCGACGGGTCGTTCATGGCCGGTCGCGCATTCTGTTCCTCAGATATCAAGCTGGACTTGAAGTAGTTGCGAGGGTGTTGCGCTTGCGGCTTCGGTGGAGGCGGCATGTCCTCTTCCACTGCATCCCGGCCTTCCGAATCGACCTCGCCCTCGCTCTTTGGTGAACGAGACTTCGTCTTAGCCTCCTTCTTTTGCTCGTCATCATCAGGCTCATTGCTGTCGTCTGAGTCCGATGATATGCCACCTAGTGGATCGTAGTCTGACTCCACGTCAGAGAACATGTTTACGTCCTCGTCCTCGTCCGCCTTGGCCTGCTCCTCCAGCTTCTTCTTGTAGTACTCCGGGACTTCCATGCCCAGCACTTCGGCGTTGGGATCAATCTTGAACGATTCCCGCTCTTTCTCGACTTCTGCTGCAACTTTTCGGACCTTGCGCTTCTCATTGCCGTCCTCGTCCACAATGATAAGCACCTCTCTGCCTTTGGCGTCACGCTCTATCCTCGAGCCAGGCTCCTTCTTGGCGCCAATCTTCTTGAATTTTGATCCCAGAGCCGACTCCTGCTGTGCTTTGGCAGCCTCACGTGCAGCCTTCATCTCAGCCAGGATCTGGTCCCGTGTCCGCTTCTGCCCTGGGACCAACGGCCTAGTGGCTAGCTGTCCCTTTTTCCTAGCCTTCTCTCTTTCGATGGCGGTGACCTCCTTCTCCTCCAGCTGCTCAAAGGCATCGTCCACGTCCTCCCCCGCAGATTCGTCCTCCTCCTCGAGTGACGCCTCTGTTTTGTCTTGGTTCGGCCTGTCTCCCCCGAAGACATCCTCGCCTTTCCTGACCCTCTCGAGTAACTTGAAGTCCAGGCCTTTGATCAAGTGCGTACTCGATAAATCACCGCCGGCGATTTCGTTCCTTAGCTTCTCAAACGTGGCCTGATCGATCTCCTCTTTCTTCAAGGACTCCTCCAGCGCCTGTATCCGCGCAGCCTTGTCGTCCTCCTCCTGCTCTGACTGCCTTTGTTTTGCGCGGTCTACGTAGCCCTCTGCGAACTTGGTGCCCTTGGGCGCGGAGGTTCGGAATTTCTTCTTCGGCCGGTCTTGCTCATTGCGCTCGGCGAGTTGGCGAGCAAAGTCGAGACGGCCGGCACCTGCACCAGCGACGGATCGTCTGCGAAGACCGTCTGTCAGCAAGCAGTCTTGATGTAGTGATGTAGCCTGAGGGCAGATTTCCAAGAAGGTGAGTGGGAAACTCACGGTGTCATCGGGATGCTGGACTTCAGTCGAGACCCGAGGGAAGAGGATCCAGCGGCCCCGGACGCTCGTGGAGATGGCGATGCGCCATCCTGAGCTCCGCTGGGCGACTTGGCCGAGTTGGCGAGGAGAAGCTTTCGGAATTGCTCGTTGTTCATATTGTACCACCAGCTCCGAGCAAGAAGACTCCGGACATAGAGTGGATTATTGAGGTGAGAGATGCAGAATGGAATTGGATGTTCAAAGTATTCGGGGGTTGACCCCCCTGTCGGTCAACTTACAGACACCACTCTCCAGGGGTTAGGGTTGTTTTCTTTGAGTGGTCAGCTGAGTTCGTGGCGACGGGTCAACGCGTTACGTCAATTCTACCCGCAACCGTGAATGAAACACGCCTTTCACACGACAGACAGCATGCTCAAGCTGATATGACTGGCTTTGGTAATACCCAACAGAGCTTACAAGCAGCCTTTGAGCTCAGGTTTCTCTGCTTGGAAGCCTGCTCAGGCATACCCGCACTATGACTTCCAGGTCGCTTTTGCCTGAACTTGGCTTACACAGAAAGAAGAGCTGATATTCGAGTCCATCATTTGAGCTTCATTCACAATGGGTAGCCGTCTTGAAAAGAATTCGAACGCGGTGCGTAAGCGCATCGAGGATCACAATTTCTCCGACGAAGCCGGCGAGGAATACGAACCCAGCGCCTTCGGAGGCTTCGGCGATTACTTCCGGCGCAAGAAGATCAAGCTTCAAAACCTGGATGCCGAACTTCGTGAGGGCAGCAGCAAGCCACAGATCTTCAAAGGCGTTGTCGCTCATGTGTCTGGATACACACAACCGCCCCTACACGTCTTGCACAAGCAGCTCGTCGAATATGGCGCAGGTTTTCTCCAGTACCTGGACTCGAAGACAATGGCCACTCATATCATCGCCTCGTCACTCACGCCCAAGAAGGCTACCGAGTTCAGCAGCTACAGGATAGTAAAGCCGGCCTGGGTGGTCGACTCAATTGCTGCGGGCCGCATGCTACCGTGGGCTGATTACCGAGTGATCGATGAGGGTCCGAGGCAGAAAGTCATCAAGTTCGGAGAAGATGGGAAGATCTCCTCACAGGCGCACACGCCGCAGAGAGGCTACCATGACCAGATCCAGAGCAGCTTTTACACAAGCCAATTCAAGAAACCCGCTACCCCTGCTACCAAGGTGAACTTCCCAAGCTCATCTGCTACGATACAAACCCCGACGCCTTCCAAGTACACTCCTTCGAGACTCAAGGCACCTGACATCATCGAAGATGACTATGACGATGATGTTCTAAAAGACCTGGAAATGGCAGATTTCAAAAGCTCGTCCCCCGTGCCGGAGGAACCGCCAGAGACAGGCGTGGATGATGTCGTGACCTCCGTTGGTGAGGAAAGTCCGGCTGCAGAGGTGGATGAGTCTGTTCAAGACAAGGCAGTCTCGCAACCTCCCAAGGAAATCCCACATGATACACCCGGCCCTGCACCCCACAACCCTGCGCTGACTTCCGAGGAGCATAACGCATGGCTCCTGTCCGATCCGAGACTGAGAAAATCCTCAACCGCAAACCCGGACTTTCTGAAGCAGTACTACTCAGAGAGTCGCCTACATCACTTGTCCACATGGAAAGCAGAACTCAAGTCCAAGATGCAAAGGCTCGCCAACGAGAAGGGCACCGGCACAACCAAAGCTATCAAGCGCCGGCCTGGCTCTCGACGATATGTCATGCACGTGGACTTTGACAGTTTCTTTTGTGCAGTGTCTCTCAAGAGTGCACCTGAATATGTCGACAAGCCGGCTGTGGTGGCACACGGCACCGGCACAGGGTCAGAGATTGCGTCTTGTAACTATCCGGCGCGGAAATTTGGTGTCAAGAATGGCATGTGGATGAAACGAGCGCTGGGACTTTGCTCGGATATCAAGGTTCTACCCTATGATTTTCCTGCGTATGAGGAGGCCAGTAGGCTGTTCTATGAAGCCATTCTAGAAGTGGGTGGTATCGTCCAGAGTGTCAGTATCGACGAGGCTCTAGTCGATATCACCACGCTTGTCCTGGATGCGTCTGGGTCGCATGGCCAAGGCATCTCTGAAGGAAGCATCTGGAGGGAACAGGAAAAGGCAGATAAGCTTGCCAGCGATCTGCGCAAGCGAATCAAGGAAAGGACGGGTTGCCAGGTCTCCGTGGGCATCGGTGGAAACATTCTTCTCGCCAAGGTCGCACTCCGCAAAGCGAAGCCGGCGGGCCAATACCAAATCAAGCCGGAAGAAATTCTCGACTTCCTAGCCGAGCTCAAGGTGGAAGACCTGCCCGGCGTGGCGTACAGCATCGGCGGCAAGTTGGAGGAAATGGGGATCAGGCTGGTCAAAGATATCAGAGAGGTCTCAAAAGAGCGTCTGGTATCTGTACTGGGTCCGAAGACGGGAGAGAAAATCTGGGAATACTCTAGGGGTATCGATCGTGCTGAAGTGGGCGACGTGTCCATCCGCAAATCTGTCTCGGCAGAAGTCAACTGGGGAATCCGCTTCCTCAACCAGCCCGAGGCCGAAGAATTCGTCATGAACCTCTGCAAAGAGCTGGAAAAACGCTTGTTGAACGAGGGCGTCAAGGGCACAAACCTCACCATGAAGATCATGCGGCGAGCTCTAGATGCGCCGTTGGATCCTGCAAAACACTTGGGTCATGGGAAATGCGATACGTTCAACAAAAGCACGGTATTTGGCGTCGCAACCCATGATGCTGAGAAGATTGGTAAAGAGGCTGTCTCCATACTTCGATCCTTCAAGTTCAGCCCTGGAGACCTGCGAGGCCTAGGTGTCCAGATGCAAAGATTGGAACCGATCAAGCCCTCAGCAGCGCCTGATGGGAGCCAAAAGAGGCTCAGTTTCGGCGCATTCGGGAATGCTACCGGCTCTCTCCCATCGAGGAAGTCGGTTGCGCCTGTGGCACCCATGAGTCTTGATGACATTTCCGATGCGGGTTCCCCTGCGAAATCAAGAACTGCGGCTCAACAGACACGGCGAGACGTGTCTGAAGACCCCATCTCGGACAACCCACTCACTCCTCGCAAGCCGAAAGGGCTGTCCATCCACCCTGCTCTTGCGCTCTCCAGGGCAAATGAGGCTGACGAAAAGGCGAACACGCCGTTGAATGTCATGGGAACGCAATTTATCATGCCATCGAACCCAGACCCGGAAGTCGTCGCGGCGCTGCCCCAAGACATTCGGAGCCGGCTGATGGCACAGCAGCCACGTCGAGACCCTGATTCGGCACTATCGAGGGAGGGCTCACCTGCATTACACAACACAAGCGGACGCCAGTCGCGGGATCAGAGTCCAGCTGTGGTGGAGCCTCAAATTCCACCGGACATTGACCCCGAAGTGTTCAATGCTCTCCCGGACGACATGAAGGCTGAGGTGCTTGCACAATACGCCCCAAGGAGCAGAAATGCGCAGAGCGTTCCCGCCCAACCCCAATCACCACGCCGCGACCGGATTATTCGCCCGCAGCCTCATAGAAGCCCAGCCAAACGAGGGCGAGGGCGGGGCGGAATGCGAGGCATGCTGAGCAGGACGCGTGAGAGGCAGCGAGACGCCAGTGCTGGACTTATGCAGACAAGCTTCGTCACAATGGGCAACAGGAGGTCAGCATTGGAAAACGCAGCCGAGGAGATCGAGGAGCTCGACCAGGCCTTCCTAGCCGAGCTGCCCGAGGAGGTCCGCAAGGAAGTCATAGCCGACCACCGCCGGCGTAAACTCGCCCAGAAGTCGGGTCTAGGCCTCAACCTGAAAGGCCCAGGGCGCCGCAATGCCGCGGACCGGGCGAGGGAGATGACCAGTGGGCAGAGCAAAATCGCCTTCCCAAAGCCCCCAGGCAAGGTCGCATTCACGGCAACCTCGCTGACCTCTGTCCAGGAGGTGAAGGATATGCTAAGTGCCTGGCACCGGGAGACGGAGGACGAGGGCCCACACAAGGATGATGTGGAGGTTTTTGAAAGGTATCTTGCGCGCGTCGTGACCGAGGAGAGGGACATGGAGAAGGCCAAGAAGCTGATACGGTGGCTGGACTGGCTTGTTGACGACGGCGAGGACAGCAGGGGGAGGAAGGGTTGGGTGGAGGCTTTTAATGGCGTTAAGGATGCTGTTCATCGGGCGTTGGAGGAAAGGGGCCTGGGACCTATGGTGCTTTAGGCGTTGTGATATTGGGCACGGAATGCTTGAATATGAAGCAGTCATCTCCTGAACGGTGCGGCAAGCATGGAATGCGTGTATTATGGATTTATTGATAAAGGAGCTAGATGATGGGCCCAGTCCTCAGAGGCAGGACTTTTACAAGACAACAAATTCAACGCCGGGCCCTCCTCAAAACTTCAGGTTGCACAACAAAGCATGATTCCGGGTAGTGCTTTCTTAAGAACAGAATTATACCAGGAGCTGTCAAGTAACGGATGTGCACGCCGCTGGTGCTCCTCCCGTATCTCGCGTGTGCTAGCAGCTGCAGTTGTGCGACCGAACATGAAAAATGATGACACAGTATTCAAATACAAAATCACAGAATAGAGACCTGTCATCAGGCAGTATTATGCCCACGGTAGTTGCAACATAACCGTGTGTAGATGATTCTGGTCGGCATCACAGGTTTCGAAAACAATGAACCCGTTTCCAGCCCGGATTACTCGAGGCAGCCTCCTAAATCACGATTCAAAAAGTGCCAGCAGCTCAGCATCATGCAGCATGCTCATTCTGGGATAGTCCGAGTGCAGAGCCTGGTGGTTGGGTAGCACAGCAGGTTGGGCGTCCTCCGCCGGCACTTAGATCAGCTACCTACGCAGGCACTGTGGCGAGGCAGCACTGCCCCAATACATGATGCTCAACGGGATAACAACAAGGCTATCTGAGGAGTGATTGTCATTTATTCTCATCCAGGTACATTTGAAAATGCATCGAGCTCGTCCTCCCAGTCCATAGCCTCGCTCATCCGATAGCAATCCACCATGGCCGCACTTGTCTCGCTTTCCACTGCGGCAAATGTTGCTGCAATGGTTTCTCTGGCTGATATGGCTTTCAAAACCGGAACCCAGGTCTTCGATCTATACTGCAGATACAGAGATGCATCGTCGTCCATGGCACAGCTAGTCGATGAGATCCAGGCCGCGACATCCAACACTGCGCAAGTGAGGATATTCATGCAAGAGTTCGAGGCCTCAGCTTTTGCAATTGACAACGAACACACCCTTCCACAAGTTCAGCAGCTCCTGTGCCTTATTGACCAAGAGTTCAAGCTCCTGAGGAAGCTCATGCAGGACACGCGCCCGTCCTCATCGGGCAGCTGGCTCGGTCTGTTCCAGCAAGTCACAAGCCACATAAGATGGTCCCTAGACGATCATAAAGTCGCGGCCTCCTGTACACGCCTCCAAAGGCTCAGCAGCCATATTAATAACGCCCTTGGTATCACGGGACGGCAAGTGCCTTGACTTCCCCTGAACTGGATGTGGCACTGACCAAAGTTTAGGAGAAACGAGATTGTCCTTCGGAATGAAATCACCGCTACCCGGGCCGAAGTCATCAAGTTTGCAGATACGGCAAAAAGATTGCAAGATCATATGGATGTCCTAGCTGTCATACCATCCGCGAATATACTTGGGAACACCAACCATGCCATGCGGTTACCATTAAGACACAGCCGCGCGCGACCTCGGGCCCCGAGGCTTGCCAGGCAGCGACAAGACGTCCTTGATGCGAGCTCAGAGAACAACAGCCAAATTGTCGTCACGGATCCACTTCCCATCAATAATTATCGATCGATAGTACTCAGCAAGCGATACCATGAGAGCAATGTGATTGAGATAGTGTCGCCGGTCTCTGCGGACACAATTCTCCCCCTTATGCACTTCAGAGAACCACTTCGGAAAACCATCGACGAAATCAAGTCGTCAGATTGTTTGGTCATATCGAACGAACAAGCAAACTGGTTCGCCGTCGTCTTCGACCAGCTCCTTGCTCAGAGCCATGTAGCTGCGGCCGCGGCACTCTCACCGCAACCGAAGCGATTTGTTACATCAAATGGCTGTCTCATCATACCCCCTCAAATCGACGGTTGTGGTGGCACCACTCAAGACCTATGTGCTCATCCGAGTACGGATCCCCCCATCAAAGCTGGCTTACAACGGAAGCGTGTCCTGAATGATCTGTGGGCGACGCAGACCTTACTGAAGACAACACCACTGGGGACGATAAAAGCCGAAATACATCTCATCGGTGATCGACTGTACTCCGAAATACTCTGTTTTCGTATGAGCTTTTCACCGGACCCATGGCTGTCGGACATCGGGGTTGTCATTGATTATGCATCCCATCACATCAAGTCGCTGGTGCATAGATGCCACCAACCATTAGAAGTGGAAGATCGCTTGGTGAAGAAAATCCACGATTCGATGTATGAATTTTGGGCTTGTGAACATTGTCAGGGTACTCTTGAATGTTCGGCATCGTTTCTGGTTGGAGCCTGTCACAGGTGCAATGGAGTCCTGAAGGATATCAATGGAACGGATCACTTACCTCAACCGTTACGACTCTCAGGTTGATGTCTGTTTGTGTCTCTTGGATGGTCTGAATTGCGATAACTGGCATTATGCGCCTTTAATTCTTAATATATTGTTGGCGCTGTACCGAAGAACTGGGAGAGCGGGGTTTCCATTGCAAACCCACCCACCAGCCATCTGCCACAGTATCCCAAGACTCCTCTCACAATAGTGAAAGCTTATTCCCTCACGGGCTCTCTGGGTGATGATCCATGGATGATCATGCGCAAGCAGTGTCCTAGGCCAATGGAGGAAATCAAACCGAGTTTACTCCGCTTGATCACGGAGAAGGCTGGAGGCGGAGGGGCGTGGTCTTGTATAAACCCGCCCCATACCCCAAATGATCCGCATCCCCGCCTTCGTCGTCGGCACTCAACAACATATTTGCTCGATCGCCTCACTGAGGGAACTAATTACATTTCATGATGTCTTCCGGCCATGCGATCCAGGATGTCGGCGTTAAGCGACCGGGTGAGCCGGTGGTCCGTCTCATCGACTTCTCGGACAACATGGTCGTCCGCCAAGTGTCGACGATGCTTCGGAGGCTGTGGCTCGTGGACCCGCCCCTTTCAGATGAGGAGCTCCTACAAGAAACTACGCTCAAGGCGTGTTTCCAAGCCATCACACAAGCAATTGGCAACGGAATCTCAGATGATCCCGAGCAGGCCAGGTGGGACCACGGCCTCTGGTTAAAACACACTGAGCTCAGGGTCCTCAACCCGGCCGTGCTGGCTGCAGCGGAGCCGTACGACGTGAGGAGTGTCGTGTCTCCGTGGCGGTCCGAGGTCTACGAGATTTACAAGCATGTCTTCATCGACCTGTGGCGGACGTTGAAGGAGGGGCTGAAGACTGACAACCTCGGGAAGTTCGACCCCTCCAAGGAAGGATCCGTGACTCTTGGCGTCCTCAAAGCCGAGAAGCTGAAAGTTGACAAAACTGCTTTCCGCACTGATACTTTCCTTTATCCGGTTTGGATCAACCCAAAGGCCAACATCACGTTCAGCGTGGACGGTGTTGAGGGTAACAAGCACGTTTGGTCGGATGGTGAGCCTTCAGTATGGACCAAGGGGTTGTGGGTGCCAGGGGAGAAGGAAATCACAATGACGACGAAACTGGACGATATCGAGGGAGACCAGACTGGTATAACGGCTGTGTTCGTCATGGGTCATTGCGAAAAGGCTCCTTTGGTGCAAACAAAGGAGGAGTTTCGGGACAAGTCAACAACTGTTTTGGAGCCAGCAGATGGTGGCAGTGGCCAAGCTACAGACGACGAAATGGCTGAGTTTGTGCCAGAGGCAGATCACCTTGCGAGGGCAATCTTTCTCAAGGCGGGCAAAGCTGTTGAGCAATGCGCGTTCGATGTTGTCGACGATGAGGTCGACCAGCTCCAAGAAACAACTTCCTGGCTAGAAGTGGAAGTTCAGGAGAGCGATTCAGTATATGAGCCGCTCCCAGATGACCACAGCATCAGGATCCTCATCGTGGAACCCGAATCGGCTGGATCAGACCTCCAAACACGACTGGAAGTTGTGGACTTGGACAAAGATGTGGGATATGAAGCCATGTCATACACATGGGGGGATCCCAAGGATCAAGTGCCGCTTCGAGTCCGAGGCCAGACCGCCATGATACCAAAGAACCTCGAGAACGCCTTGAAGAGGCTTCGACATCCAGACCGCAGGCGATATATCTGGGCTGACGCCGTCTGTATCAACCAGGCGGACCTTTCTGAACGCGGCCAGCAAGTGTCGATCATGCGGAACATCTACTCGAAGGCCCGAAGGGTCCTCGTCTGGCTTGGACAAGACAAGACGAACTATGCCAAATTAGCTTTCACCACCATCTGCGAAATTGTTCGTTCCTGGCGCCCTCCGATCCACCCAAACAAGTTCTCGAGCTATAAGGAAGCGTTCGAGACTCAGAAGGAGGGGTTGAGCATTGACGAAGATGGGTGGACTGCTCTCCAAGCAATGTTCCAGACTGAGTATTTTACTCGATTCTGGGTGATCCAGGAGCTGGTCCTCGGGCAGAACGCGACGATAGTCTGGGGTAGCCACTCCATCAGCTGGGGCCTCGTCGGCATCAGCGCAGCATGGCTGCTGACCAGAGGGTGGGCAACAAACCCGGACTGGCCAATCTCCGCTGCGTACAACGCGTTCCTGATATACGTTCTCCCTCTGGCCAAGCGTAGCGCGATATCGAGCTTCCCCAAGATCGACCTGTCTGCCGTCCTGGCGACGACGATGGGGAAGTTCAAGTCGACAGATGCGAGAGACAGGATATTCGCCCTGCTCGGGATGCCATTCTCGGGCAATGACCCTGAAAAAGAGCAACTTGTCACCCCGGATTATACCGCAGATGTCCAGTCAGTCTACCTGGATGCCACAAAGCGTATGCTTTCCCAAGACGCCAACCTGAGGCTCCTCAGCGCCGTGCAGCACGGCTCCGAGATCGACAGTTCTTCTCCATCCTGGTTACCGAAATGGGACCAGTCTTCATTCGCCGAGCCCCTGGCCCTCCGACAAGAGCACGGGTACTACGCCAACGCGGGAGAATTATTCTTCCCCGGCGACGACACTTTTGGAGCGGACGGGAAATCGCTAACACTCACCGGCCTCAAGGTCACCACCGTGACAGACGTCACTGAGCCATTCACTGCCGGCAACATCTCATTCTCCAGCCTACCAGACAAGGACAGGGACGCCATGCTTATCATCCTGTCCTACCTGAACGACCCGGACCGGCAGGTCCGCGCCTCCTGGAGCGCGACGCTGGAGAAATTCACCATACCCGGCTTCAACAGCCCAGAGAAGCAGGCCGAGGTGCTCTCAACGGGCGGCGGGTTCCACATGGCGGCCACGACCGGCATGCCCGGCAAGTATGGGATGCGCAGGTCCACCGAGACCCTCGACGGCGAGAAGATGGGCGTCTACAACCTGGGCGAGTTCCTGCTTTACTGGCGCGAGCGCTGCACCTGGGACGTCGAGGCCCTGCGGCACGACGATTTCAAGGACTTCTGGGCCGCCGTGGAGAAGGAAGGGAGCACCTACGCCACGGAGCGGGCGCTGTGCTCGATGAACGCCTTCCTGGGGCGGAGGGTGTTCCGCTGCGAGGATGGCAAGCTTGGTCTTGGGCCTGCGGGGATGAGGCCCGGGGATGTGGTCGCTGTTCTGTTTGGCGGGATTGTTCCGTATGTATTGAGGCCGCTGGATGGTGCCGGGGATGACGGGGACGGGCAGAAGTGGACGTTTGTGGGAGAGTGTATAATTCCCACTATAATGCAGGGACAGGCGGTAGAGGAAGCTGGTCTGTTGGCAGATGGGACGTACGAGAGGGAAAAGGACGGGACGCTGAGGTTGAAGCCGACGAAGCAGGACGATGAAGACCCACGCTTCCATCGTGAGGTCGGGAAGAACGGCGTCGAGAGGTTCGAGATTAGGTAGTTTACTGCCATCTTCCTTCCTTGTAATAAATTGAAAGCCCTTTTCTGCCCGGCAACTATAGTCTCAAATTAGCTGGACGCGCTCACCAATGACACACCTACATACATCGTCGTGGTCAGCCGAACTCGAAGCGTCGGAGCGATGCTAACTCCGTCAGAATCAGCTGCACGCATGGCAGCTTATATCGGATATAACACAACACCGAAGATTTTTAAGCCCAGAGTGCCATCCGAAGTATGCATGGGGAAATCCTGTGGGTTGTAGACTTCATAGAAAATCATATCCCGTACCCGCCCACCACCGTGGAAGATCATTAAAAGCAAAAGCCAACCTTCGAAAACGCGACAATATGGAGTCTAAGCGCCTACAGACAGCAAAGAAGTTCCTCAACCACTTCGAGACCCTAGACTCGGACACCCTAGCCTCGGTCCTGGCCCAAGACTACACCCACATCTTCGCACCGGCCTCCCTGGCCTTCCCGGGCCCGTTCACGAAGGAGCAGTTCGTGGAGCACGGTGCGGCGCTGCGCAATATCATGACGGGGTTCCCAGTGTATGCGAGGGAGTACGTTGAGAGCGAGGCCAGCAACCAGGTCACGGTGTGGGCGACGAGCCGGGCGCTGTTCAGGGAGGAGGTCGTGAGGGATGAGGAGGACAAGGAGAAGTGGAAATTCGAGGGCGAGTACATCTTTATGTTTTGGATGGACGAGACGGGGGAGAAGATTGTGAGAACGGTCGAGTTCCTGGACAGCAAGGGAACCGAATCGGTGAGGCCGTTGCTGAAGAGAGCGAATGAGAAGATGCAGGCCCAGCACTGGTTCTAGAGACTCTGTCTGCTGACGGACGCGTCTGGGTTTCAATATGTCTTTCATATCCACAGGCGTTTTATCATCTATGTTTTGTTTTATCGTCAATCGTACACCTTTTATCACTCCTTGACCGTGGCCCCCGTGCCCCAGCTTCCCACCAAGGCCATGGCCTTCTCGTCGCCGTCCGCCACGCGGTCGTCCTTCAGCGCGTCTGCCAGGCACCTCCAAGGATCCCGGCTTCCACCCCACTTGAGTAGGCCCTCCTTCAGCTGCTCGCCGTTCTCCCTGCTGATGGCCGCGCCATCCCGTCCTGACGAGAACACCTCTTTCCACACCCGCTCGGCAAGCACGCGGTCGAACAGGTAGCTGTAGTACGTGCTGCCGTAACCGAACAAGTGGCCGAAGAAGCCCTGCCACCTGCATCCGGGTGGGTCGACGGGTGTGTTGCCGTACTCGAGCTGAATGCCGCGGTAAACTTCGGTCGAATTGAGGGACCCGCCTACCGCGCGTGGAGAGTGATACTCCTGGTCCAGCATCGCAAGGAGGATCTGATTCTCGTTATCTGTGCCCTCGAACCGTCGGGATTGCCGTATCCTGTCGACAACCATCTGGTAGTTGAGCGGCTCATCCGTCTCGTAATGCCGAGCAAAGAGGCCCAGAACCTCCGGGTCTGCGCAGAAGTGCTCCATCAGCGTAGAGGGGAGCTCGGCCAGGTCAGTAGCACAGCGCGTGCCCGAGACGTTCTGCAGCGAGGTCCGCGCCAGGATGCTGTGGATCGCGTGGCCCATCTCGTGGAACAGCGTCTCCACCTGTCCGTATGTCAAGAAGGCGGGCTTGTCACCTCCAGCCTGGCTCTGAGGGAAGTCGCACACGAGTGCGATGGTGGGCAGCTGTTTCAGGACGCCATTTTTGCCTCTGGACATGGCCATGCCGTCGTTGGCAGCCTCCTCGGGCGAGGCAAAGTCCGGAATGCCCGCTACGGCTTGTTGAGCAGCAGACTCGGCTTCTTCAAGCTCGGACCCTGCGATCTCGCGCGAGCACCGCACTGTGAAGTGTGCCGGGTTGGGCGACTTGTCAGCCCTGTAGAACAGGTCGCAGTATAGAACGGCAACGTGGCCGTCGGTGTCGGATATGACGTCGAGCCGCCGCACTTCAGGGTGCCAGGTTTCGCCCGGCATCGTCTCCCTGGCCACGAAACGGATTCCATAGAGACGTGTGAAGAGCCTTGACAGACCCTGCATAATGGTTCCAAGCGAGAAGTACGCGGACAAGAAGTCTTCGCGCTTCGCTTTCGACCTCTCCAGATCCCTGATCTGGCCCATGTAGTAGTCTTTGTCCCATGGCTGTAAGTCGGATGGGGACAAGCCAGTCTTGCCCTGCTTCCAGGCTATGAGGTCCTCCATCTCGCGCCTGACTATCGGCGCATTGTTCTTGTTGAGAGCTTTCAGAAATTGCTGGACGGATTCGGGTGACTTGGCCATCATTCTGTCACGAAGTGCCATGTGACCGTAACTCTCGAATCCAGACAGGTTGGCAATCTCAGCCCGCAGACCGAGCAAATGCTCTAGCTGTTTGACCGTCCTGGTCGATGCAGTCCGCGAAGCATAGTAGATCGCCTTCCTTGTGTCCTCGTCATGAACGGTGCGTAGGGCTAAGGAAGCCTCGCCGCTCAGCGCTGGTAAATAAACGCGTCCCCTCCGGGTTATCCTGCGCGCTATGGTGGGGTCCAGACCTTGGAGCTTGCTGCTTGGGAACGTGAGGACAGGCTCTTCTGGGGCCATCTGCTCCACGAAGGTCTGGCCGACATCGCCTATCTCGGACGATAATTCGACGAACCTATCCCTCGCCTCCCTGGGCAGATTGACGGCCGACTTTGTGAAATCCAGCTTCAGAATCTCCGCCACAGCCCTCTCCTCTTCTGACCAGCCAGATGAGACATCCGGGTTGTCCAATGCCTTCCCAAGCTGCTCGTTCAGGCCAGTTGTCGTGTTCAGCTGGTTCATGTACTGATATACGACGGTCCATGCCTCCGAAGCCGCTGCCTGCATGTGTCTGTCGGGATGGGTGACGCGCACGAAGTCGGACAGGTCTATGACGCGACACAGCAGGTCGGACAGCCGGTCAAGGTCCCGGACGACTGCTCTATACTCGGGCACGGAACTGGCGGAGAGGACCTTGTCGACGATGCGTTGGGCACGCGTCAGGGAGACTTGGGCAAAGGCGAGGAAGCCTTGGGGCTCGGTCAGGTAGGCATTGCGGAAGAGGCCGACGCGGGGCTTGCCCTTGAAGGCGCCCGAGAAGGCCAGCCATGCTGAAGGAGAGTCGAATATGCGGCGCAGGTCTGCATCGTCGTGTTTAGCGCGAGCGGTCGTGTTGGTGGCGGAGGGCGGGATGGAGAAGGAGTGCGGAGGAGGCTGGGCGGTCTCAGTGTGGGTGACAGTGTGCTGCCATCGCGAGGCTGCTGCCCGAGGAAGCTGCTGTATAGTTTGTTGAGCCTTGCGCCGGAGACACGTTGAGCATACCCACGACGCCGAGGCCGTTGTCGCCTGGCGCTGGGCGAACTTGATCATGATCTCGGCGTTGGTGTTGGGCCTTCACATCTCATGGCCTGGTCTGGTCCGGTCCGCTGTGCCTTACACACGACGAGGTTGGCAACCTTTGCGAGAACCCGGGCAAGGCAAGGACCGAGTCACTTCCTATGTACACTTGTACGAAACAGAGGGGATGAAGAAACTCACGCCACACACACAATGCACGAGGGGCGATCTTTCAATCAAAGACCTGCAGCTGCTTATCGTATCTGACTTCGCGATTGCCGACTTTAGCCCGTCTCCGAGTGGCTGGTGGACTCTACCGTGGTAATCGTTGCAGTATGGTAATGCTATGACGAAAATGCGCTAAATTTTTCGAGAAAACCGGCCGTCGGAAAGAGCCGCTGCTGGAAGTGAGCCGCCGCCATTTGACGACACAAGCAGAGCACCGAGCGGGCCACACCCATGTCCGCCTGGATACGAGTCTACTTCTCCCTCAAACTTCACCTGGAATCCTGACACTGCCGCCTCACACGAGAGCCCCTCGACCGCCCTCCAGAGCCTCAACGGACCCAATTGAGCTTACCATGGCTGCGAGAGCCCTGCTGCAACGGGTGAGCATTCAGACCCACCGCCCCAATTGGCATTGATATCCAGGCCTATGCTGACCACGCTCTTATTCTCGCAGCGCGCCGCGCCGTTGGCAGCGTCCATGCTCGTCGGAGCTGTCGCATTCTCCCCCAAGCTGGCCCTTGCCGAAGCTCCAGAACCACACAGCTCTCACGTACGATCAGCCCATGTCACCTCCTACGTGCCATGGCATGCCCAGCACAAGTCGGACTGACGCCGAGCCCACTATCTAGCCCAGGAAGCCCATATACGACGACTTCGACGTCGTGCCCACAACAGCCACCCTCCCGCCGGCAAAGGCCGCCGTGAGGCCAGACACGCCGTCGTCCTCGACCACCCTGGCCCCCGAGAGCCCGGCATCGCCCTCCCTAACCGAGGTGGCGCAGCACCCTCAGCAGTACCAGCGCCATGGTCCCACGCCCACCGACCGCCTCGCCGCCCAGATCCGTGACGTCCGCCTCTTCATCTACCGCCACGCCTGCACCGCTGAGGACGCCGTGAACCGCACCATGGACCGCGCCTTCCACCTCGAGAAGTCCTTCACCGACACCATCGCCTCCCTGGCGCCGCCGCCCGAGTCCGGCGAGAAGCTGATGCCCGGGCTGGTCTACGTCCTGGTGGCCGCCATGGCCGGCAGCATCGTGACGCGGAGGAGCAACATCCTGCTGAGGGCCACGGTGCCGGCTGCCTTCGGCGTGGGCATGGGCTGGACCGCTATCCCCCACACCATGCGCAACACGAGCGACCTGGCCTGGAAGTATGAGCAGCGGTATCCCGTCGTCGCGCAGGGGCACCTCCAGATCAAGGACAGCTGGAGGCAGGGCGTCAGCTTCGCCCGGGTGCACACTCAGCTCGGACGTGACAAGCTCGAGGAGAAGGTCAAGGGTGCGAGGGAGACGGTTGAGGAGTGGGTGAGGAAGGGAAAATAAAGCAGCTATTCGAAATGAAAACACGGTGGGCTAGAGCGATGGGTTGAAAACCCTGGTCGGGTTGACAACTTGGCCTGTATCATATGGAATATAGACGAATTCACATGGCCGGTGTGGCGGCGTTGTTCCCAGAATCATGGACAAGGGCGGCTGATCAATGATATTTATCACGCCTAAGCTAAGAATCCATCTATGACCATGGCCCCTCTCAACTTGATAATGTTTCGCGACCAATTGGGTACATGAGCGAAACCGGCATGAATGTAGTGTTGTGACATCGCAACGGCGTGTGCCATGATATCTACCATAAACTTTTCCTTTCGCCTCCCGTACGCCAGCACAATCCCATGCAAAACCCGCCCTTACAAGCTCTTCTCCTTGCTCGCGTCATCCAGGCTTATGAGCGTATTCAGCACCCTCTCATAAGTCCACACCGTGACCGCACTCGCCGGCGCAGCCTTGAGCAGACTGACTGTCAGCCCCCTGTACAAGCCCCTGATGCCCTCCGTCCGCAAGATAGACCGCATAGTGCCAAAGGTGCCGAGGCCGATGTAGTCCGGGATGTTCTTGTGCACGTACCTCGCGCGCGTCGGGCCTTGCACCTGGATCCTCTTCCTGACCGTGTCGAGCGGGAACACCCCCGTCTTGGACATGACGCTGGCCAGCGTGCCGGCCAGGGCGTCGCCCCCGCCAAAGGGCAGGTCGAGCGTCGCCAGCGGCGGGCGCAGCGCCTCGTACGCCGCGAAGAACATGCCCATGAACGGCACGATCTGGCCCAGGCCCGGCGCAAGCCCGCGGAAGAAGCCGCGGGGCCCTTCGTCGCGGTAGATCTGCGCCACGGCGCGCCGCAGCGACGTGTACACGCGATCGTCGTTGCCCTGCGCCGCGAACCGCGTCCGCAGCAGGTCCAGCGGGTACGTCGCCGCCGTGGCCGCGGCGTGACGCGCCCGCCAGGAAGCTCTCGGCCGCGCCCGGGATGGCGTGCTCGCCGCCCGCGGCCCTGCGCAGCAGCTGCGTCGTCGACCGGTAGGTTGTAAATTGGATGGCCGAGTAGCTGACGTACATGAGCTCGGCGGGGACGTTGCCCTTCCACAGGCCCGTGAGCCCCTCGTTGGCGAGAATGGTCCTGAAGGTCGAGATGGTGCCCTTGTAGATTGGCCCGCGCCCGCGGGTGTGCTCGTAGGAGAGGGGGTCGGAGAGGGAGTGCGACTGGAGCTGCAGGCGGATCTTGACGACGTCGAGGGGCGCGATGACGAAGCGCGATATCAGGCCGGCCATAGCGCCGGCCGCGACGACCTGGAGACGGGTGCCCTGGGATGAGTGTCAGCAGGGGGGCATATCTGAGGCCATCAAGGGTGGATGCGTACCTCATCTTTGAGCTGCTCTACTTTGGGAGACATGCATAGATCCTCGCGGTCTGCGACGCCTGGAAGCAGCTGCGTGCAAACTGAGGGACGGGAGGTGGGCGCAACCAGGAAACGGCCTGATGAAGGAACGAAGATGATGCTCTTGCTGCTGAGGATCGCTCACCCGCCTGTCCTCTGAAAGTCTGCTTGTTCAAGGCATATCAAAGGGGAATTCCCACAACCATTGACGCTCCTGGTCTCTTGCCTCGCCAAAGACAGCGATCGGGCGGAACTCAACATTTCCTGGAAGCAACTTTGTCTCACCCTCGATAAGCTTATCGCGCTGCGGAATGACATCAGCTTCAGCTGCCCCTGGCCAACGGCATTTCTTCCCTTACATATCGCAACCCGACAGACAGATACAAGATCCAATGTGAATTCATCCCGAATATTCCACTGGGATCAAATTTGTGTTCAGATTCTCCTTAAGAGGCTAACATCTCATAGATCAGATTGGACGGCATTCACGCAAATAGCATCGCGAAGGAACCCTGTACTGTACTATGTCCGCGTCCTTGTACCCATTGAATCTGTGTTCCGTCCAGCAGTCCATCACCAAAACCCATGAGGACTTTGTCGTTTTAGTACAGCGGCTGAAAATGACCCGGGCATGGCTTTATGGCGATGATACGCCTAGGCATTTCCGGGGAGAATGAGTATCTATAATGCTATCAAGAGGCCAGCACACCTAGTTGCCTGAGAGACCCCCCGGAGTATGTGCAAGATCGACGCCCTACTATCCGTTAGAACTCAAGTCAGTAATACGGAAACGCCTGTCCCGGAACTTATCGCCATTACAGGCACGAGTTGCGCCTTATCATGGGCGTCAACTAATCCATCAAAGTTATGGTGGCTTGTCTGCGAACCCAGAGATCTTTCAAAAAGGGTCGAGCTAGACCGATTCAACACGGATGGTTTCTATCACGCAGACCAACGGCAAGCATGCTGTCTGAGTCCACACCCCGTGGCGCACTAGGTGATGGACCGTAAGCACGAAGAGAATGGGAACTCTATCGAGACCAATATCTACTTCTTTGCTAGCACTTCGGATCCCATCTTCTACGTATATCGACTATGCAGGACGGGAACATGCTAGATCTTGGACAGCAGCAGGCCTTGTTCGGGCACATTTGATAGCTTCATGAGTCCAAATCTCCCATGGATACCTGGAATACTCGTGAAGTGCCACGTGAGGGCAGATTATGTTGGTCCAAGATGGCTGAACTTATTGGTCCTGTCATATTTCACAAGCTCGTCACAACAATACAGCCAACCATGTGTGCCGGTTTATCAGTGATCAGCATGTTGGTTCTGTTGGTCGGTGTATTTTGACGATCCCAACAATTGGTAATGTTTACCATGTATTCAAAACCACAGGTTTGGCGTGTTCTCTTTCACCTACCGTATCCGTGAATAACTGTACAGCTGGGGCCGACAGAAATTGTTTTATTTGTCAAGCAGACGATAACCTCTGCCTCCCCATCTTCGCCAGACCGAGCCTCACTCACTCAAGGCCTGAGTCAATACTAAGAAGTCATCCTTCCGACCAGGTCTTTTCACCATGGCCAGGCCAGAACGCGTCCTCCGCCTCGCCGGTTCCTACTACCGGACCGAGGGACTCTCCGAGGAAGAGTTCTATAACTACATGTCCCGACGCCACGGCGCAGAGTGTGCCAAAATCCACGAGAAATATGGCATCTTGAAATATCAGATGGTTTGTGCCCACCCTCTCTCCTCATAAATACCACTCGGTGCCTATTCCGATGGAATCCCACGGCCCCCTCTAACTCACAGACACAGACCTTCAACACAGTCAGCACCCGCGCCCTCCTCGAGAGCATGAAGCTCCCCTACGCCATAGACGACCACGACCTCCAGATCGAGTACTACTTCCGCGACGTGTCGTCGCTGCTCGCCGTCTCGGCCGACGGGGGCTTCAAGGCCCTGCACGTCGAGGGGACCCCCTACGTCCGCCTCGACGAGACCACCGTCGCCCTCACCTGGGTCGAGGTCTACCTCGAGGGCGGGAGGCTCGTCAACATCGGCGCCGACGGGGAGAGCCTTCAGCCCTCATTCGCGGAGCAGTCTGACATCCGGGTCTCGGATAGGCCTGCTGACAAGTACTACTAAGAAGTGGTTGCGGGTTGGACGCGAGGGGCCAGGGTCGGTCTCGTTCGGCTTGTGGTTGGAGTGTGTTATGCGTCCCGGATGGGATGAAGGATGTCGGGCAACAGGGTGGCATGCAGGCGTGGTGTAGCCAAGGAGGCGTGGTGTAGCCAAGGGAGCGTGATGCTGGTGATCCTTACCGACCCTGGTGCAGATGTCTCGTGCTCAAGGAAGGAAAAGGTCACGAAGACCATCCTGTCCTGGGCTCGTCTGGTAGCCCAACACTTTCCACTGGGCGAGTCAAAGCTGCTTTCACCTTCCACTGATCAATGAATTACGTCTTATTGGTATCTCTTCTAGGTACCTAGATAGACAGACACGCCTCAGGGGAAAAGGATTGGTGGCTCTCGCCTGAATAGACAAATGCTGCGCTGCGCTCTGCTCTCGGAACGTCGAAGTAAAAAGACGGGAGGCGTGGCCTTGTGAAAAACGGCCAGCCAGCAATCCCCAGGACAAGCTAGATACATGCATGCATGCCCGCCCAACACCGGTGGCCATAGGCCAAGTAAGGCAAAACAGGGAGTATAAATAGCAAATTGATGCGGATGTACTGGAGAAGATGAGCTAAATTCGACAAAGTGAATAAATAGTAGAAGGAAAATTAAGCCATATCCTGAAAATGGGAGATAGGAGGCACAAGATATGACAAGCCCTTTGATCCGGTCTAGGTAAGAACGTATAGAGGTACATCTCTCGAAGAACAAGTAAGTAAATAATAGATACGGAATCAGATCTGCCAGCCCCCATTCCTCCCCCCTGGAACACGCCTAGGCACGCCTCCGGCCCCCAAACACCCCGGTTTTGAAGGATTAAAACAAGAAACACGCGTGCCTCCACCGAAGAAGCGCAGCTCGCTTGCTTGCTCGATGAACCCCTTTTTGTTTCGCTAAATGCCCTGGCAATATGGATGGGGAAAAGACTTGTCTAAAAATACAGCAGATGAAATGGCAGGACTGGGTATCTTTCGTCTGTCAAGCATTGGGATTTTTTTTTGCTCTTTGTACGGTTTGATGGGGTAGTTATGAAGTATACACTGGGTGGTCGTTTCGTGCTTCGGTCGTGGAGATAGTAGCGGTAGTGATCCGAAATAGGGCGGGGTGAGTTGGTAATGGGTAGGTCGTTTCGCTTCGGGTGGGAGGATTAGAGGGCTCGCTGCGGATAACACTCCGCTCAGATCCTCGTCGGCAGCCCCTTGCCCATGGTCAGCTGGCTCAGGCTCAGCGTCCTGGCAGCCTTCTTTCTGTTCAGGTCGTCCTCGGTCTCATCCCCCTCTTCGGGATACTGCGCCGCAACGCCGCCAAACTCGTCTACGCCCCCGAACGGCTCGTACTGCTGCAGGTTGGGGGTCGCACCGGGCTCCTCCCGAGGCGTTTGAAACGCCTCGGAGAACTCGTCGTCGGCGGTCTCTACCGCGGGGGAGTTGGTGACGCTGCTAAAGCGGCTGTCTTTGCCAAAGATACTCTGCGCCTTGCTCGACGGGTCCACGGTAAGGGGCGCGCCCCTCGTATTGACCGAGATGGGCGCCAGGTGCGCGGTATTGGTGGGGGCGGCGGTCGACGTCGCGGTCTGTGGCCGCAGGCGTTCGTTCGACTTGGACTTTGCCGGGTCTCGCACCATGGCGAACATCGTGGATGACAGGTTGTTCATGCGCTCCGATAGCTTGCGCACCTGGTCCTCGAGGGCTTGTCGAGCGGCCCGCTCGGTCTCGAGCTGCGCGACGAGAGCAGCGCTATTTTGTGGGTAATCTTCGCTGCTGGATTGAGATGCTCGGGGTCCCAGTGATGGCATGCTAGTTGCGGGGCGCACAGTGGACTCGGAAGTTGGCCTGAGAAGCCCGGGGACCTGAGGCGCTGGGATACCAGTTGTGGACTGGTTCTGCGTCGCAGAGGAGGAAGGAGGATGTAGGGAGTCGATATAAGTCCGTCCCTCACCAAAGGACATGCGGGAGGAAGTGTTGTCGTCCGCTGTGTCCACCGACCGCCGGGAGGATGGCGGCAACCCAGCGTCGCGGCTGTTGGTCTGGTAGATGGATGGAATCATGGGCGGTACGACGTTGCTGTATGCGTACGTGGGGTGGTTCGAGGGAACTCGGTGGACACCAGATCCGGAGGCTGCCCCAGAGCCCGAACGTTGGAGTCCGCCGCGATTCCCGGCCCCGCTGTTGACCTCCATGAGAGGCCCCTTGAATCCTGGTACCGAGTGGCATAGTTGGGTGACCACCCGCTCTAGTCTGTACACGCGAGACTCTAGGCAACCGAATCTCTCATCGAGAGTTGCGGCCTGCGTGATTTTCATGCCGGCCATCTCATTCATGGAGGATAACGTGCCGAAATTGAAGGGTTGCGGCGGTGTCTTCGGCGCCCTATCAGCCGCCTGCGACTCAGCTATGCTCATGGACGTCCGCCCATGATCGAACTGATCTTCGTTGCCAATATCTGTCTCGTTCTCGTTGGGGTTCGATGAGAGTGGCGAGAGTGGCCCCGGGACATCGTAGCTTTCCCTCCAGAAGCGGATCTCATCGCTACGGCTGCGGCGTCGGGATTCTTTCTGCTCTTGCGCCACCTCATACAGCTGCGACAGGGACCGCGAGCGTCGCTTATGTCCATTCTCGCCGCCAGTGTCACTGGTAAGCGCCCGGCCGATCTCCTCGGGATCGTCCTCGGTGAAGCGACTCCCGCGGGCGTGCGTGCTTGCTGGCCGGGGGGACAAGCCGGCCCATTCCTCTCCTCGGCTCCGTGGGCCGGGAGCCATCATGAGAAATAGTTTGCTGTTGGTAGCTGTGGTCGCTCGCCGTCGATTTGGCGATGAGCCTAAGGCATCGAACGACAAGGAATTCCGCGCGCTCTCTATGGCTGTTATGTCATCTGGTCCTACCGAATGTGATCGCAGGGCCCGGTCGAACTCGTTGACGGGCATAGACGCCACGCGCTTCGCGGGTTCATTATTCTGCGCAGACTGAAGTCTCGCAGCCGGCGGAACCTGGTGAAGGAAATTATTAGCCAATGACTCATGCGGGCAACATTCTCCTTGACGGAGTCAGGCCATGATAAAAGTGCTCACACTGCGATGTTGCGGTGGTCCACCACCGAGGGCAGACTGGCGATCGGTCTCGCTGACAGAGCTCAAACTGCCATCCTTCTTCTTCCGCCTCAGAAACTTGCTGAGCGCGGAGCGCAGCGTCGACTTCTTGCGCTGGGGTGGGCTGTTCGAGACATCGTGAGCAGATGTGTCGCCCGTCTTGCCAGAATTGATGCTCAGGGTTGAAAATCGCGTGTTGGTGGATGGGTTTGTTCGCTGGTACCGTGCAGGAGAGCTCCTCGCGGCCGATGCGCCGGATGAGGCGCCGCCCTCGGGGCTTGGCCCGGACGACGCATGCGGCTGAGAGTACGGGTGTGGCGACGGAGAACCGGGGTGCTCCGGAACAGTCTGTGGAACGTCGACTGTGTCCGCACGAATCGGCGTCGGGGCAGACTGTGCGACAGGAACGAAGGCTTGTGCCACGGGCGAGGCGAGGGCCTGTTGTGGTGGATGCTGCGGGACGAGCTCACTGTCCAGCGGTGTTGCACTTGCGATACCGGTCCCTGGGTTTCTTATTGGGAACTCGTCGTCCTCTATGGTGTTTGTGCTTGACAGAGGGATGGGACCTGATATTCTCAGGCCCCGGATGCTCTGGTGGCCCGTTCTCGGCCTCGCGGTGGTAGGGGAGGCCGGTCCGAAGACTTTGGTCTTCTTCATGGTAGCGTCGTTGTCGATGGGTAGGTTGAACCTCTGGACCGCCAGGGAGGGATTGGGTGGCGGCGAGGCGTTAGTAATATTGATATTGTTGGAGGTTGGTATTGATGGCGGTCCGGAAGAGCCATGAGGCATTACGATTAATGGTAGGCCGACCCTATGTCGACTGTTTCATGCGGTGAGGATGATTCGCGGTCGTGGGCTCGACGACTATTCCTACTCTGCCTCGCTCTTGCATCGATCCACATGGTCAGCAATGCGTGCCAGCCTGGAGGGTCCCGGATCCAATGCAATGCGTGCGAGCAGGAAGCGAGCCCGCCGTTGGTGGTGTGACGGCCAACCGGCGCCAGCCCAAGGAGCAGCAATCGAGTCAGTGGCGTCGTTCGCAAATTGACTGAAGATGGAGAAACCTTGGAGATTATGGGCTAGAGGATGGCCAAACGAAGGACAGCATGGCAGACCCCAGCATCTGCATCATGTATCGTGCTGAATCGGCCTGCGTTGGTCAGGCGTTGGTCCCTACGGCAGAGCGAGAGAGCATCAAAGGTCAACGAGCGGCCCGCGACGAGCGGCGCATCAAGGTGATATGTAATGAAAGTGCCCCTTGGAAGGTGGAAGGATGCGGTCAGTGAAACGAGCACGCATACGAATTGGAGACCGTCGAGCCTGTGGCCCCCGTAAAAGTGGAAGAGACACGCATGCTGGGGTACACCCAGGAAGCATGCTGCATGGGCAGCAGGGATACGAACAGGGAGCCCATGTCGGAGGGGCCAGGCGTGCTACTTTGGGATCGTGGTGGTGGAGAAGGGGCGTGTGAAAAGAGGGCCCAAGCAGCTGCACGTCCGGCGTTTGATACTCTTCTGGTCACCTGCGACAATTGGCCCACGACGCCTCTTGCCAGTATCTTGCATCTTGTGACGGACCAAAGACTCTTGAGATAAGCTCGGAGGAGTGGCCATCGCGGCCGTGGTTCTAATTTGCTGCACGACGAATTGGGCCGGCCAAGTTCCCGCTGTGGCAGGCCTCGGCGTATTCGGATCATCTCACCGACGATCAAAGCTGCGAGCAAACATTGGAGAGCTGCGTCGGTGGAAATCCGGTCTCTAGGTGTTCTCGATGCGGGCTGTGTTCAAACCCTTTGGTATAGACTGTCACATCTTAAAAGATCTGATTAGTTCCGATGTTACCAGATCAAATCGGGATGAAAAAGAAAGCAGTTGGGGTCCTGGCCGCGGGGGGCTGGCCACTCTTGGCCATCCTCCAAGTTCTATTCGACGGCTCCTTCATCACACCCCTGAAGTGGTGATCAACTCCATCAGTGAGGTCCCGCGACTCGCGATACGGAGAGCTGTGTAGGCCATTGGGTCACAGCCGGCCTGTCGTCCTCCCACATCGCTTCTGTGCGAGCACGGACGGTGTGTGTCCGCCCGGCCAAGCGAGTGGTCTCGCAATTGGATCCGGGCCTCACAACGGCGGCCACCGCCTAGAGACCGTCGGCTGGCCACTGTAGCTTGAGCCCCTTTCGACGTGCAGCTGCTGTTGCACCTGTGGCGTGAGGCTCAAGCAAACGTGCTCATCCTTCTGCATGGGGGGGGGGGAACATTTGTGCGCGAGCCAACCCCGCGCAAGCCATGGGCGTCGTGTCGGTTGCCTATTCAGCTACCCATGCCGTTGATGCTAGGCTGATTCAGGACCCCGCCCCCGACTCGGGTCAGTTGGCTGTGACTATCGACAAGATCCTGGGGGCGGGCACGTCGCTGCACGTCGCTTTCTCGCGCGCAGAGCACGAATGAGCATCCAGTGTGGCTGTCCGTGGGAGTGCCCCCAGCGCACGTTGCGTGACATCCAGTTGGCCATATTTAGACGCACTGCATGCGAGCTGTGGCAGTCACAGGACGGTGTGGGCATCCAACAAGTGCTGCTGTGACTCCCGCTTCGCTTTCTTTTTCTGGACCGCGCCCCCAGCAATTGGGGGAGAGGAGGTGACGAGACAAGAAGCAACAAGAAGCTTTCCGCTGTCGACACGTCTGGACCAGCCAGAGCCTGTGACCCAGACATGGATCTAGAAGGTCTCTTCGGGTAGTCTAGCGGCGGGTGGAGGCACGCCTACTGCGTAGTATATAATATCACGCATCTTATAGCCTGAAATCGGCTCCGGCGCCCAAGTCTAGAAATCAGGATGAAGCCAGCCAGTCTCGAAGCCCCTTCCCGGCCGCTGCATTCTTTGGACCGTCCATCAGGATAGGCTACGGCTTGCGCGGGGCGCGCGCCGACGATGCGTAAGCGCAATGCGCGCCAGATAAATATCCATGGGTAAAATCAGATCAGCCGTTTGGACGTCGCAGGCGAAGATAACGCTGCTTGCGCATGCGTCTGTGTTCGCACATTTATTGCGTGCCCCGGGTTGGCGTGCTGTCTCGTTTATTTGGTCCGACAAGCGGTTTGGCTGGAGCCATGTTACCCAAGGAAAGGGCACATCAACCCGCTTTGATTCGAGGATCTTCGAACCGTCATGCGGCACCATCAGTCTTCATGCCGCGGGGATTTTAGCTTTGGAGCTACTGGAAGGTTAGAGATCTGAGATTCCAGCTTGACCTCGGTTGCAAAGGCAGAGAACCGAAAAAAACAACAAGGGCCAAGTCTGCATCCACTATTTCCATACACCTTCCGGACCAGAAGGTCATTCGAACGAGACAAGACGCTGATCGCGGCCAGAGAAAAACTTCCGGCTGTCGTCTGATCTTCAGATTTTAACTCTGGCGTCCCGAGCATTGACACTATAAGGAGCGACTGTGGAATCAAGCGAGTTGCTAGGGTCTCCATGTTTGCGTGTCCAGGACGCAATCGAGGCCCTTTCAACTGCACCCCGGGGTGATCTTGGACACGACAGACGCGCTAGCCAGCCAGATGCCAGGTTCCCATCAGATGAAACTGCAGCTGCAGTGCGGACGAGGAGGAATACGAAGCAACGCAGCATTTCATGATAATGCGTAGGTTGTTCGTGCTAACCCCCGTTTTTTTGTTGTCAGAATCGCTTGCATCTATCACTTGCATTTGCTTGCTATCACGTCTCGGTGAGATGGGCTGCATGTCCCCCTCCCCCTCATCCTGCCAGAAAGCTGCGCCGTGGCCCGCAGAGGGGAAGACGAAATGGGGGCATCTGGCGGCAGCTCTCACCTCGAGTGGGAGCCGCGCAGACGCAGCGAGACAGTCTCGGTCACCTAAATCGGTGCGAGCACTCGCAAGCCCATTGGAGTGAGCTTCATCGACACTAATTGACGTGTTAATTTCCCTAAGATCATATTGAATGTCGCTATCAGCGATGTCCCGCATAGCGTGGTCGTATCCGCCGAATTCTGGAAAAAGGTACGCCAGACCCGCGAGCTGCTAGCCAACCCCTGCTGGACAGCTCATCCCTGCTGGCGCTCTGACCCCTATCCCTCGGTAAGAGTCTGAAACCGCAGGGGTGAGCTCGATGATCTCATCCGAATTCTACAACGCCGTTCTGCACGTGGCCTGCAATCGAGGAGATGCCCGTTATTGATGTGGTCGAGACGGACGAATATAGACTCCCAGCCACCCGAACAGCTCAGGTGTTTGCAGCAGGCATTGTCGAAGAGACCCGATTGTAGGTTTGACAACGGTTCCAGGCGAACCATCCGGCAGATTTATCCCTCAAGGACGAAATGACCGAGCAAGTCGACGCAATCTCGCAGTTCTCGCAGAGCCGAGATACTCCAGACGCCTGGACCTGACTAGATCTGCGAGGTCCCTCATCTCGCCGCAAAGACGGTCCGGCTGGGGCAGGTTGTAAAAAGCCCACCAACCTTTCCTGCGGTCCGTCCAATGTTGTCAGCGTCTGAGCACCCGCCGCTTTTGGTGGGGCTTCTAATTGAGGTTGACTGGGTGGATGACGCTACAAAAGGACTTCTTTTGACGGCTCGCTTCAAGCGTCCGTTGTCAAGGACGCGAAGTCAGGGTAGCGCAGGTCCGCATTGTCCTCGAGGAAAGCCATCCACTCCTTCAGGAACTTGCTGCCTCTGTTTGCCGAGGAGAGGCCAAGGGTCAGCTCATTATCATCTGTGGAGTTTGGTGTTGTCTCATGTGTGCCTTTTGTCCGTGCAGTGCTGTTTGACATCTGCATCGCAGTTGCTTCCGGACAAAGGAAGTCACTGAAGAACGTCTCGACTTACTTCTGCACCGTTTCCGAGTCACCAATTATAGTCAGTGAGCGTTTGGGCCGCGTCATGGCAACTGCCGTGGGTTAGACTGTTGTCCAGGTCTCACTAGCGGATACCGAGCCCTCGGGGAGGGTGAAACGTACCGTTCAGTCGGCGCTTTTCCCCGAGGAAGCCGACCTCGCCATCAGAGTTGCTTCTGACGAGGCTGACAATGATTGCTTCTTTCTCACGGCCTTGGAAGCCGTCGACACTCCCAAGCTCGATACCAGGGAATTCTTCTTTGAGAGGGGCAAGCTGTGCAAGCTGGTAGGCACATACCCTGTTAGTGATCGTCCTGCATGAACTATAACACAATGCGATATTGCTGTCAAGATGGGATGGATGGCATCAACAAGCCTAGGGACCCGCAACGCATGGCACAACCCGATGTGGGACTTATACATACCTGGGCATTATAAGGCGTCACGACAGCGATATCATCAGTCTTGACGCCAGCGTCCACGAGAGCTCGAACATGCTGCTTGACGAGCAGAGCCTCCATCTCGTTGCTCTTGCTATCGCCTCGGAGCGATGCCTTTGCATTCTTGGGAGTGTCGTCCTCGTCTTCCTTCTCGGGGAAATCTCCTCCCTGGGTGTCAATGAATATCAACGGCTCCGTCGTGTCATCGCAGGCCTGTACATCGTAGGGCAGGTCCTTGAGGAGGCGGTCCTTGACTGCATCGGCAGCGACAAGTTTGGATTCATACAGCTCGTCCGATGGAAAGCGCATGATCTTCTCATGCATCCGATACTGGGTGGTCAGCATTCTTTTGATTGATGGTCCGTGAAGTGCCAGGAGGCGGTCGAAGAGGGTAGTCTCCAGCGTTGCCCCTTTCGGCACTTTGCCGCCCTCCTTTGCAGTTATCTTTGTTTTGGTGTTCAGCGACTTGATAGTTGGTGGTAGCTGGAGATGGTCTCCAGCACAGACAGCCTTCTTAGCCGAGAGCAGAGGTACCCAGCACTGTGCCTCAAGAGCCTGAGATGCTTCGTCGATGATTACGACATCGAACTCCTCATTCCGGAGCTGAAAGCCTCCGGCACCATGCAGAGTTGCCAGGACCACTTTGCTTCCCTTGACCAGGTTACTGATGCAGCCCTTTTCCCGCACACGGTATTCTTTCCTCAACTCCTTGAGATCCATGTATATTGCCTTGCGTTCCCTGCCATTCCTCGTCTTCTTAATCGATGCCTGTTTGGCGTCCATCTCATCGCGAACGTCCTTGACGATTTGGCCAGCTTCGGAAGTCCGTGTGAGAACATCAAGTGAGTGATTCAAGACAGACGGCAGCAGGCGTGCGGGATGACCCAGGCGAACGATTGGGATTTTGTGTGGCGACAACCTCTCGACGATGTTGTCGACTGAAATGTTAGACGGCCCGCAGACCAAGATCCGCAGGCCTCTCTTGATCATCTGTAGGATTAACTCGATCAACGTATGCGTCTTCCCGGTTCCAGGCGGGCCATGGATCAACGCAATCTCCCTTGATGTCAGGGCAAAACGTATCGCGTCCTTTTGAGAGTCGTTGAGACTCGGATCGAACCATTCCAGCTTCCCAACATCCGGGTCAGAGTCGAGCTTCTCGGGTATCGGCGTAGGACTCGACTGCCCAAACAGGACTCTCATGAAGATTGAATGCTCAGAGTCGTTCATGGCCTGCAGCCTCCCCATGGTTTGGTTCATCCTGCCGTCATTAGTACAGAGGCCATCCGACATTCTCGCGAAGAAACTAGGTACCTCTTGAACGTCACCTCATCGGCCAGCTTCACGATCCACACCCTGCCCCCGAGAGCAGCACCGACGTCCTCCTTGTCCTCGTCCAGTGCCACGCCGACATCCCCTCTCCTCACCCTCGTGACCACGCCCTTGACGCCCTTGCGCTCGAGGTCCTTGACCTCCCGCTTCTTGGCGCTGCCGGCCGGCTGCTCGCTGACCAGGACGATGTCGCCGGTGCGGATGCCGTGCTCGGGCAGCTCCCCGTCCGAGGCCGACACGGCCGAGTCCGCGGCCAGCTCGATGACCGTCTTGCCGCCCAGGCCGGTGCGTTGCGACGACACGGTCAGGTTGGTGATGGCGACGCCGGCGCGCTGCAGGGCTGACGGCGAGTGGGCTGAGATGAGGTGGCTCGTCTCTGCGATCTCAGACTTCTGCTCGGCGTCGAGGAGGGCGATCTGAGTGCCCGCGAATGTGGGTATGTCTACAGCTTTTGGAGCCATCTTGGAAGTCAGGACACCAAGTCGGACCTGAGTGAGCAGAGAAGCTCGATTTCAGAGATACCAAGGGGGGGAGTGATGAAGTTTGTCAAGTCAAGGTTGGTTTGCATTGAATTCGGCTTGTTCAGGAAGTCAGGACCTAACAGAGCTCTTCCCACAGTGGTGAGGGGCCTCGACAGATGAGGTCAGTCAGTGCAGCAACTCCGACATGCCAGGCCACACAGCCTGCGAACGTCTTCCCTCCCGATTCAGTTGATATTCTACAACGGCATTAGGATCTGATCACTTCTGCATTACAAATTGAAGCAAGCACGAGAATCATGGGATATGGAAACTCTGTCAGACGAGTCAATCACAACGGAAACAGGGATCGGCTGGGTCTACTTGCACGTGAATGCGGTGTGATGACATCGGCCAGCCACAAGACCCTGGTCTGGTCCTTTTAGGCCCGGGAGGCGCCTGGCTTACCTGGGTGCTCTGGGCGCTGAGGCCGGACGTTCAGCACACCCCGGCCACTGTAGATGTTTTGTTGGGCCGCCAACAGATTCCAGTCCGGTATAAAGGACAATCAATGGAAGCCATTCCCCATGTACATACATATGGCTTTCCCTCTTGCATTACCATCACAGTATTAAAAGAACGCTGCTGTTTACTTTTGATTTCCTAAAACGCAGACTATGGTGTAATGCATCAAATGTGGTTGTCATGCCACAGAAATGCTTTCAGTTAGACAGATCAATGAACAAATGCGCCGACCGGACTCCGAAATGCAGCGCTCGGGTGGGCACACCACCACGGATCTCCCCACGCCGACGCAGGCTAAACGGCCCACGCGATGACAATGCTATTTAAAACAGACACGGTTGCGCACTGTTGGGACCCAAGCCCCATGCCCCAGACAGCCCGGCACCCGCCTAGATATCATCCTCCACCATCCCCAGCACATCCAGCTCCGTCTTGACCATCCGCTCGAACTCTTCCCGGTCGATGCCCGCCGCCCGCGACAACAGGAACAGGCTCCTGACGCTCCTCGACACGTGCTGCTTGATACCGAACTCGCTCGACTCCTGCCGCCCCGCCTGCTCCTCCAGCTTCAGCACCGTGTTCGACCCGTTCGAGCTGGCGCTGGACTCCGGCCTGGGGTGTGCAAGCGATGCCGTCCTCTCCTCCTCTTCCTGCGACCTGCCTCCCGGCGACGGCGCGAGCGTCCATACGCCGTTGGTCTCATTAGCTTCCTCGCCGTCCTCGCCTGCCCTCGCACCCAAGCCTACGGGGTGCTGCAGGCCCAGGGGAGGTGCCGAGCCCGTGATTTCTTGTGCCGCTTGAGCCTCGTCTGGGTCGTGGTTGTCCATCGCGGGCTGCACGTTGTCGTACTGGGCAAAGTACGCGTCGTCTTCCTCGGCGACGGCCTGGTGAGTAGCTGCCAATGTCTGCTGTGGTGCTGACTGCGGTGCAGGCGAGCGGGCGGGCTGTGGCGTGCGCGCCGGTGTGGCATCATAACGAGCCCAGTAATCGTCGTCGTCGTCCTCTTCCTCTTGCTTGTCATCTACAGGCTGATGCGCCACGGCAGAGTTGGCTGGTTGTGATATGGGCGTGTTGGTGTTTGCGTCCTGCTGCCGGAACGAATTCTCCGCGGCCCCAATACTCGAGTACCCCGCGAACGACGCGAACGGGTTCGATTTGTCCGGGACGCTGATCTCGCCGACCCGCCACCCGTCCCCGCCTCCTGCCTCGTCGTTGACGCAGTATACTAGTCGGAAGAACAGTTCAAAGTCCTCGAGAACAACAAGTGCTTGCAGCGTCTCCTCGTCGAGTCGTCTATACTGTGTCTGGACATCGTAGTCCCAGTCGACCTCGACCTCGCCGGAAACAGGATGCGGCTCTAGTCGGTCACTCCGAGCAACCTCTGCCAACCGTGCGTCCTTGCCCTTGTCGTAGGAAAGTAAACGCAGCCATGGATCTGTACTGGCTGAGGACAAGAGTTGGACACGCTGTCGGAGGATTGGCGACAGCAGTGGTAATATTGCGGGCGCGGGCTGGGTCGAGAGTGCTGCGGCAGGCAACGAAGGTAGGAGCGGCGTCAAGATGCCTCTGAGGTCTGGGTTCGTGATCGTAGAAGTCATTTTCGGAGTGTCGTGGTTTAGCAGCACCGTCAACTACGTGTCGGCGTGGCCTTCTCGGTACAGATATATGTCGAGGGTGTGTTGCAGCAGGGAGGGAAAATGTGAGACAGGTTGGCCCCGATCACATGCAAAGCGAAGACTTGACTCAGCCACAACAGAACCTGTGCTCAATAACAATGTCAGGGCGTGGGATGGGGGGGGGTTTTCTCTCCAGCTCAGTAACAGAAGTGAACGACAGAGGAGGGCAAACTACCAAAGCCAACTCGGGGAACGCGCAGAGTACATGACACGGAGAAATGGAAGAAGTCTGCCTGCCTCTGCTCACGGGCCTGGAGGTCAGTCAGTCAAGCGACGCCCAGAAATGGACTACCTCCTGCCTCCTACGAGAACCCCACTGTGTGCAACGCAATAGCAGGATTTAATTGGAGCGGACGGGCGGAACTTGTGGGTCTTGGGTTAGATCTTAGTGCCAGGGATCACCCTGATGACCGCATGCCGCAAGCACGATGCGACGCTACTTCATACCTTAAGGTAGTACTACTCACGCCGAAGTTCACCCACTTCGGGGACTATGACTGACTGACCCGCTGCATCTGAAAGCCGAGACCTGCTCCTTCCTGAAGAGGACCTCCTGTCGGTAGACTACGTGTCAATGCCGATTTGTGAACATAAATCTCGACGTCGGATGAGAATGGCCCGCTTTCGGTATGCTCATCTTCTCAGTCCCAATTTAATCAACGCAATTCCAGCGCCAGAGCCATCAACAACCGCATGATTCTCCTCCAACCTTATCTGGTTCTCCATCGGGGAGGAGGGGGTGTATGACTTTACGCTTTCGGTCAGCATACAGACATCGACAGTCAGCCCCGATCCATCACATATGACATAGCCTACCAATTCGATTCGCCGCCGAAGCTCGGAGAATAGTTGTTTGTTATTATTGTCGGCTTGCATCATCGGCCGCCCAACCGGCGCATTGCAACTGCTGACAGCTCGTCTCATGAACCGCCTAACCATCGCAAAGCCATGGACCCACGATCTTACGAACGCCGGCAACCGACCACCATGGTCGTGGTTCGAGATGTTGAGTGTTCCGCAACGTTAGTGAGGAATCAACTTGTGTGATCGTCTCACGACGCAACGTAGTCAATCTGGTCATCTTCAGTATCACCGCTAATATCGTCGCTCAATTTGCTACATTTTACCTTTATCAGAGTATACACATCACTCCTTCTCTTCCTCGGTTGATTTCATAGTCTCAAACACGCTTTCGCTTCATTCATTCGCATTCCATGGCCAATGTGCTCAACACCGGTGCAACGGCGCTGATCGCCTCAAGTGGGGCAGCGACTTAGACAGGTTGCTGGATAGGTAGCCGCCCCTCCGCACCCCTCCGCAACCCCCTTTTGTTTTCTTGAAAAGAAAAAAAGAAAAAGGAAATCATGGTCCGGGGCGGGGGGATGAGGCGAGTTGAACAGGGCCGGGAGCAGAAAACAAACAGGCAGAAATATCATGGCTGCATGTGCTTCCCTCGAGTTGGTATTCGCTCCATGGGTGGGACTCCCTGCCAAGGCCCGAGCAGATTCGCCTAGTGTTCAATGAGTCGCAGCACACACCATGGTACTCTGTTAATACGATGACTGGTCCGTGTGGTGTAATCCCTAAATCTTCAATTGCCAGGCTCCTCAATTCTGTGGAGGTTGTGCCAGTACAATAGCTGCACCGACCTGGCCGGAATCACTTACCGAGCCTCAGTTCTAATTTCGGGCCGTCGGTATGTCCTCATCTCGGGTAGTCGGTACGTTCTAATCTCGGACAGTCGGGAGGAATGGTCTCGGACCAGGGTATAACTTGGTCGAAGAGTCAGTTCTCGCAATCTACCGTGCGCAGCCAGAACATCCCGCCATAAGCCTGTCAAAGCAGAAATTGTTTGTCATTGATTCTAGGTCATCTCGGCGGCGTTCAGGAATCTCTATTTTGGGCACTCGGCGCGTCTGGATGGTATCCATGGATGGGACCAGGTCTCTTGCGAGATAGTATGGAGGCCAAAATGGAGGTCGAATGCCCTGGGAGATTTCAACTTCGTCTTCGCGAAATCACTGTCAATGTGAGTCCCGGGTGCCTCCACTTAACGACACCTGAACGGCGTACCTACCGGCCAACATATTCGAGGCATCTTGGACGTCAGGAGCGCCGCAGAAGACGTGGTGTCGTGTCGTAAAAGTACCCTCCAATTTCCCTTGTACTTAGGGCATACAGTTGTGCATGTCCTGCACAATCGAACTGCCCATGGCGGCGGCAGCGGCATCGGCATCGGTGGCTATGGCTTCGGGTTGTGCGCATCGAGTGTTCGTTCACCTTGATGATCACTGCACCCAGTGTGACCAGTATGTTGTTATGCATCACTACATTTGTCTATTTGTATTGTAAGATGATCCAGCACAGTATTGCACTGTTGTCAACCCAGGGGAATGTCTGTGGTACGTCGAGTTGATCTCGCACAGGTCCGATGCCTCAACGGCATGACCAGCTAGGACCACCATGTATCTGTTCGCGTTGCTACATTCGACTTGTTGCACTATTAGGCCTGGGTTAATTATATGGGCACAAAATTTCAATGCAATTCCCCTTGCTTGATACCAGGAGTGACTAAGGTCTTTCACAACCGAAGAGGCTCACAGCCCCGTCACGCAGCTGCGCACTTTCCAGGGCACGGTGCTGCTCGAGGCTTGTTGCTCGGTCGACGAGGCTGATGTGTCTTTCGAGAGACACAACGGTCGGAAACCATCTGTGCATCGCGATCGATCCTTCCTTGCGCCATTGAACATCACTGATCAAGGAGCAAAGCCTCCTGTCACTCACGGCCCAGAGGCGCGGCGCCGGTCACATTCGCAATGACTCCCCGAGAATTCGCCCCCAGCCTGAAGTGGAACATGACGAAGCGATATTCTGGGGATGTCTGTCATAAGGCTGCAAGGTCTGATCCCGTGCGTGGCGACAGTTGCGAGGTGCCGAGGCCACACGCCACATGGAGTCTTGGAAGCAGGCCTATCTTGTATCCGCCCAACGGTGTTGTGTCACGACGCTCGCTCTGCATGGCCACCAAAAGCCTACACCTACACGACTGCCCGCGGCTGTGCCACTCACAAAGCACGAGGTGGGATTCGGACTAGCCCCCATGCTGTCACTGCATGCGTAAGCCTCAGGCTTACTTCGCACAGTGGTAACTGGAAAGTTTTATATTTGGATAGACACACATGTTTCTCCTCTGTCCTAAGGCTTTTTGTTCTGGGCCTTTATCCATGGCGACTTTGACGTGACTGTACAACCGTCTGTTTGCCCTGATCAAAAGTTAGATGTCGACCACGGGTACGACCTATCAGTGGTGTATCACAGTGGAAGTACAACGTATCGAAAGGGGAAACATATGTATGGAATTATGTGTGAACATCAGCTAAAGTTTCAGAAGAGTAAGAAACCGAATATTGCCTGCGTTTGCACCTTTCTTTGCGACAGTGGTTGGTGGCTGGCTGTGGTCTATGCTGTCCTTTGATACCAAGGCACATCTACAATGACAGGAGATTTTGTTGGCCTTAAAGTGAGACGTGACCTATATTCCAAGGGCACTGTTGGGGTTGTTTTCGAGGTGCTTCTGGAGAGTACCAGCCTCTTAAATCCAACTACACCTAAATTTCATGCTTTTTCTCAGTATCATATGGGCAAGAGCTACTTCCGTCTCAATAGTCAGTGGAATGGGAGTCTGGGGATTTTGGATACTTGCGTGCATGAGCAACGATCAACAGACTATACGGGTGAACTATGTGATGCCGCCAGATGGCCAGCGTACCTAGGCACCACAGAGGATTTCCTGAGCGCCCTCCAAATCTTGACAGCCACACCGTGGAAGGCAACATGTTTTGCTTTTCGGGCCCGATGTCATAACCTTTTCCGTGCTTCTAGCAGAACATTACCTAGCACAACTGGGCTCAGCCTGGGGGAGATGTGTTGATTTCCATGGAAGCCTATTTTTATTCTTGGCGCCGGGCTACGTGCATGCATGTAAGGAGTCACTGAGCATACAGCCAAGGCTCAGGCCAATCCAGTTGTCCAATGACTTGGGAAGTTTTGGGAGCGGCCCCCAAGTCAAGGCAGACGGGCCTGCTGCGGCCAAAGGCTCAGGGTGGGCGACATGGAGTTTGTGCTACCGACAGCCACCGGGCCCAGAGCCTCGACGGCAATACTCGAGACAGATGGGCTTTCTCGGTGTACTGCCACGACGGGTACCTGGGCTTGCATAGCCACTTGGGAGCAGGTGTGCTGCCCTGGGGTAGATCCTCCAATGAGACGCCCCAGTCCATCCGAATGAGGCAGTTCGTGCGCACAGACCTCCGCCTTGCTCCTCCCGTCCCGGCCAGCTCCAGGGTACCTAGGCAGCTAGAACAGCAATCAGAGGCCAATGACTTTGGGTATTCAGTGACCATTGAATCGATGGTGGTGGTGGTTGGGAAACCCGCCCTGAGCATTAGAGAGAACGATATACAACATGGTCTAGAATGCTTTGGTTACATTATACTTCTTGCGATGTATTTTCCTGCTTTTTTTTTATCCTTGTGAACATTGCAACGTCAGGACTCTCCATGGCTCCCAAAGCTGTTTCTGTTCACGTACAACCTTGGGGACGGAATGCACCCCAACCCCAGACCGGGGTACGTCATCAGCTCCAGCTCCCCCTCCCTTTCAATTCCAAACAACAACAGCCTCAACACGACTGTTTTGCAGCAGGAAATCGACCACTAAGTCTAGCAAAAGCCCAGCAAAGACAAGCACAATGGCGGACTCAGACACACGAGAATCTAACATGAGGGCCGCCCTGACAGCAATAGAAGAAGGGAGAATGACCTACCGCCAAGCACACGAGACGTACGGAATTGGAGTGGGCACCCTCAATGGACGCAAGAAGGGCGCCAAATCCCGGCGTGAGGCGCACAGGACTGAACAGAAGCTGTCGCCAGTCTTGGAGGATTCGATTGTCCACTGGATACTGTTCGAGAAGCGGAACAGTCGTCCCCCAACAAAGGACTTGGTGCGGCAATACGCTCAGCACATCTGTGACGTGTCCGGCATTCCCACCAAGGTTGGCCATAATTGGGTGGACCGCTTCATTTCACGACATCCTGAGGTCCTGGAATCCAAGACTTCGGGGGCGAGACTTCAGTGGAGGAAGGGGCGGCCAATTCATTCAGAACGTCGCCCGACTACGGCACGGAATGTGGCATCAGTCGAAACTAGTGGGGAGGCTGTAGGAGGTCTCATGATAGGAGCAAGGGAGGAACATGGCCCAGAATCATAAATAACATTGGAGCCTAGGATCGGCGTTCTTGCATGCCTGCCAGGCTGTGACGGAGGCCGAGTCTTGGGGGCTGTTGCACTGACGATGCGGTGCGATGCTGGAATGCGCCACCAAGGCTGTCTGTATGACGAACGGCTGGGCACGGTTTGGGGGCTTTGGAGTGTCTTTAAACTCATGTAAGTTCCTCTCATGGCAGTATCAAATGTCACGACAAGACCTCACTCACTCATACCAAGACACAATAGTCTTCAGAATCGCATTTATCGTCACTGACTCAAGTGCGGCCAGCCCGGATCGTCCATAATGCGCTCCCGATTCGCAGAATATGACACCGACGAAGACAGCCTCCCACAGGGGATGACCCGTATTGGGTATGATGCTGATACCGAAATATATACATATAGAAGCGCGGACGGCAGCATCTGGGAAGGATCTCCGGGAAGCCGATATGGCAACCTTACGAGGGTCGGCCTACCGGTCCGGCAGCCCTCAGACGCTCAGCGGATGATAACAGAAGGCCTCACACCCTTATCCTCAACTCAAAAAGATGACGCCGAGCAAGCCTCTGCAGCTCCAAATGTCGAGGGAACTCCAACCGGCAGACGGAGATCAGCATCCAGAGTCATCTTACGATGCGTGTCCAAGGTCACGTCCTCGCTCCGCCCTCGCTCGGACAGCCAGACCAGCAGCACGACCGAGTCCTCGCCCGACACACTGTCACCAGATGTGGAAGAATTCCTCTTCTCTCACGTCAGAGGACAGCAAGACCGATCTGGACCGGAGAAATGAATTCCGATTGCAACGATGTTGTGTGTGGAAGACACCGTGGTCTGAACTCACGGGACCTAGAGTGAGATTGGAATTATTGGGTGATGGCAGCAAAAAAAGAAGGTTGACTTGCTATTTGTCGCTCACTTGAAAAGAATAAATGTGCGTGGTCTAAGGTGATCGGGTCTTTCATGGTCAGACATGGGAAAGGATAGCCACGTGCAGCGTTAGGCATCACTCTTTCGATTCGCTAGCTGTTGGGGGTCGTAGTCTAAATTGAAATCTCATGCAAGGCACAGCGCCGCTTAGACCATGTTCGTCTTATGTTCGCATCGACCCGTAAACGCCACCTTCCCCATTATTCGTTCGTCATATTATGTGAGATCTAGATCTATATAAATAAATAAAACATTCTATGCCATATTACTTCCCGTCAGACTATTCCGAAAGGGGCAAATGCCGGTGAGTGCCTGTGAGGCTGAATCTAACGACACTGCCTGGCTCATGCTAGTAAGCCGGGCCGTGAACGTGGGAAATGGGGAAAGGATCAGCCTTATGTGGTAAGCTCGGATTTCTTCTCCCCCTCGGACTCTTTTACCTCTCGCCATCCCTGGCGTCGCTCAGCCCCTGGACGTTGGAGGACGACATGACCTCGTAAGCCTGCCCGAAGCAGGCATTGTACTTGCGGAAAGCCTGCTCGACCAGTATGCCCACGTCCTTGCGGCTCCTGCCCAGGATCCCGACCGAGATCATAGCCTCCGTCTCTTCTATCCAGTCCTTAAGCTTGGCGAACTCGACCTCGTCCTTTGACAGCCGCTCGATAACCCCGGATCCCTTGAGGATGGCCAGCACGCCGGCAACGACGGTGTTGACGCCGCCCAGCACGGTGATGGGCACCTCGTAGTTCTTGGCGTTGGGGCCCAGCGCCGTCAGGACGGCCGCCACGATGATCTGGATGAAGTGCGAGATGTACAGGATGATGCCCAGCGTGTGGTGCAGCAGCTTCTTGCGCCGCCTCTGCTCGATGACGTGCCTGTAGACGCCGACGGCGTGCCGCCGCCCCTTCTCGAGCGTCTCGGAGTCCGTGAAGGTGCTCGCGCGGTCGCTGTTGATGCCGACCGCCCGCCGGAAGATGAGGAGCACCTGGCTGGCGTCGTTGTTGTCCCTCATCGGCAGACCGGCGGGCGTCCCCCACGACAGGTCCGTGTCGACCTTTGGCAGTTGCTGGATGGGCGTTTTGCTGTTGCTGTTGTTGCTGTTCTTGGCCGGTTGCACGTCAGTGTTGACGGGTGGTGGCTGCTGTGGTGGCTGTTGGTCGCGTGCGTCTGTGGCTCCTGGCTGGCCGGCGGAAGAGAGCAGGGGAGACGTCTCAACCGGCTTTGGCGCCTCTTGTGTTTCTGAAGTTTGTGAGGACATTGTGATAGTTCAGAGAGGGAAATTAGGGAGAAATTTGATAGAATTGTAGCTTGACAGACAGTGGTAAATTTGTTGCGCTCTGGTGATGCCATCTCCAAGAATCTACTGCTGTGGATCTGACTGACCTTTTTATGCTTCACCAGTTTTGCTGGAGAACTAGGCATCGTGAATTCGCACCTTGACCGAATTGTACAATTCTGACTGAACATTCCAGGTGGTCAGAGATAGTAGATGGAAGGAACAGTCATTTGGCTGTTGTGTGACAGATGATCAACTTCGCCTTGTCGTTCGTCTTACGCCAGGGACGATCCTTCACGGTCCCTGTGCCTCTTTCTTGGAATTTCCATGCCAAAATACTTCTGGCGACCACTTGAGGCCCTCTCATAGGCCCTTCAACGTACTTGTGCACCCCATAGCCCCCAAGTACAACAGTCGCCCGAGGCCGAGTGATGAGGCTCCGGGCTGCTTGGCCTGCCCCCACGCCACAGTCCCTTCCAGGCAGACATAGAATGACTTCTGGAAGAACACCAAGCCCCATCCTTCTCCTGTATCTCGATAGGGCTGAGATGATCATAACGGACACTCGTCAGCTATCTTGTCGGCCGCGCCGGCAGGTGACGATCCTTCAGATGTTAGGTATGCGACACTTCGCCTGTCTTCGCATGGCAGCTTCAGTAGTGCCGCTCGCGCGAAAGGCACGAACAACTCGATGGCTCCAGCTTTCTCACACTCGGTGAGAAATTTCTTACTCATGGAGTCTGCACTGCAAGGCGATGCACTCTCACATGACACTCTTGACTCCCTCTGCCGCCCCAGTGTTCGGCCGCTCGCTTGCGCACATGGTGTCGAGAGCACCTCTGAGCATAGTCCCACGGGGTCATGTCGACCGTGGCTTTGGTATTCGTTCCCCTTCCGGCGTTCTCGCATATCGTCCAGTCCGAAGTCTTGCTCTATTTCCATGCGTGTACCGTGGTAAGACAGGCGTCCGCTCCACCAAATTCCGGCCAAGACCCCTGCTCGCCGTCACGGTCTGATATCCACCGAACCTAGCCCTAACGGACTGCAGCATACCACCTATAAGCATTGCTCCGGTCTTGGAACTTTGTCAAAACCACCGTCAAAGGGGAAAAGCCAAGGCTTTAGAGAGGAGGTGAGGGAAATGGCAGAGCATGATCATGGAGTAGGGGTCCAATGGGAGGCATCGTCAGAAAGTAATTTCCGGGCCGGGCCAAGCCTTTTTACGGTGACGATAAACTTCCAGGCTCTAAAGCTGAACCGACCACGCTACGTAGCAACCGAGAGGCTTAGTGTGGATAGCCTGAGCCAATTCGACGTCTGCGTCGTTCAGATGAGGCTCGCCGGGACAACCGAACCGACGACGCCCTCGATGCAACCACAAGCACGCTTCTCATGCTCCATGAGTGATCACCGCCGGGGCCGAAAAAGGGCTATCATGTCGAGTCGTTTTGTTTCGTGGGCACACGCAATAGCATGCCCCTGGACCCTCTGTTTTAATGAGAAGGGCATGCTTAGGGCCGTGGGACCCCCGCAGGAGTTGCATGTTTGTCCGTCGCCAAGCAAGATGGTGGAGAGCCAAGCTCTGCATTGCACCGCTGGAAGAATTCCCACAAGGGCCTTCCATTGATGGAAACGAAACGATCTGCACCTGCCGGTCCTGAGTGGGGAGGATTCGTCCGGGGAGGCGAATCATGTGGCAGAACATACACCCGAGAGGCCTGGTACCCCTATATCGAACAAGTCCACCTTCAGGTGTCGCCAAGGACACTGATTCCACACCGTTGGATGAGGCATGCATCGGGTACCTGGATCCTTCCGCCGGCGAACGGTATAAGAGACGGGGCCTGGCTGCGCGACCACTGACATTAATGGGAGGCTGTCGACGAGCAGCTCATCCGACCTTCTCATTCGCTACCAAACAACCTCACGTTCTCCATAGCCCATCATGAGGTCTTCCCTGTTGTTGGCGTCCGGCGCTGCTGCCGTAGCCGTCGATCTGAAGCTCGGTGGCCGTGCGGCGAATGCGTCCACGTCCTATCTCGCCCGTATGGCGGATACCCATATCCGCAAGGGTATCGAGTTGGACTTTGGTTACACAAGTCAGTACTAAGACCAAGATTTTCTGTGGCTGCAGCTGGTGTCTCTACATGGGTGGTATCAATATACTGACAACAAAGCAGACGCGGTCATCTATCAAGGACTCGAGCTCGCCTACGAAGTTACCAAGAATGAGTCTATTGCAGATGCATACGAGAAGCAGATGTCCATCATCAATGAGGACGGCTCGATCAAGGAGTACGAGTACGACTGTGCGTTTGCTCCGACTCTATCTTGAACCAACACAGTTTGCGTTGGCTTTGCTAACATCAAACAAGTCTACTCTCTTGACGAGTACCGTTTTGGCATGAATGCTCTCTGGTGGTACAACAGGACCGGCGAGGAGAAGTACAAGACCGCAGCCGATGGTATCCGTGGCATGCTCGACAGACACCCACGCACGCCGTCAGGTGGAGTAAGCAGTTTATTTTCTTTTCCCCTTCTTGCTTCTGAGAATGCGGACCTTCTCAATTCATAGCCTGTATTACTTTTCATCATGTACCCCTTGGTGGGGCTGCATCTGATCAGACAGGCCACGGATAGATGGTGTCCCCCCCCCCCGCCAACCACTATATTTTTTTTCTTTTGGCTAACAATTGCCTTAGTTCTGGCACCGTGCCCCTATCTATGAGAACCAGATGTGGCTGGATGGAATATTCATGGCGGATTCTTTCTACGCGAAGTACACAAGCCTGTATGACAACGACAACACCACTGCTTGGGACGACATCGTCCAGCAGTACGACAACATCGAGAAGTACACCCGCAACCACACCACCAACCTGCTCGTCCACGGCTACGACGAGTCGAAGAAGGCCGTCTGGGCCGACCCTGAGACGGGCGCCGCCCCGCTGGTGTGGAGCCGTGCTGTCGGATGGTACATGGTCTCCCTGCTCGAGACCATCCCTCTGCTCCCCGCGTCCCACGAGGGCCGCGAGAAGCTCACCGGCTACTTCAAGACCTTGTCCGAGGGTGTGTTGAAGGCCCAGGACGCCGCCACGAGCGGATGGTGGCTGATCATGGACTTCCCCGGCCGCGAGAAGAACTACATCGAGTCGTCCGCCAGCGCCATGTTCACCTTCGGTCTCCTCAAGGGCGTCAGGCTCGGGCTGATTGACGCCGAGACTTACCTGGAGCCAGCAAAGAAGGCGTACCAGGCGCTTGTGGATGACTTCGTCGTTGAGAACGACGATGGCACCCTGGACTGGGAGGGCACCGTCCTCGTCGGCTCCCTCAACAGCAACGCTACCTTCGAGGTGAGTTTCCAAACCCAAATGGTTCAACTTCAACATGAAATGGGTCACAAACCTTGCTAACCCCGGATACAGTACTACACCTCTATTGCTCTGTCTCCTGACGACTACAAGGGAGTTGGGCCGTTCATGTATGCCTCTTACGAGATCGAAATCTCATAATCAAGTCAAATGTGTGTTTCTCCAGGCGGACCGGGCTTTTCAGCATTCCTGTATATATTCCACCAGTACGAGCTGTAGATTTACCCCGAAGTGGACATAGTTGCCCAGGTGGTTTCACTGTACATCCCCCAATGGTGTAATAGAAATCCGGCATTGAGATGGATGGCCGTGATTCTTACTGCTCCGCCAGCTATGTAGCCACAAAGGGGTTGAAATGTGCTGGCCATGTGCCTCTTTTGCACCGCATATCCTAGTCCATATGAGTGTAGTTCTCACAAAAGTTCCTCGGGATAACTTCTGGTGGGAAAGTACTGGACGATGGATGACTCCTCTGAGTGATTTGTTTTTATTTGTCATTATCTACCCTGGCCTTCCTTCTCCTGTGTACCCATACAGTTTTGCAAAAATAACAACGGTACGCATGCGGCGCAGCACATTCCACATCGTCACTTTTCACTTATGCAACACGCGTAAGCTGATTGATCTCCACGCAGTATTTTCAAACGTCATGAATTCCTTCTTCGAGTGATCACTCGCCCGAACAAGGTCGTGCTGTTTGGTTGCACAGATAAAGATGTTGCGATACTGGTAGGCACCCCAGTGTCAGGTGGCGAAATTTTGAAAAAGACGAGCACATTAGGCCCGGGCACGCATAGATACGGTCTCAATGTATTCTACTTGGAATATCTGAGTCGTCGCTTTCATATCGTTTGTTGTGAATATGCTCGCGACACGGGGCATAAGTGGGACACTTACATGTTGGCTGGTGAAGGATTTAGCCCCGTCTGGAAAAGGAAAGGTGTGGCTACATCCGGTTAGAACATTCTTCACCGGGGTTAGCCCCGGTGCGATGTCTCACCGGCACAGCGTAATCATCATCAAATACAAGAAGGCAACAACCCCTTCTATTTCTTCGACCAACTACGTGTGTACACACAATTGCCCGGCTGACACGGGAAGTCTGGTAATAATGGAGAAGAAGGGTTCGATTCCGAGCGGGATAAACCCGCCGCGCACGCGGCGGAGCTCCCCTTATGTGCTACTCTTAGGCATTGTCGGTCTTGCGGGCTTGTACCACCTGACGACGAGGGGCTGGCCGCATTTCCGTCACCACTGCTCTCACCACCATCACAACCTTGAATCGCCTTACGGTAGCTTTCCCCGGCCAGACGACGCCTTCAGGTTCATACCATGCACCAATACCACTAGCCCGCCCGCCTTGGACGACGAGGACCACGAAGCTAGTTGGGCCACGTTATTTGATCCAAACCCAGACCACTGGAGCTGGGGGAACAACACCGCTGGCGCCTCTGAGGACCCCTATGGCGGACGTGGTATCTTCCTTTGTGGTTACATCGACGTGCCACTAGACTACAAGAACGAGTCTGACACTCGCATCACTCGTCTGTCAGTAACCAAGTTCCAAGTTTCGGGACTCGCCCGTGCAGATGGGTCTTCACCCCCTGGTTCAGGTGTCAAGAGCGAGAGAACGCTCGTCCTCGAGCCCGGTGGGCCTGGCGGCAGCGGCAACCGCATGGTCTGGGGCTCGGGAGAGTATCTTACGGAGCGCTTCACCTTCTCCCAATACGATGCCTTGGGGTGGGATCCCAGGGGGGTTAACGCCAGCCAGCCGGCTATATCCTGCTACCCCTACGATGCCGACAGAGACAGGTGGTCAGCCCTGGCAGGCCAGTACCGCGAACAGCACTCGGACCCTGAGACGCAGCTGAGGTTGACGGATGCGATGAACAACGCCACTTTGCACGCTTGCTGGAAGAGACATGGCGATTTGGGACGCTTCATGACGACGACACTGGTTGCCAGGGATCTAGAGGAGATCAGAAAGGCCCTGGGCGAGGACGACTTGACCGGTTATCTTGTGTCGTATGGAACAGGCATTGGACAGACATATGCCAATATGTTCCCTGACAGTGTTGGCCGGATTATATTGGACGGGACGGAGTACGTCCGCGACCATCGGCTGCTTGGTGGTTTTGTGAGTAAATCTGGCGATTGCTGTCTCTTCTCCCTCACTTCTGATACAGTCACACTAACATTCTGCCTCTCAGGGCTGGACTGCCCTCGACAATGTGACAGATGCGTTCCATGATGGCTTGCTAGGCGAATGCCTGAATGCTGGACCAGAGCACTGTGCATTGGCAAGACCACATGGCGGGAAAGAAGTCGTGCTGAAGGATTTGGAAAAGCGCATAAGGGCACTGCTTTCCGGTCTCATCAGTGACCCGATACCGGGCTACACTGAGAATACTGGCCCTTCTCTGGTCACATATTCCGCTCTCGTTGGCGCCATCTACGGATCCTTGTACAATGCAAAGAGCTGGCCGGCCTTGGCTGAGATGCTCTATGAGCTCGAAGCTGGGAACTCAACACTGGCTGCAGCCTTCCTCGAGCTATCGGCCTGGGAATACGATCCGACGCTGCCTCGGCTGCCTTCCCCAAGACCTTCGTCAGACGAGCTCGAGTTTTTGGTCATTTGTGGTGATTCGTATGACGCGCCGGCGCAGGGACTTGCCTGGTAAGTACTCCTAAGCCAAATTTGAGAAGCACCGGAGTTCGAGATAGCTTGTGACGATATCTGTTGGGCTTTCCCATTGGCAGAAGTGGGCAAATTCACTGACATATCTTAGGTGGTCCTCTCTCTGGGCGAACATGACTTCCCAGAGCTTCATCGCGGGCAATTCACGCTTCTCGGCCGTCTTTCCATGTCGCCACTTTGCCACGTACTGGCCAGATGTAGCTGAAGCCTACAGGGGACCACTGGACAACACTTTGAAGAACCCCATTTTGCTCATCGCAGAGGCCTACGATCCTGCAACCCCCTTGAGGAATGGAAGACGTCTAGCAGCCGAGATGGGCAAGAATGCCAGACTGATCGCTCACCACGGATATGGCCACTCTTCTCGGGACCTGTCCAACTGTACTGAAACTCTGGCGAAGGCCTTTATACTGAACGGGACACTCCCCGAGGAACCAGAAACGGCCTGCTACGCTAATGAGAAGCCGTACCTGTATGGTGTCAAGAGCAACGACGTCTCGAACATGGGAGCCACGACAATGGCTCAGGATCCAGTCGCCGCTTGGAGGGAGCACATTCTAGAGCTGGCGAAGTGGCAGCCCTGGCTGTTGTGAGACAGCGGTGAGCTTTCGTGCAGAGTAGTCAAATTCTGGCCGTGGCGATATGTGGTCTGATTGTTTGGGAGGCATCGATGCACAACCTCTGAGGCAGCAAACACTTTTTCAGCTCTTGGGTCGTCAGCTCACATTCCACGATGCGGCCCCGCCCCCACTCGAGCGTACAGGACAGCGGGACTGCGTAACCTGACTTTGTATGTAATGTATGCGGTGGACCGGAAGCTTCTACCTGTGACATGTTGTTCTGGTCTGGTTCACAGCAGCGGGCTGGAGCGAGACAATTTTGAGCCAAGGTCTTACGGCCGATGAAGCAGCCCACACCGCCGTTGTTACCGCCGTCGTTACCGCCTTCGGCTACACCTGTTCCGTTTGTGGCCATCAGAGGCTGGACTTCTGTTGCTCAACGTCATCTATCCTAAAGTGAATGGCCAGCGATGTAATGCAACGATGCTGCAGAATCCCATTCAGGTCGATTCACCTGCAGTCTCCCTCTCATCATGAAGGCGAGTGAACCGAATCCCATAGTGATATAAGAAGGCAATTGTAGACCAGTTCTTTCAGCTGTTCATTCGCTTCTCCTCGTGCATGGTTACCACCTGAGCAGTTCAGCCCAACAATAAGTCGCTTTCGAGACAAACGCTTCAACACCACTGTTACATGATCAACGACAACCACAGAGAAATTCACTCTGATCCATCATGCCCTCATACCAACATTCCCAAGCACAAGAAAGCTACCGGTCATACTTTGACTTTGTCCGCGGTTAGCAAAAACCCATTCTCCCCCCCCCCCCCCCCCCAAAACCCCCAGCTCCCAGACCGCAAGCTAACAATTGTCATTTACAAACAGACTTCGACATCGACGGCGGCGACGTCTCCCTGCAGGCAGTCCACGTAGTCGATACGGCAAAGCGGTACGCATCCGCGTACGGTGACACAGAGGACGTCCTGATGAGGGAGGCAGCCCAGAAGTACCGAAGCACCGAGCATAGGGGCCGGGAGTTCAGGTTTTACGGAGCAATCATAAACCAGCTGAAGTACCCTCTGTCACAAGAGATCATCAAGCACATGGAGAGGAAGGAGAGGAGGAGGCACCGCCACTGAATGGGGCGTCCCTTGTTGTGTGAGATGGGTGCTCCTCTCTCTGTGAAGGGAACGGCGAGAGGGGCTTGGGCGGGTGGTCTCGGACAGGAGCGTTGGCGAACTACCCTCACGGGGCCTTGTATACATCGTGCTATGAATAATGTATGATATCCCGAGCTGATGCTTTCTAAATCTCGTCTGCTCTGTTGAATATCTTTCGATTGACTGTCAATGGCACATCAAAGGCAAAAATGCCAGCCCACAGGTCACACCATGTTTCATGGAGGGTTGTCCCATGTATAGCCATCTCAATTTCAGAGACTTGATGCGAAGACACATTCATCTCCTAGTATTTGCTTCAATTAAAATCTGATTCAGACACTTGAATGCATGCATGAATGACTTGACCTCGAGTGGCGGGTACAATTTAACGGGTCAAATCCATTGGCTACAGTTGCGTTTCACTGCCTTCTTTGAGTCTATAGGAGCTTAAAGGATCCCCTTACAAGCCCCTGTGAAGTGAAAATTCCCGCTGGGTCGGTATTTCGCTGGATCTCCTGCAGGTGCAGCTTGCTAGCTTCACCGTAGGACGAGAACGGCTCCTGGAACGGCGCAGCATAGTTGATGTACTGCCAAGGATGGAAGAGACCACTCGCCTCAGCCTCGGACTTAGAGCGGTTAGTCCACCTCTGAGCAAAGCTGTAGATGACACTGTCATCCTCTGAATTGCCCCATCCTAGTGTGAGCAGTGCAACTGTTGTTGCGTAGGACTGATTAGCGCGTGAACCATAGTTACCGCGGATCGCGGGCATCAAGGACTCACTCAGCAATGACCCGTCAGACTCGATACCCAAAGCGTTTCCTCCGCGTTGCTTCATTGTTTTGATTGAGTTGACATGAAGGGGTTGCACGACAAGGGACGTTGTGAGATTCGCCGTCGCCTTGATGCCCTCTACTTCCTCGGTGTAAATGTCGATAAATTTCCTGTGAAGCTCCCGGGATGGGTGGAATGTTACTGTGGCATAGAGACGCCTGCGTCGCGTTAGTGCATGTTTCTCTGATGCACTGTGACGATCGATGTCAATCTTACCGCAGTCCATGTGGTGACACCTCGTCAAGTGACAGAACACTAGCGTAGTCGACTCGAACCTGATCTGTGAGGGAAGGGATCTGATTGAGACTGTCAAAGACGGCTGGATTGAGGACCGGCTGGTTGTATTCCTGAAAGAAATTCCAGCTGAAAGAGTCTTCAGATTGGGTGTAGAAGTAGCGGTTGTGGAAAGCCATATCCAAATCATCGGACAGCGCCGTCGTGAGCTGATATTCCTGTTCAATGAGCTGGTCGGTGTAGTTTGCGGAATATGTTTTTGAACCACCGAGTCTCTGGCCTTGGGGAACAACGCGAGCTCTGAAATTGGTGATGATGCCAAAATTGTTCCCGCCACCGCGAAGCGCAAAGTACAAGTCTGAGTTGGTAAGCTCATTCACTTTGACGATAGTCGAGTTAGGCAGCACGAGCTTGACGCAAATGTGGTCAGCCTCATCTTCATATTGAGTCCAGTGACAATGTCCTCAATCTCACCTCGTACTCAAACACGTTGTCCAGAGCCAATCCGAATTTGGGACCAAGAGCCGTCAGCCCACCCCCGATTGTGTAGCCGGCCAGTCCGACGTCAGCCGTCCTGCCGCCGAAGTTGGTCAAGTTGAATGGCTCCAGGGCAGCGTACGCATCTCTGAGTATCAGTCCTGGCCCAAAATCGGCCTGAGTGTGGTCATCCAACAACCTAATGTGATTTATCCTCACGAGGTCAATCGTGACTCCGCCAACCGAATTGGACGCATCGCGGTTGGTGGAATGACCGCCGCTCTTGATGGCAATCTGGCAATGGTTTTCAACTGCGATCTCGAGTACCCTGGCTACCTCGGCCGCGTCACTTGGCTCCACGCGGCAGGCGGGCTGGACTTCTTGCGCTTTGGCGTCCCATATGGCAAAGTCTGGGTCGTTGGTGCCCGGGTGAAAGACAGTTGGAAACTCAATGCCCAACTGCTCACACTGGTAGTGGGGTATATCAGTACTCGAAGTCGCATATTAACCGATTCCTATCTCTGAGTGAGCTTTTAATATACTTACAGTTGTAGTACAATTGGCCGTGATGGGTGGCTGGTCCGGGGAAGCCTCGTTTTGAGCCAGAGCCAGAACAAGCTGGAGACAACGTGCTGCCGAAACAACAACCTTTGACTTTGCGGAGCTCATGATCATTGAAGAGAGGGCACAGTAACGAGAGCATCGGTGGCCAAGAGATCTCACCTGGCATCCAGGAAATCCTTCGATGACTTTGGGGTATTTGAAGGAGTCCGGCCCATAATCCATCCACCGGCGCGCAACAGTGGAGCTTTGCAAGCGATATCTGCATCACGATTGCCCTGCAGCGGTGTTACATTCGGGTTTAGGAACGAAATCTCACGTACCTACGGATTTTAGCAGAAGATGGACGTACACTATCTCATATCTCCGAATCGCAAACTTGGTCGAGATCACTGCCAACATTGACGATATCGGTTCGTCTGGGAAGTTTACACGAACTCGACGACGCCAAGGATGGATGACGCGGTAGAGACCAATTGGTCCCCGACTTGATTTGAAGGTTTGAACTATTGGAGGATGTTATGGGGTACTATCAAGGTGCCAATGATTGCCGCAGGGACGATCATGATCCCATTCATCCAGCAAGCTAGGAAAGATTCAAGATAATTCCAAGCACTGCGACCTGTTCTCCAATTCCTGGATTGCAGGAACGTTCGCCCGATGTTGTAGTCGGGCCGATTATCCTTGACTTTACATCTCTTGTCGTTACATATCGTGGCGAGTGAAGCAACTCGGAGTAGGTACGTGACTGCTACATGATGGTGTTCCGTGACTGTGTGCATTACCAACCCCCCTCTGATACCGAAAGTTCGTGGTCGAATACGAAACGAGTTTACCATACGAGGTGCTCACACCGATCAACAGTGTCTTCTATAATCAAGTGCCCTTGAGGAGACGTTGGAGATTCATGACTTGGCAACCTTGCTGCAAGAAGCACTCAAGTGGAAAGTTTGGTTGAACATATATCCACCCACTCGCGGCCGCATTAGTCTATGGGTGCAAGTCCGTGGTTAGGTTCTTGCCGATTTGTTTTGGTGCAAACATTACATTGCTGTCCATGTGACATCTCGACACTTTTGACTCAACAATGCACATATCCTCAGTATTGACGTACTTACTAGCTGCATTTCCTTTCGCAGCTGCTAATTCAAATGGCGTCAACCTCTACACTGGAGCCAATGACGGAAATCTGACTTCGCTCAGGTTGTCCAAGTCCAGAGAAGGATTCATTCTTGAACAAACCAGTGTAACCGGCTCATGCGGCGCTCAGCCAGTCTGGCTGGACTTGGACAAAGAAAACAACGTGCTGTACTGTCTCAACAGGCCGGGTTCTGTTACCACATATGGGACTTCCGAAAGTGGTGAGCTCAGCGCTCCGTTGGACACGGGCAATACGACCATTGGCCCGGTCAGCAGTGCTTTCTTTAACAGCGGCGACAAGCGTGGTTTGGCTGCTGCCCACTAGTAAGTATGGTGTATCGAACTCCTCAATCCGCCTTCATCCATGTCTTAATGCTGTCCGTTGATCCCATTAACTCACTATCGCGCAGCGCTGGCGGTGCCGTAACTGCTTGGAATGCACCACCGGGTGGCGATATCGAGCTCATACAGACGCTTTTGTACCCGCCACCCAATCCGGTCGGCCCTGAGCCCGCTCAAAACGTCTCCCACTGCCACGATGTGGTCATGGACTTCACAGGCACTTATCTCGTGGTGCCTGACTTGGGACATGACCTGCTTCGCCTCTATACCTTTGACGCAAATACCAACAACCTCACTGAAATTTCCACCGTGCCGACCGCTCGTGGAGCTGGTCCCCGCCATGGCCTCTTCTGGTCGCCCGATCCAAACTGGCTTGAGAACCGCTCGGCTCCCCTTTACTTCTACGCGCTGGCGGAACTCGATGGCACCATCACTTCGTGGAGGGTGACATACCCGGAAGAAGGCGGTCTTCACTTCGAGGAGGTTGAGGTCATCAATTCTTACCCCGGGCGCACGAACACAAATGTGGTTCCCGCCGAAATTGAGCTTTCTGTAAGGCATACCGACCATTGAGAACCAAAGAGAAATAGAAACGCTAATCCACGTCCATAATACTAGCCTGACAACAGGTTCATCTACACCTCAACCCGCAACGACTCCTACTACGACATCCCGGCGCTGAGCCCGGGCAACTCAAGCACCGAGGCCTCGGACTCACTCACCGTCTTCGCGCCGCGTGAGGACGGCACCCTGGAAGTCTTGCAGTACCATCCCGCAGGTGGCCTATGGCCTCGACACATCAAGCTCAACGAGGCTGGGGATCTACTAGCCGTGAGCTTGCAGAATACGCATCGTGTGGCCATAATCGAGAGGGATGTAGAGACCGGGTTGCTCGGCGACTTCGTTGCACATGTTGACGCTGTTGGCGAAGCAGTAGTTACTCTATGGGATGAGTAGATGATAGGCGCTGACTTCGAAGTCAGCCATAACTTGATAATGTTTCATGCTTTAATAAAGTCTTCTGCAAATTATCTCTTTACCGAGCTTGGTGCTTAAGTGCTGCATCCCGTTGAATTTCCGCTCCTTGTCTTGTGAGTTAAAGGATACCTAGGTAGTGAACATTTATTCTGGATACTTTTTCAAGCCGTTGAATTGATGCTTTTAATTGTTGAAATAAAGGACATATGCATACTTCACACATGGAGCCCAAGTTGAACCCCTGTGCCTTTTGGTAATTAGTAGCCACGGTCTTGTGGCTTGAGGGAATCACACCATACTACTTGTCAGTCAAAAGACTTGATTTCATATACACGCACGTTTCAAGATGCATTGGAAATTCAAATACTACCATGAGGTTCTAGAACCCCTTTCTTTATCTCTTTGAAACAAAAGCAAATAGTTCCAAAGGAACAGCAGGACCAGGCTACATGTATGGAGGCCGCGACTAATGCTCGCCGAGGTCATAAGTAGTTTGGTCACAGTCTTCCAGGACCTTTCTGCGGCGTGCAGCCCTATCCTCCATCAGCTTCAGCCGGTGTTCTCTCGCCTGTTCGAGGCTGAGAGTCGACAGATCAAACTCCTCATCCACCATGGCCAGCAGCTCCGCGGGAAGTTTGGCTTTGGAGCCGCTGTCTGGCAGTGCAATCCCCTTCTCCCGAAGTATCTGTACAATATGTGGGGGCAGATGGCTTGCTGTTGACGCCCGACTGTCTTTTGTCTCCCCGAAGGCAGACCCCGTCCACCAGTCCTGCTGCTGCGGCGGGACGTTGGCAGTGGAGATGATGCGACAGTAGGGGTTGACCAGCCAGAGCGCGATGTATCGCTGATGGCCCGGTCTGGTAGGGTCAGCGAGTCTAAAGGAAGACACGCGGTTTTGGAAGGTATTGGGGAAAGCTAGAAACCGTCCCTGGGGAGTCTTGACACTGCCGTAGTTTTGAACACAGGCGCCGCCGCGTGTGAAACTGGTCCCGTAATTACACTCGAGCCAGTGGAGTCCGTCCTGGCTTGAGCCCCCGGTCTCCTGGAAGACATATTGGCGGGCCGAGGTATGCATGCGGAATGATAGACTGCTTTCGGTAATATTCTCGCTGTCTAGGTAGTAGAGCGCAGTCGCACAAATGTGTTCGTTGAGTAGACCTTCGGTATGCCAGCTCCCGGCGGGAAACTCGGGTTTCTCAGGAGTCAGCTCGATCGAAGCCATTTTGACGAATACTTGAAGTCCCCGTGCCTCGAACCTCTCTCTCAAGCCACGCAAGGGGAACGAGCCCCACGTGATGGGCGTATGGCCTTTATTGCCGTACCGATGGAAGCTATGTCTATCGACGACACAAGATGGGTCATAGTTGGCTTCCTGAAAAGGCTCCGGGTCTCTGAGCACAGGCGTGCGTAAGATCCTCCGTTTCCTTTCCAGCTCGTTCTCAACCGAATCGAATCTCCCATCTTGACTAAAGTCAACCTCGACATTGTCCATTTCCTGCAGATCTGATGGGTCCCAATTGGGCAGATACCCGTCACTGATTTGCGGTCAGTGCTGTTCCACCATCGATCTTGCCTTTGATAGTTTGAGGCTTTATACGTGGGACAACGAGGGAACAAGACGTACTGAGCATTTTTAGGAGTCGAGAACCGTGACCACTGTCGCCCAGGACCGCATTTGGAGTTACCTCTCGTCTCTGTCAGGCAATGATCCCAAGTAACCAGAGCCTTGTCGACCAGTTTCTCTACGGTGCTGTAGATTTCCGGGTACTTTTCTGGGTGCAAATTGTTGATGTAGCTCATGAATCTGACACTGCCGTCCGCGCGAAAGCCGATATTGGACGGCAACCATTGGTAAACATCAGACCAATATGACATTGAGACCTGCGGACGATAACGACGGGTCCAACCGGGCCAACCGTCCCTCTCGTACCTGTCAGCAGCCGACTCCCCTTGTTTTGGGATGGTATCGCCCTTGCCAGCCCACTGTGAAATCGCTCCAGTCACACCAACGACCTCGTCTCTGAAGACCCTGGTTTGGCTGTAGACGAGAGGATACATCGAGGGATCTACCATATCTCGGCTGGCGGGATGCCAATCTGATTCATCCCCCTGGTCCTGCTGGAGCCTTTTGAAGGCCTTCCTCAAAGCTTCTTGGAGCTCGTCGCTAACGAACACGTCTGACTTGATCACAGTCGCGCTTGCGTCAAGCGTTGGTATAAGACCGCTCTGCTCGAAGTAACGAGCCTTGCTCTGCAACTCTTGGATGCACTGTGTGTCTGGTCAGCCTCGTGAGAATCGTGAGAACGAATAGACCATATTCATACATAGTCGAAAGCCACACTGGACATGATGCCTTTCACTCTCGTGACTGCCGTGCCAGGAAGGTCCTCAGCATCCAGATCCACCAGGCTTGCCCTGTACCAGTCACTTGACGGTGCAGCAGCCGCTGCCATCAGATCTCCATCCGGTATCGCCATGGCCTCTTCACGCCACTTCTCAGTAATATTTTCGTTGAAAGCTTTCTTGTGCCAGTCTTCCTTGTCTGTGAGCGTGTCCATTATGCCCATCATGGCAACTTCTCGGACGGGGAGCATCTGAGATTGTGATCCATAGGCTTTCGGATGTGCTGTTGTGGGATATTGTAAGCGAAAGCCATTTCCGCATTTCGGTGGCGGGTCCCATTTCCGGAGAGGCAATCCAAGACCTGGATAACTCCGCATTCTGGTTACTGCTGCTGGCTCTGACCTTGACAGTTGGCGCTGACAAGTCCAAATGGAATCGGCTGGGTGTGGAAGCGGAGGTACGAGGTGAGGAATGGGTAAGGAGGGGATATGTAGTGCACTGAGTCTGATTATTCTTGTGCGGATGGCTGGATGATTTTGTACATAAGCCGCAGTGCCCAGCCATGCAGACAGGCTATTCTAGACGAATAGCATACGCATCATGCCGTTCTAGGACACCTGGAGTTGGAGGGGGTGCTAGCACCCCTTGTGCAACCCCCTGCAGGAGCAGACGCAAGTGAGATTCCCACAGATGGTCAGGCGCAGACGAGGCGTTGGACCAACCGCTTCACGAGACGGTTGATGGCTGTAGCACACCAACAGACGCAATGTGATGTCCACTCTACCTAGGTACCTAGGTAGGCTGGGCTCAGGTACAGTGAACTACTTGAGCAGGATGAAACAGCAACGTCCGTGCCCACTGGACAACTACCTCAGAAATTTGAGATAGAAAACGGTATCTCTCTGCAAGTTATCCTACGAATCGATACGAGTAATTGAATACATGGGCACAGTGGACGCGGATTGCTTGGAAGGTACTGGTTGATGTTTATATTGCAGGCGATAGGAGCTCATCAGACTGGGTCCTAGCCGCCAGCCGATTAGATAGCGTGGCTGGGAGGCGTGTAGACCAGCCCAGAATGGCTTCCAGATGGAGAGGGTATCTCACACCCTACTTGTATAGTGGAATCATGCAACAACATCAGCTCTTGGCGGCGCCAGCTTTGATGTGCAACACGTCTCCATCCTGGACAACATAGTCTTTGCCTTTTGTGGCAATCTTACCACTCGCCTTCAAGTCTGCCTCCGATCCCAGCTCCTTCAGAGCTGTGAAAGGGTAGACAAGAGCTTGGATGAAGGTCTTTTCGAAGTCTGTGTGGATCACACCAGCTGCCTGAGGGGCCTTGGTTCCGTTTCGGATGGTCCATTGCCGCACTTCGTCCGAGCCGACTGTGAAGAAGCTGCCCAGGTCCAGAACCTTCCGCATGGCAATGATGATCTTGGGCAGCGCAGAATCGGTGCCGACGTTCTTGCACTCCTCCAGAGCCTCCGCCTCGGTCTCGAATTGAGTCAGGCGCTCCTCGAAGGACACGGAAACGGGGATGATAGGGTCGCCTGCGGCGTGCTCCTTGCACCACTCCGCGACCTTGGGGAGGTGCTTGTTCTTCTTCCGGATGTAATCCTTTTCAGAAAGATTGACCAGATAGACGACGGGCTTGGCGCTGAGCAGGAAGAGAGGGTTGATGACCTCGATCTATTGACATTGTCAGCTTCCGTCATCAAAAATGAACAGCAGACAGAAAAGAACAAATGTGAATGAGGCGTATCAGACGTATTTTTATCTCAGTATGCGCTCTAGCGTTAATTGGTGAGGCATTCAACGAGCTGGGATTAGTTCAGGCGCTATGGCCCTTTGTCATCATGTAGATGTGCTGGACGGAGCCGGCGGCATCGAGGAGCGGGTGGGTTGGATGAGGAAACCAGAGACTGTTCTTACCTCCTTGGGACCCCAGGTACCCTTGCGCACGTCCTTGCCGTCCTTCAACCAGGCCAGGATCTTCTCTATCGTGGCCTCCTCCTCCCTGGCCTTCTTCTGCTCAAGACTCTGGCCGCCTTGGCGAGTCTTCTTCTTCTGCGCCTCGAGGGCCTTCTCGACAAACTCAATGTCCTTGAGTCTGAGCTCCTCGGCAATGATGTCGAGGTCACGGGTGGGGTTGACATCTCCCTCAACGTGAATGATCTCGGCATCGTCGAAACAGCGGACAACCTGGAAGATGGCGTCGACGGCACGAATATGAGACAAGAAAGCGTTGCCCAGGCCAGCGCCAGTGGACGCGCCACGGGTCAGGCCTGCGATATCGTAGACGGTCAAGTTGGCCGGGACCCTTGACTTGGGCTGGAACTTCTCGCACAGCCAGTCATATCGGTCATCGGGCACGATGACGCGGGCCTCTTCGGGCTCGATGGTGGCATAGGGGAAGTTGGCTGGGTTGCCCAGGTGGCACTTGGTGATGGCCTGGAAGAGGGTGGATTTGCCGACGTTTGCAAGGCCGACCTGATAGAAAGTCAGAGGCGGCCTGAGGATGCAGATGGTCGGGTTGGGGGCGGGGCGGCAGGAGGAGGGCTCACGATTCCACTCTTCAGGCTGTTGCCAGGACGGCCAAGAAGGATCTTCTTCTCCTCGACAGCTTTCTTGGGAGGCATTTTCCTCTTCTTTGCGTAGTGACGAGTGGAAGTGTAGATGAACGTGCAGCTGAGCACCGGGTGTGGTTGAAAGGCAGAGCTAGCTGCGGGCAAGGAAAACTTTCGAGGGATAGAAGAGAAAAGGTGCGGGGGTCGCAGGAGAGACGTGGTCGCGACTTGGACGGGCTGTTTCCAGCCCCAGCACGCCGACTTTGGCGCCCAAAACTCCGCCTCAGAGAAGAAAGTGTGATACTCAAGGGAATATTGACCTCAATTCCCGAGTTCTTCACTTGTTTTCTCGTGTCAATGGAGGGATTGTGTGGTTGGGAGAGGGTGGAAGATTGCTCTCCTGCTCAACAGCTCAAAAATTTGCAGAGCCTTGCTCGCCCTGCTTCCAAGTTCTTATTCAATTCCCTCGGCGGGGCAGCACTACGAATCTTTGGTGACCTCAGCCGTCTCCAAAAAAAATTGGAAAACGGCCGGCGAACGGCAAAACCACAGCGCCGACGCCTGGCCCACCTAGGCGTGCTAGGCTCCCTGGGTGGATTAGGGACTGTGCTGTGCAGGTACGTAGATACGGTGGGTGCAGTCGGAATACGCTGATACGGTGCAGTGAGCCGTCCAATACGCAAAGCAGAGGCAGGCAAGGGCAGCTGCAGCCCCGCTAATGATTTGCCTTGAACCGAGCTCTCTCTCTCTGGGGAACCTTGAAATTCGACATGGGGCCGCTCCTGGGGCTTCTAAATGCGGACAGGCCGACTCATTTGGCGTCGCAGGCGACCTAGAACCACCCTGACCACCCAAGACCAGGCGAGGGGAGGATCCCCCAGCCTCGGACGTAATGTGCTAGACTCCCACCCAGCTATGCAGGAAGGTATGTCATGGGGCGGGAAGCACGCCAACATCTAACCGTCAGCAGCGACCCAAATCTCGCAACTTAGGTCTCCTTATCCGGTCGCCTTCTCTCCAGCCTTCACCATCAATTGAGAGCCACCACCACTGGGCTCACAGAGCGGTCGCGTTGTTTCGAAGGACGAACCATTACTCCGGTCCCCTGTTTCACCCGCGAGACAGCTCTCGACTGTCTCACCCACCTATACAGACTCACCTTCGTTTATCACTCACTGCGCATGGCAGCCTGACTCTGACGGAACCGTCACTGTGCCGATCGTGGCCCTTAACTGCCTGCTAGGAACCACATAGGCCCCCCACCTACCTCCTCCGTCGCATCCGCCTTCCCCGTCGCCATCGACTTCGCTAGAATCCACATACACAGAGAAGTCAAGATGGCTCCACGAAAGTCCTCCTCGAAATCGGTCAGGTCGCATCGGTCGACCTTGTCGCTGCAAAAGACCGAGATCGTGATCCATGTCTACGACCTCTTGCCGGTACGCACGAGTCCCTCAACACATCTCCCCTTCCATTGCCCGCCTCTTTGGATCCCAAGTCTAACATCGACCAGCCGGGCAGATTCTCCTCATTTCTCTGGGCAATCGGAACATCACTCCTACACAGCGGTGTCGTTATCAACGGCAGAGAATATGCATACGGCGGGCACGATAAGAGAGGCGTCACCGGTGTGTATTGGACGAAGCCCAAGACATTACCACCTGGCGGCACTTTCAAGCACGAGATCCTCCAAGGCTTCACATTGTCGCCACAAAACGAAATCGATGCGATCATACATGAGGTTTCACAAGAGTTCCAGGGCACGTCATACAATCTCCTCACCAAGAACTGTAACCACTTCACGGCACACCTCTGCCAGAGGTTAACAGGAAGGCCCGGTCCCGGATGGCTGAATAGAGCCGCAAGTATCGGAGTGGCACTTCCGTGCATAGTACCAAGGGACTGGATCGAGCCCCCGGAATACGACACTGCCGACGGCGAACTGCTTGACGAGAATTCGGATGAGAGGTCTAGGATGCTGCGGACGTCCAGCGAGCGACCGAGGCTTGTCGATCTTCGAGGTAAGGACAACGATGCCGCAGCCTTGAATCTTGATGAAGGAAGTTCTGAGGATGAGAATCGCGAGGAAGAGAGGAGGAGGCGCCAGCAGCATCAGCAGCAGTTGCATCAACAGCAGCAGCAGCAGCGGTAGGATGGTGACTGCGTAAGTTATAGGGGCTTGTCTTCTGGCGATTATTATGGCGTTGGGCAGTGGAGGGCACTCCTGGAGAAGTCGACCGAGTCTTGCTTCCCACAAGCTTGACTGCCAGCATTGGCCTGTGGAAAGCAACTCTCACCTCTTCGATGCTGCCTAGGTACCTATGGACCCCATGGATCTCTACTGGTTAGCGGTCTCGTTCAGCGTCATGGCTCACACCCCGCCGCTATATTTTGCCGGACTATCGGGATAAGGTCTGAGCGTGCACACCATCACCAGGATATACCAGGTTAAGCAATCACCCGAACTGTGGTCCGTCGGTGACCACTGGACGGCGAAGCCTTTGTGTTATCGGCGGCCCGTAGTGCTCTACGAGGTCCAGGCGGAGATCTTTGTGTCCAGCTACCAAACGTTCGCTCAGCAACATTGATCGCAGTGCGTTGGATTTCTTTCTTTTGTATCATTCACAGCACGGAACGGAAGATGGTCATCACACCGGAGTTTACAGGTATGGGTCGGTCCCTGGTCATTCGAGGTTCGTCGGAGTTCTGGAGTAAAGCAGAGGCCATTTGTCTTGATATCGACCGAGACGATGATTTTGGGAGGGACTCACTTTTCGTGCATAACTTTGTCTTTACTCATTTTGGGAGACCCGGGGCCATATTAACGGCCATCATTACCAATTCAGCGAAATTCTGATCTCATACTCTCTCTCTCTCTGCGTGTGTGTATGTATGATGCGGTGCGGTTGAATACGCAGATATGCGACTGTGGCCTGTTGCAGTCTGATAGTAACGCAGTCGTTTCCTTCAACCCGGGCTTCTGGCCTGAGTGTCGTTGTTGACTGTGGTGTTGGGGGTCCTCAACCCCACCGCCACCCCATATATGACAACCATGTCCTCGGGGATCCCCACAGCTCTCCCAACGGCCTCAGCTAATCAGCGAATGACACCTCAGCGCAGTACATAGCAATCGAGCTCTTCAAACCTGGTTGCAAGCAGAGAGTATTCATTTGATGCCCTGATTTGTACACCAAGAGGGCCTTATACAACCAAAGAAAGCATGAATACTGCCTCTGCCATAGCATACGCCAGTCGAGGAACGAGACCGTAACCGGAGCCCGGGAGGGTAAGTTGCGATCTCTTGGGTACGTGCCGGCCAACATGGCAGGAATTGAAAATCACATGGTGTGTGCTAACCTAGGTGGGCATCTGGATCATGTCGTGCAACTTGTGCTGCTTCAACGTCGTGCTCACTTGTGGCCGTTGACCTGCTTGGTTGCTGGTACCGCACCAGGCCGTTCCGCAAAGTGATACATACAGGTTTTGGATCAACGTAGCCCTGACCCAGATCGATAGTGCAGCTCACTCTTCTCGCCGAAGCTGCTCACAGCACCCAGACCCAGGGGCGATGAACCTCAAACCAGGACCACCCTTGGACGACGTAGTCCAGATGGAGGTCTTCGAGCTGAGATACAGCAGAGCGACGTGACGGTACCCATCCAGATACGACAGCGGGCTAATAACCACCAAAGTGTCTTGTCGAGATTGAGTTTGGTCTCGAAGTGACCCATTGCGCTGAAGCGCTGAGCAGTTCGATACTCTACAACATATAGATGAAATTGATAACATGTGACAGGGGGACTTGTCTGTCTTTCCCGCGGTCCGGGGGAAGCATTCCAGAGTGGGCCCCGCGATCTGCAGCGCCTGTGCCCATGTCCACTTAGTAGCAGCGGCTGAGCCAAGATTGTGGGCCGCTGAAGTCACTCCCCCAAAACTGCAGGTGTCCATGTCTCTGGCATCATTCCAAGCTCCATAGGCCAAAAGTGCTCTCCCCTGAGCCTGACCCTCTAGCTCCAAGACACCGATCACCTCCCATTTCTTTGCGCCCCCTCGGCCGGATATCTACGAACACAGTTCCAGAACCTCTAGCAGATCGTCGACAACACAGCAGATCGTCGACAACACAGCAGATCTCAGCCACGGCTCCCTTGGGCTTCCGCGACCAACGTGTGCCCCCAATATACCGGATCCGGATCCGGAAGCGAGATCTAACCTCGACGATCCGTCGCCACAACTCACCTCATTCTCATCGACACATCCTGGTATCCCGAACGACGACAACCTCGTCCGTCCTCTGCACCACACACGAGCTTGCAGGTACTTCAATGCCAAGGAAGAGCGACTGCAGGGGAGTTGCGGGAGCACAGTCGAATGAATGCAACCCCTAAACCCTTTCCTCGCCGCCTTCTTCAAGAGCCCCCTCCCTGCCCAGTGCCTTCCCGCCCAGGGCCATATCCTCCTCGTCCCCTCCACCGATGTCCTGCTCACCTCCCGCGAGACCGAAGCGCCCCCCGGCGCCAGCCTCGCCGACTCTGTTTCTACCGAAGAGTTCCTCGCCAGCCATGTCCTGCGCATTCCCGACCCGGCCAAGCCAACTGGCGCTGCCGGCGCCGGCGGGAAGGAGTCGACGCCCAATCTGCGCGAGATGAGGGGGAAGGCGAAACAGTATAACACGATCAACGGGAGGAACGTCGTCATCAAGGACAATGTCATCTACACCAACAAAGGTGCGTCCACGCCACGGGCTTCTCGTCGGGATCCGGCGCAGCGCAACGTATACTGACAGGTCCTCTCTTTCCACAGGGTTCAAGGCCCTGGCTTCTGCCAACCTCCTCGGCGACTCGATTTTCTACTCCGACACGCTGGAACCAAGGGGCTGGCTGATATACCACATATCGCGACCCTTGGTGGGATCGTGGGAAGAGATCAAGATCATACCGGCTGTGCTCGTTGAGGGAACAAGGAAAGCCATGGCGTTACAACAGAGTGGCGCGTCACCCGACACCGAATCGAGCGACTCTGCAATGGTCCCCAAAAAGAAGGAAATCAAGAGCTTTCACGACCTGCTGAACCATTTCCCCGTGATTGCGCGGCAGATGCAGTCCGGGCTTGAACGACTCTTCCAGGAGTTCACAGCCGTCATAGAAAGACCACTCCCACCACCTCCATCTGCGTCACATATCCCGGACCCCTTTCCGGACGGACCGATAGCTGCGGCAACTAGGAAGGCCAGATCAAACAGCCTGTCACAACTCCAGGCCTCCCCAAACGGAAATGGCGGCAAGAGGGTGGTGGAGCCGTTCTATGCAGAAGATGACGAGGAGGTCCTGAGAGTCTCGCTGGAGACGGCCGTCACCAATGCGATCGACTTGTTTCAAAATGTCGACAAGCAACAGCTATCGCTGCTGGGAGCGACGACTGAGCTCACAGGGCCAGTGGTGGAGCGCTTGATAGAGCGCTACGTCACGGAGAATGTGCATAACATGCTGTTCCCCAGGTTAGCGGCGTTGAAGAGACCGGAAGACCTGGAGCTCGAGGCCAAGATCCGCCAGATGGATTTCGTTGACGTCTCGCAACTAGGCATCGTGATCGAAGGTGGTCACCGGGGCAAGCAGGCCCTCATCTCCAGGCTCGCGCGAGCCATCGACGAGTTCAAAAAGATCACAAATGCCGGCAGCCCGCCGGAGATGATGGACATTTTGTTGTCCACAATGAAATCAGTAACGCAGCTAGGCGACACACCCCCGATACCTGGAAACCAATCGATAAGCTCCACCTCGGAGAAAGGAATCCTCAACATGAACGCCGACACCCTTGTATCACTGCTGCTTTTCATCCTGATCAGAGCACAAGTCAAGCATCTGCAGGCACGTTTCTTGTACATGCGCCACTTCATCTTTGTCGATGATGTGGACAGTGGTGAGATGGGGTACGCTCTCAGTACATTCGAGGCCGTGTTGCTGTATCTTGATCGCGACTCGGCCGGACTCCGGAGAGCAAGCCGGCGCAACAAGTCGTTGTGGGACGCTACCGCTCAAGGAGACCTGGAAACCTTGCAAAAGATCATGGAACCGAGCGGGGACGCCGTCGCAGATGCTCTCGATGAGGAAGAGGCTGCTGCAGCATCCTCGAGGCGTTCAAGCCGGCGCACTTCTACAAGCAGCAACTGGAGTTTTGCGAATGGCTCCTCCAGACCTTCCTCAGCCGCGCTGAGCACTTCTGAGCGCTTCTCTCTGGGATCTGACCTCAGCCATGTCTTCCCATTCAATAAACAAGAAGAGGTCGACAGCGCTACAGATGACATCTTTCCTGTCAGGAAGATCAAGAGGGTAACCATGGACATGCGAAGCCTATCGAGCTCCTCTGAGATTTCTTTCCACTCTCGAACCGCGAGCATTGGCACCATCGGCAGCGGGATCGAAGGCGATACATCCATCGAGCGCCTATCCCAAACACAGGACTCTTTCGGCGAATCGGTTCTGATGATGGCCGTCCAGAACGAGCGTCCAGAGACACTGAAGTATTTGTTGGACCTCAAATCTTACTATACGCCGTCCATTGTCCTGTCAGACAGTAATAATGAGGGGACCACTCTTCTCAGCGCTGCCGTACAGCTGGGCCATGAAGCGCTCACCAACATCCTTTTGAAGTTCATGGCTGACGAGTTTACTGTCACGGAAGATCACATGAGAGTGTACTTCGCAAAGCAAGACGTATGGGGCCGCAGCGTGGCTCACTACCTGTTCCATGCACCCTACCTTATTGTCGATTACGGGAGGATGATGCCGTGGACCCAGAAAGACAAGAACGGTCAGACACCTCTATTTGCCATCTGCCGGTCGTACGACCATGCACTATATCACACCATGGTGCAGCAAGCTCTGGAGATCGCAAGAGATTGTCAAGGTGACGGACAGCCTCTTCACCTCGATGATCACATTGATGGAAAAGGCAACACGCTGCTGCACATTGTTAATGACGCCCAACTTTGCCTGCGAATATTGCAAAAATGTGACGCAGATGTCAACGCTATCAACGACAGGAAATTCACACCACTCATGGTCGCGAGCAAGTATGGCCGTTTCGATGTCGTGCGCGCTTTCTTCGGCGATGCGCGAGTGGATATCACGGCCAAGGAGCTGCGAGGCCTGACGGCCGTGGACTTGGCCAAGGACGACGATGTGCGCAATAAGATAGACGATCTCGTTCTGTTTGCTGCGCCCCCAGGGACTGACTCCCGGACGACTGCTGTCGTCAGGTCATACTTTGTGGAAGATGCCAGCGTGCGATTTGTTCTGAAGTCAGGCGCACCGGTAGACAAGCATAGCTACGCAGTTACCACGTGCAGACGATCTCTCACAGACTTCGAACACCTGGCGAAGCTCTTGGCCATGGAGAACCCGGCGTCGTGGATACCGTCCTTCGCCGCGCTGCGGTCACCGTTTCAGATCCCGGTCAAACCCAGCCGGGCGGTTCTCAAGGACTTGCAGGTCCGCATGGATTGGTTCCTCCGCATCCTCCTGGCCCACCCGACGTTCGCGACCCATGAGATGCTGTGGGAATTCTTCCTGGTGCCGGACCTCCAACCGGACATGATGGAACAGCGGAGTAAGCTTAAGGCCGAGACTCGCGCGGAAAAGGTCCGCGACGAATTCGAGCCGCTTGAAGACATTCGTGAGGTCGAGCAGTTCGTAGATCACGCCCGCGAGAACGTCCGCGGCGTCAATCACTCGACCAAGAGTGTTGCGCGGCGGACGAACATCGTGGGCAACTCTGCTTTCGGTATGTCTAACGAACACGTAAAATATCTTGGATGTGATAGTTGTCTAACGGAATATCGCAGATCTATACGACTCGTCGGTCTTACTCCACCGAGCTATAGCAACATTACCTTTCCTCCCGAAGACGCACATCACAGCATTTGAGACCTACGTTCGCGCGCTGGCCCCAACAACAGTCAACCCTTACTCGACCCTTCACTCAACTCTTCTAGCGCTACAGTCTACCATTGATGCTATCCTCTCAGCTCTCGCCCGCCCGCCGCGGCTCATCAACCAAATCAACGTGTCGCGTCGTACCGTCGAGCGGAATTACTCATCTCTCAGCCGCTCCACGCGCTGGCCCCTTGGTCTCCTTGACGACACACGCCAGCGGCTTAATGAGGAGCGTGAGGAGCGCATGCGCGCCGGCCAGGCAGAAGTCAACAACTTGTCGCGTGAGCTGAGGTATACACAGCAGACGGTGGCGATGGAGCTAGCCGGCTGGCAGGACATGCATGAGAGGATGGGGAGGAGGGCCATCAGGGAGCTTGCCAGGGGTATGGTGGTGGTGGAGAAGATGAGGCTGGAGGCCATGAAGAGGGCACTGCGGAAGCTGAGCGAGGTCAGGGTTGATGCCGGCACATTATCGGATGATCTAGAGGCCCCTGCTGGACTCGACATCCGTGTTGATAGTGGTGTCGCCAACGATGCTGCTGGGGGCTACGCGGGCCTCAACGCGCCCATTGCGCTGGCCGGGCTCGAGATCCAGGCGGACCGCAAGGCTAACGCTGATCCGAGTGCCCCGACTACATCGCCAGGGACAGACCGAACGGTCCAGGCCTCACAGCCGGATACTACTGGCTCGAGGATTGACGCTCCACTGCCACCATTACCGTCAGGGGAGGCATCGAGCCCTACAGAGACCCGGCGTGAGGGCGGCACTGGCGCGACGGCAACAGAGCAAGGCGGCGGCGCAAACACTTGATAATAGCAGGCGAACCGACTATGTGTCGCGGGATACTTGCCCAAAAAAGAAAAGAAGGATCTACAGGACTTACGAGGCGCGAATGATATGGAACCAGGCTCCCCTCCTCCCCTGGCCTTCCTCCTCTCTGCATAGAGTGGCGAGAAGAGAGGCAAGGCCAGGGCTCGCACGCACACGAGCACATAGATGGCGGAGAAGGGGATGCTGGTAATGAGGTACTGGGATTGGATGATATGGTGTCGAGGCAAAAGGGAGCGAGCGAGCGCGCAAGGGTGGCACATGTCTTCTCTACTACTATTTTACGCTTTCGACTATACTCTTTTGGAGAAAAGTACCTTGAGTGGTCCTTTCTTTGACAATGGATAGATACCCTTTCGTCGACCTTGCTTACTGCGAGGCATAATTGGATATGGGTGTGGATGTGTGTGTGTGTGTTGTCCCGTCTTGGCGAGACACCTCGGCCGGGTGTTCCATCCATCTCTGGATACAGTATAATACGTGATGGGATGAAAGGACGGCATTGCCAGTGCTGGCTGGTGTAAGCATGATCGTGTGACCAGATGGTACGTGATGGGGAACGGGATGAGATGGGACGATGGCAAGCAACATGGGATGGACAGACGGATCAGGTATGGGGGCAGTCCAGCTCAGCATGGCAGGGCGGTTCGTCGTTCGCCGCATCTCGACCCGTCCAAGCTGTCCACATGTCCAGTGGGGTGCTATTGGTCGCCTCTATCTAGAATAGTCCTGGGGGACATTGAACGACGAGGCCCTCACCAGGGCCCTCGCTCCTGGGCCTGTCTGCCTTGCCCACCACCCCCACCCCGATATTTCCCGCACCAGGTCTCCCAATCGCCACGAGCCCCATGAGTGCGAGTTGATCGTAGATCTCTAGGCCCCCAGCGGGTTTCGCTAGCCACTATGAGGAGGGGAGGATCGTGTTGGCCGGTGGACAACACGTCACCCCAGGATGGGCTAGCCCTCTTTTCAGAGTTTTTGGCATGTTTGGGGGTTGGGAGTGAGTTGGTGGGAACTTTCTCTCTGGGTCTGGGTGGATTTGGGTGGATGAGGGGTGAGGGGGATCGCAAGGCCCAACTTGGGCCGAACTCAAAGCGAGCGAGGTTGGGAGGATGGGGTGGACGGGGACGCGGGCGATCCTGGCGACGACGGGGCGCCGGACGAACGTTTGTCTGTCGAGCGAGGTTGATGAATGGTGTCGCGTGCAGATCTGTGGTCCAATGCTTTGCTGGCAAGCGGCGAGGCTGTGCTCCTTCGCGGACAGGCGGCTGACTAGTCACCTTGCCTGCTAGCCTGCCTGCCTTCTAGACTACTATGCTACATGGTAGCTTCTGTCTTACTTGATGCCTCGGACTAGTAGTGGGTAGCAAGTGGCGACGCTACATGGCACTATAGTCTTCATGCGAAAAGCTTGGGACTTCCAAGATCCTTCCAACTGGGGCATGTGGATTCGCGAGGTAGAGCGAGAGAAGAGAAAGAGAGAGACAAGAATCGAAAGAGATGACACCATTCCTGACTAGGAGCGAAACTAAGAGAGTCCCAATGGCTCGGGACCTGGGGGGCTTCAGGTGAGACGAGGGCACGACGAAGCATTGGATAGGAAGCTCTGAGTCTTTCGTTGAGTTCAGGTACGGGTTTTCGCGTGGGGGAGTGATCCCGGGGTTGAGAGCAGCCATGGTGGGCAGGAGGCGTCACTCGATTGTCATCACATCCAGCTTTGATCTCTGTGATGCTGGCCTTGTCACTTCTTGGCCCCTTGTCTCCATTGCTCGGCCGTCCCTGATGCTCCGCGGATTCCCAGGCTGGCCGAAAATCCAGATCCGGGAGCGAGGTGGACTCTCGTAACGTCGCAATCGATCTCTTTCCCCCTCTTCCTCTCAAGAATGCCGAAAAGAGGCAGTGCTCCCTTGCAAGATGCCTGCATCCTCTCTTCTCCCCTTTTACGGACAGCACGGCATGAAAATTCTAGAATTTTCCAGGGTTCGTCGAATCCACTTTTGAGCGAGGGGGAGGGGTTGAAGACACAGCGAGAGAGGGATTTCAGAAGTAGCGGTGATGGAGACACACGAACTCCTCACGCAATTGACCTGGTAACGGTCTCCACCATGAGTAGATAGGCGAGTTGTCAGATCCGAAAGGCCGAGGCGAGGGAAGCGAGGCAAGCGGGAGTGCGGATTCTGGCAGGCCAGGTTTTTTCCCTCTCCTCTTGCTACCTTGCTACCTTGGGCAGCCTGGTGGTTTGCGGTGTAGGGGTCCATTTTGTGGGTCGTGGGTGCTCGCCCCGAGTGGCTGTCGCTGGGGCCATTCGACGACAGGGGGGCCGAAAAGAGAAAGAGACATGGGAGCAAGAGGGAGAAGCCAACACAAGGCGAGCCCGACCAGTTGGACACACCCGCATTCTTTCGTCGCCCACCCCACACGTAATGACCGTAAGGCCGTGTGTCCAGTTTTTGTTTCATGTTTCAGATTCTCCCGTCGTGATGGCATGTTTCATGATGGCTCTGTGTCTGCGGCTGTGACTCACCTCGTAAGTTGTGGGGGTGGGTATGCAGGCTTGCCTGATGCGTGCATGCGTGCCTCGCTGACGGCGGCGGTGAGTTGGCTGGCCTGTCTAGTCCGGCATCCTGACATCTGCACCCTGCCCAGCCTGCGAGAAGCTGCACTCCCAGACAGCCAGGTCGATCGCGGGTGGTCCGAAAGGGGAAATTTGACATTATGCGAAAATCTTGGAAAAGTGGACAGGCGCACCATCCGATACAACGGGCACACCGCATCATCAGCATCATCATCATGTTCAATGTACACTATGCTCAGTGCTCATGGCCCTGGCCCATGGCTTGACCGAAGGGGAGGCAATAACTCCCCGGTCAGGCAGATGCAATGCGAGATGGACGTATAGACTCGGAAATGTGGAGGCTGGGCCGGGGAGACGAAGGAGGGGAGACGGGGGCGAAAATCGAAAGAGTCATCGTTCGTAGTAACACTGCATCCCGCATGAATGATGATGGAGCGGCACACGTCGTCAAAACCCACGGACTAGTCCACGGCGCCGGGTCGCCGATCGAAGGTTGCAACGCGCCGGAGACACGACCAGGTCAGCGCGTGCTCGCTGGCCAATTACAGGTTGGCATGGTTGGGGTAGCGAGCGATTCTCGCGCTGTCTGGCTGTGTGCCACCGTCAGATGTGAGAGTTTGTGTGCTGGTGTGCTGCTGCGCCCCGTCGCCCCGTTCCGGTGTCACGGGTGATGATCGCTGAGATGATCCGGGAAGATCTTGCTTTGGTGGGTTCTATTGGGCTGATTGGGCGGGAGGCGGAGACCATGGGGCCACGCCCATGGCTTGTGCGGCACATCATTCTTTTTGCTTTGGCTGACTCTCTGACTCTGTACTGTGTAGGTAGATTGCTTGGTTGAAGATCAAACCACCTGTCTCGTCCCATGAGGACGAGCCGGTATCGCTACGCGCTTGCTGGTAATTCGAGTGCGGCTGTGCAAGGGAAACGATGAGGAGGGATGAGTGAGGCTTGAGAGACACGGCATCTCAGAGATCCGATTTGCCCTGTTGAGGGGGTAGGGGGTCCAAGGGCCATTCTGGCGGGCAGGCGAGCAAGCCAGGTGCACACAGTCTTCGTAGGGCAATTTCAGGAGCCGCCAGACAGCCCAATGAGACGGCGTGACAGCTTCCACTCCCCACGAGCACAGCCGAGCCAGCTGACCAACGCGCGCTTCTTTTTCTTGCGGATTACATCAAGCGATCATACACGCGAGATTTGATCTCCCTCGCATTGTTATGCCATATGCCCTGGGGCTGGTCAGGTCGCTTAACCTCAGCTGGACGAGGGTCTCATTAGACGCCCTTGACGACGAGGCGCAGTAAGACACAAAGATGATCTTGTCTCTAGCCGCCCGCGTGTGGCTTGCCAGGTGCCCCAGGTGGTTACCTAAGCGTCTGTCGCTGCCGTTGCTTGCCGCAGTGCAATCTCAGTAGCCGCCCGTGGTTCCTTCCCCCCTTCCTTGCTCATCAGCCTGCCGCACAGACGTGCGTACCTTACACTGCATTTTGACATCAGCTTCGCACAAAGCAAGCAATCTCGCGCTTAAAATAGCAAGCGCGTACTGCTTTGCTCGCTCAAGCCATTCATACCGCAGAGACGCCCTTTCGCTTCGCTGCGGCAATCGGCGGCCGGCGACAATTCAAGCCATCGGGACATCTCCATGGAGATCAACCAATTCCTCAAGGAGCCCAAGTTTACTAATGCTGAGCCTGATATGGGGACTCGATAGTGGACCGCAGGACTATCTAGGTAGTATGAACTGTGGGCACATTGGCGCACTGCGGCCTGACCAGTCCGGTGAGACAGAGCCTCAAACTGCCCGGCCACCACATCGGGCTGGAGTCCAGGGGTGTCTGGGTGTTCGCCAGGCCCGGAGCCAGCTTGGTCAGCCAACCTCAGGAACAGCTTCAGGACCCTTGGCCGTATCGTGAGCCCCTCTCGAGCTCTGTGGACCTCAGCTCCCCGCATCGTGAGAGAATACGCTGCCGCTGGGTCACGAGTTGGCGAAATTGCCTCATCAATGCCCGACCCTGGAGTGACGTTGCCATGTTGCCTGTGTCCTGTAATAACGAAGGCACGACAAGAGGGGCCACCACAAGTCGCTCAGTACATGGTACAAAGTACAAGGCATGCAGTCCCACTCGCGATCACGACCCCAACAGAGGGCCAGCAGGCCAGCAGGGCCACCAAGAGAGGGGGTGTCCATCATCAGTCAGCATGTGCCAGCTGGCCTGGTGAGGGGTTCGCTCGAGGAGCAATGATGATGATGTGAAGGCCGGCCGAGGTCGACTCTGGACGGAAGCTGTCCGCGTACTAGCTGCCAGCGCGGACTGCGGACTGCAGAGGTCACGTTCTCGACGTGTTCTCCGGAACTCCAGCCCCCATCGCGTCTTCTTTGTCCCGAAGGACCCAACGACGCGTTCTTCCACGGTCGCCCAGGTGTTCGCCACCCCAGGAACTCGCGTCTGCGTCTGCGTCCGTCTGCGGTGCGTCTGCATCCCGCATCCGCGCCCGCGTCCGCACCTGCACCAGGCGAACACCGAAAAAACCACAAAATGACCAGCATCTAGGGGCCAGACGGCAGAAGGCGAGAGAGCTGTCGACGGACCCGACCCGGCACGCCAACGCTACCTTGGCAGCTACCAGCCAGGGAGAGACACTACTACAGTAAGACTATGCAGTAGACATGCACGCCCGATGGCACCCTCGCGCAGCCCGGACCCTGCTCCTGCGATGCCTCGACCTACCGATCAGCAGAGGTTCCCTGGCGTTCCCAGCTACTCAGAAGCCCGAGGAGCTAGATTTGTTCCTGCGACAGACTGCCATGTGTCTATTTTGTGAGTCATAAACGCCAATGGCACCAATGCAGGGCTGGATACCCGCATGCAGTCCCACCGCCTGCGAGCCACTCAGCTTCCAGAAAACCACTTCGACAGAGCCGACCCCAGGACTTAGTTCCCATCCCATCTTCCCGCGCTCAACGTCGATTTATTCCCTCTGCGGAAGGGAGCTTGGACCAGCCGGCAAGGACACCAGCTGCTGGTCTTGCAGTAGCACTATGCAGTACCTGCAGGGTTGTCCGACCTCATCTCGTTCCTTTTCCTTTTCGACGACGAGCCGGGGGCCAGCTTTTTCTTCCATCCACACCGCGTTCTTCCACCGTGGCTCCATCTTGGTCGTTTACCGCCTCTTCCAATGGGCTTCCAGGATCGCATTTTTCAAGCCCAGCCAGGTCTTCGTAGTCTGTACCCCGGCCCCCAGGGCAGAGGACATTGCTTGTGTCCCCGAGGTACTTCCGTCCCTGACCGTCCCAGTATGGGCTGCCCGAGTACTCTTCCGCGGCTTGGCGGGTCTCGTGGTCGCCGGCCGACAGACCACCACACATGGACCGCCAAAGTCGACGATTCTCTGACGAGGCCGGTCACCACATCTGCCCTACCTCGACGTCGAGTGACATGCGCCGGGATTACGGGCTACCTCAGTCTTCGTGTTTCAGGATCATTCTGGGTCTAGTAATCACAGCAGCCGCGCTGCTATCTCGACACTGCCCGAGTGGGCATCTTGGGTAGCCGCAGATACTAGGCCTCGTACCATCGTACCTTGCTCAGTATACTTCCCAACTTCCCTTGTCGACCCCCCCCCCCCGGTCATGATCTCTGCTCTGCCGGCCTGCTACTACGGTGCTTTGGCCATGGGCAAGTCCCGAGGCGCTCCACTTTCGACTTATACACGCCTCGAGTCGGCTGATGGCGCGTCCGCGCCCATGTCCTGTCCAGGTCGGCTCATGGTTCCGGAACCCTCAACATGGACCGCGAGACCTGACCTGCTTGTTTTGAACCGCCTCTGGTCGACCGCTCATCTGGGCAGTTCTCTAACGAAGATTTAAACATCTGCCACATCCCCCCTCAACGATGCCGCCTGTTTTGCATCATCTTCCCATCCTTTCTGTCGCATCTACAAACAGTGTTCACTGAGGTCTTCCTCGGACTTCACTCACACCTATTATCCCCCTTTCCAACAATTCTTCCTTCCTTCAACATCTGTTAGAGAAATAGGCCCAGGCCGGCCGTTTGATACGTGACCTGCCTCTTCGCATCGCTTCGCAGCGACTGTGCGCCCTATTCGCCTTCACACCCTTTTTCACTCTTACTCTCTTGCGACTACTACATCGACACCTTCGGAGCGGGCCTCCCTTGTCGCAGACTCATTTTTCCCATTTTAAAATTATAATCTTTGTTGTCGTGTGTCTCTCAGACACACTGACACTTGTCTGCTCGACATCATGTCCACGTAAGTTGCCTTGATCCTCGGGCTTGGAGATCAGGTGGCCGCGGGCGCCGCATGATCTACAAGCCAACAACCTACATGGTCAACATCGCTGACATTGTTGTTCTATACAGTCTGGCAGGGGATGTTCAATTCGACTTCACGTTTCCGTGTAACCCAGCTACACCTCCCAGCTTCACCTTCGACCCTTCGCTGTTGGAGATCCCTTTCACCCACAACCATGGCCACTCTGGCCACTCTCGATCAGTCTCGAACGTGTCCAATGGGTCTTCTGTCTACTCCTTCGAGTCGTCGCCCTCCGACTCGATTGTGAGCACCAGCACACGCAGGACCACGCCGTCGCGGTCTCCCATCCGCACACATGGCCCCATGCTGCTGCCCAAGATCCGCTCCCAGGATCAGAACATTGTGCCGAACGCGGTCCCCCAGCCTCAGGCAAGGCCTACCAAGCGCGCAAGGACCTCGCCGGCACCAGCTCCAGTGGCCAACAGGAGCGCCTACCGCCCAACACACCAGCGCAGCTACACAAACCCAGAGACCATCAGCTACAACCCTGCCCCGGTCGTGTCTGCTGCTTCATTCCCATCGACGCTCCCAGAGGAGTACAGCTCCTCAAGCCTGCTGTGCTCCCCGGTCATGTTCACAGATGCTGAGTTCACCTCAGCAACAACAACGACAACACTGGACAACCGCGCCCAGCGCGCATCATCGTGCAACCTTGACGAGGTCACGATAGAAAAGTATGGGTTCCCGACGTACCGCCAGATGCCCTCCTACGTCGCGGCCGCCGGACAGGCGACCACTCACTCGGGCAGCCCCACGCCAACACCTCAGGCCACCCCGGCCATGCTGCCCGTTTCAACGCCTGCGGACCTGACAAGCCTCCCGGCCCCATCTTCGTACTTCCAGCCTTACCAGCAGCCCTACTCATCGCGCGGCTCTTCTCCCATGGCCCACGCTGCCAGTCTCACACCTGAGCCTCAGCCCATTGAGCCCGTCCAGGTCCTGCAGCCATCAGCCATGACAGCCGCCCCCACCACAAGCCTCCTCAACTACCTGACCACGTCCAACCCTACGCCCAGCCTGGTCCACTCCATCGCCTTCCCCTTGAGGGATCCCCATATCAAGCACTTCTGGTGGGACGTCAGGCAGATCCGCCAATGGACCTCCTTCAACACCTCCACCATCATGTCACTCGCCGGCGGCGCGGCAAGCAGCCTCCTCACCTGCCCGGTGCCGGAGAGCTTCCTGCCCAGCCCAATGAGCTCGCAGCGCCACCCTGAGACGGAGACGGCGCTGCACTCGATCTACGCCAACTGGTACCTGCCCAAGCTCAACGCTGCGCTTGCCCTGTCCTCCAACCGCCCGGTCCAGCTCAGCGTGCCGTCCAAGTCTGGACCCCACGCTACCAAGGACACGGAGCAGATGTTCGTCGCGACCATGGCGGGCGACGCCAGCTCTGCGGCGGCCATCTTCGGCGGCAAGCCGTCGGCCCGCGTCGTCGGACTGGTCAAGTCGTTCGACCGGTTCAACACGGGCATGCGCGTTGAGGGCAACGTCAAGAAGGTCGAGTACCTCAAGGGCCTGGCGCACCTGCACCACGTGATGCGCGAGCACGGTTGCCGATACGGCTTCATCCTGACCGAGATCGAGCTCGTTGTCGTGCGCAACGGCCTCGAGGGCACGCCACACTTCGGCTTCGTCGAGGTCACGAGCTGCCAGCTCGGCACGGCGGCCAGCGACCCCATCGACCTGACCAAGGACGATGATGACAACAGCAGCAGCGTTCCCATGACCGCTTGCCTCGCTCTTTGGGGCCTGTGCATGCTCGCCAGTGATGAGCCTCTCCCTGAGGGCCACGCCCCCGCGCGCGCCGAGATCGGTGCACCCGCCGAGGGCACGCGCAGGAAGGCTCTTCCCCGCGACACATGGATGCCGCAGCCCCAGCTGGCGGAGAAGAGGGAAGCCAAGCGCAGCCGCGGCTGGGTCTTCCCCGAGGACGCCGTCGGGCGCAAGGAGCTCGGCAAGAGGGGTGTCCGCTACGGCGGCGCCTGCTGAACGGGGCTGTGCCCTAATTAAGCGAAGTGGTGGACAGGAAGAGATGGAGATGATTCTACGATGAGGGATGGGGTCAAACAAAACCCTCCCTCCCCCTTTTTGAGATGAGGAACCTGTATTTACGATTTGATGATGACTATAATGATGATGGAATATACGAAAATGGAGAATATGAACATACAACAAACAACATACAAAAGTATCTGGGTCAGGATGGCTTGCGCGCTTTCTTCTTTGATTTCTTGGACTCTGCTGGCTTCGGGGACTTTTTGATCATTGGGATAGACGGACTTGGCTTATCGTGATCTCTGGGATGGTGGGCTTGGACTCCGCTGGTCTGGTCCTTGCTGGGAATTCCGCGCACGATGCTGATTTAGATCTTTTAATGGCGCCCTCATTCTTTGGGTGACGGCGGCTGGTATTCTAGTAATTCCAATAATGCTTCCACAACTTCGTCGTGCCCTCTTCATTACAATACATATGTCGCGGTTGTGACCATGGTCACCCCCAATTCGCCTCCGCCTCCAGGCTTATGCCTTCAGGGTGTCTCACGGTACCATGTCATAGAGGTTACGCTCTGCTCATGTGTAGATAGGTATTTATTCTACGCCGCAATACCAGTCATCCCCCTAGACGACCTTGTAAATCACTCTAAGAAACTATACTCTCGTGGTAGGAATAACTCTGCTGGTAAACTATGACCAGGTGCAGCGCCCAGATATCCGCCTGTAGTGGCCGATCAGCTTCACAGTTGATACCTGAACAAAGGGCTCCTGTCCCCCAGGCGCAGGAGCTCCATGTCAGAATACTTCTCGCGCACTTGGTCCTCATGGACGCCCGCCCGTCTTCTGTTCAGCCGCCGCCAGGAAAAATATAGGATAGTGGAGCCGATCATACCGGTGGCCCCCGTGGCTACGGCCAGCCCGTACCCGGTATCTAAACGAGTTTCTTTGTTAGCGACTATCGTGCGACCCGCTTAGCTTGGTTGAAAAGTGAAGGGGGGGCGTACGGTAAACTGGGGCCTCCCTGTCGAGAAACATGAAACTGCCCGCTATGCCGCCGAAGTTTGCGACGGAGGTCAGCATCGACGTGATCATCGCCCGCCGGCCGGCGGGGGCGGTGTTGTTGGTGCCCCACGTGAGCAGCATGGGACAGGCTGAGAAGAGGCCCATGATGGCGACGCACATCATCACGTATGCGGGTGCCACATGCGAGCCGTGGAGGTCGCCGTCGAAGGACATGACTACGGCGAAGCCGAGGGCCATGGCGAAGAAGCACGGTATGATAACTGAGGTGTCTGTTAGTACGTTTCTTATGCAGTGAAATTCAGGGAGGCAGCTCCCATATTGCATCCGACGATCACTTGACTTACAAGCAGCTCGGGCCCCGTAACGGTCGGAGAGGTGCGGTATCAGCACGCATGTGATGGCGGCCAGGATGTAAGGCGGCACGCTCAACAACTGTGCGTTCGTGCTGGTGAACCCCATGGACTTCGTCAGCGTGGGTAGGTTGAACTTGACTCCTAAGACTTCGTTAGCCACGGCCGTGGTTGATTGCAGCAGAATGAAGGAATGGCGGCTCACCGTAAAAGCCGACAGCCTGGCACGCCAAACATAGGGCCAAGAGACAGTTCTTCCAATTCGTCAAGACCATCCTCAGCTGATACCACTGGAATCCCAGCTCTCCGCCTTCGACATCACTCCCGTCAGCATTAAGGCCGCCCTGCTTGAGCTTGCGCTGGACCTCGAGGAACCGCAGCTCATCGGGGGTGAGCCACCGGGTCGAGGTCGACGGCAGGTCGATCAGGAAGAAGACCGTAATTATCCCGATGACGACGGTCATCAGGCCCTCAATAATGAAGATCCATCTCCACCCTTCATACCCGCCGACCCCGTCCATCTGCGTGATCGCGGCGGCGAGGAGGCCCGCGAAGGCGCCGGATATGGCACCCGTGCAGTAGAAGGCGCCGACGCGGACCGACAGCTCTCGCGGGAGGTAGTACGCCGAGGCGAGGTAGGTCGCGGCTGGGAAGAATCCGGCCCTGTATTCCTCGGCTTAGCAGATGAGGCTGTGTGAGGTAGGCTTTCGAGGAAAAGAGGGCCGGGAGGAAAATGCTTACTCGAAGACGCCCAGAAGGAAGCGGCACAGGGCCAGACCCGTGAAACCCTGGACAACTCCGTGCATAGTCATGATGAAGCCGAACGTGATGGCGCTCGCGCCGAGGAACCATGACGGCCGCTTGATCTGTTTGAGGATGACGTTGCTCGGGATGTCTGGGCGAATATGTTAGCGCTCTGTTGCGGCAGGGTACGATGGAGATGCAGGCACCTACTGAAGAGAATATAAGAGATGAAGAACACTGAGAGCGCGGTATTATATTCGACACCGGAGAGATTCAGGTCTGCGGCCAGTCCCTCGATCTTCGCGTTCCCTATGTTCGCCCGGTCCAGGCTGGAGACCAGATACAGGAGAGCCAGAAGAGGGAGCATCCGAATGTCAATCTTTATTCAGGAGCAGGCACGCAGTCAGTCAGCCAGCGAACTAGATTCCCTCGGGTCAAGTGATCGAATGCACCGAAGTTCTTTGGAAGGCTCCATAGCATACCTTGCGATTCAGTCTCGATCTGTTTTGGGGGGTGAATCCCTCGTAAAAGTCCAAATCCTCTTGACTCATCCCAAGCACCACAAGCCCATCGACTTCGCGAACGCTCGCCGCGATAGTGGTTCTGCTAGAGGCATTCTTAAGCACAACATTGCTGATACTGCTCTCCTCGTATAGAATCTCTGCTTCTTTATCTGCCATTGTGAGTTTGCAGGTATAAATTCTCCTGATTGAGAAACATATTGCTTGGGGCCCAGCAGAGGGCACGCCAGGTATATAACGGACCCGGAAGCGAGCGCCATGCTTTGGCCGACAAGCAATTCAAACAAGAATTCAGGCCTCGCATTTGAAAGCTTATCAGTCTCGCCTGCATTGACTCCCAATCACTGGTATCGAGAGTCGGAAGCCCGGCATGCATTGAAATGTCCGCGTGGAAAAGTTAGTCGGTGATGACGGGAGCATGTGCAAACCCAAAAATGGACACGCCATTGCAGAAATATTGGAATATGCCTCAATATGGTAATGCATCTTGCTTCAGATTCTCCTCGACCACATGCGGGCCAGCCCTCTCTCCATGGCCTCGACAGACGTCAGGGCGCATGTGGCGATGCTGAGAGGCAGCGAGGGTCACAGTACCGTCCTCGATGCCATAACCGGCTCTGGCCGAAGGGTACCGAGCAAAGTGAGGACACATTCTCAGCTAAAAGCTTACATGTCACATCTGGGAGGTCAGCATACGATCCAAGGAAACCAAACACACGCTGTGAGTTTCCGTCTCGGATTTAGGAAATCTCGGTCTGACGTGTAACCGAGAAAGGATATCCCTGTTCCGGCGATATGATTTCAGTTAAGACACCGGAAGACGGTAGACTAGGGACGGGTCGAAGTGTCCGCGGGTGACGGCCCGCCCTTGGCACGGACAGGCCTGCCTTGACATGTTCGAAAAAGGAAACAGTTGACGGCTTTGACGCAGGACACCGCACAGGCGTCTCGAGGCGGCTCACCGTCGATGTGTATTTGTGAATTCTGAGAGATGCTCTCCTTGGTCGGCCGTTGGTGTTGAATATCATCGGGGGATCGTCTAGTGTAGAGTAATACTCGTTCAATAGGCTCGCTCTCGGCCGGGCGGTTCCTGGTATTATTACCAGCCAGTCTCAATAGAAGTGTTCGTCCAGCCCGTCCTGGAGCTATCGAGCTAGCACGAAGCACTGGCCGCTACCACACCAACCGGTCGCTAGACCAGCATACATAATGTCATTGAGACTGGTTCTAGCACCAGCTGCCCCAAGAAAGAAAAAGAGAGCATAGTATAGTGGTCAAGAATCTCAACTCAATTTCAGAAAAACATTTAGCACGGGGCAGCTGGGATCTAAGCTACTTACCACCATCGAACCTGCCACCGCCTAAACTACCACCGCCTAACCTACCTACTACCGTTCAACCTGCCACCACTTAATCTGGCATATAACTTACTTACTACTATCTAAACTACTATATAACAGGATGTAGGCCTCAGTTGGCCGAACCTTTTGCTTCTCGCAGCTCAGGGAACGAAAATTACACATACATGCATGGCAAGCCAACTAGCCTCCAGCTCTGAGGACCAGATACTGGACCCGTGATGTTAATCTAGGCCGATGGTTTCAAACAAGCGTCATTTCTATTAAAAATACCACACGCCTCCACATGCAGCCATATACTAGCAAGGATAGTCAGGGGCTGAGAGCACGCCTAGCTACTGTATTAGGTATATAGGTAAGGTTATAAGCCTTGCACATTATAATAAGCCTGTTGTAGTTTTTAAGCTTTAGTAAATACATAAGGCTTGCACACTATGTAAGGCTTATGAGATTTAGGTAAGGAAGTTATGTAATATAGGATAGCCTATAATAGTTAGGGTTAGCCCTTATATGGGTTAATATTTTAAGGCATTGCCTATTAAAATATAGATTTATAGGTATTATAATGCATTAAAATTATTCGTGCTGTTGGTGTGGGCGCAGAGAAGCGGCCCACCACCGGGGGGGGGGGGGGGGGGCGCGGGGGGGGGGGGGGGGGGGGGGCGGGGGGGGGGGGGGGGGGGGGGGGGGGGGGGGGGGGTTCGCGGGGCCAGACCTGTCGAAGTCGTTTGCTTCCGTGGCAGCAAACAGGTGCCCCGTGATTCTCGTAATTTGCCCAGAATTCGCCTGTGCTGTGAGGGCCTGGCCGCAACTACTGATAAGCATGGGAACCGTGACTTCTTGAGAGAGAACGGTTCACATCAGATCCTCTAGATATGTGGCAATTCTGGAACCCCGTAAGTAGCACGGCCACTCGCGTATCAAATAAAATGTGGTTGGTAAGCCGCATGCTCGCTTGAGACTCCTAACTATATGACAGGAATGGTTGATGATTTCCTACCCATGGCTTTTAAACGGGAGCAGGCTGTGTCGGCCATTTGTTACCAGTGACAGTCTCCCTTACTTTGGAACATCAGGGAAACGTTTGAGAGCATTCACCCTTTCGAAAGCTGATCGGGGAGTTTGATTTTGAGAGAATCTGGCACTGGCCCATTGATCGAAATTTCGACGCCCTCGTGAGGATCAGGCATGGTGTAGCGTAGACCAGAGTCCAATGAATTAAATGGGGCCAACCGCGTTTTCTACCTAGAACTTTTCTCAACCTGAGATGCATAGAAGAAGATTTCAAGGCGGAATTTTGGTACACACAACCATGAGACATAAAGTGATCGAGGACAGGAACACATCTGCGCTATGCATCACCAAAGCTGTCGTCGACAGACTCGAGCAGCTTGTAGCCAGCCGGGTAGAACGCATACTCCATTACATTTATTCACAAATTTGTCATCAGAGCCGAATCAGGAAAAGTTTATGAATGGAAACACGTTGCTGTTGAGTTCCATTCGTATCGCTTGTCCGCCATGGCTCGTCGTCAACCGGCTTACATAATCACACCATTTGCCCACACATATGTACCTTCTTTTGGGACCAGTCAACAACCAACGTCAGTCTTGTTTCCAAATCTGTATCCTTTAAGATGGCGTTTGACTCTCGTCATGCTATCCCTCCGGGCGAACACGACAAGTTCATGCTCTACGCCCTCGGTAAAGCCGCCCTTTCACCCCCAGCGCCTGCCAAGTTCTGCGTCGGAGCTTGTCTTGTGAACGGTGACACCGGCGAGATCCTCTCCACAGGCTACTCCCAGGAGCTTCCTGGCGACCGAACTGGAGACCCTGGTAACACACACGCCGAGCACTGCTGCTTCATCAAGATCTCAGACCAACACGGCATCCCCGAGGCCCGCATCGGAGAGGTCCTGCCAAAGTACACGGTTCTGTACACGACCATGGAGCCCTGCAACAGCAGACTTACGGGCAACAAAAGCTGTGTTGATCGCATCATCGAGCTCAAGGATGTAATCCGGACTGTCTATGTCGGCGTTGAGGAGCCAGACACCTTCATCACTGGCAATTCGGGCAGAGGCAGGCTGGAGGCCGCAGGGGTGAGGACGGTTCTTTTGGCTGGGCTGGAGGATCAAATCATGCTAGTCACTATGGCTGGCCATGCCCAGAATTGATCCAGGCTCATGAGGAAATTCTCAGTCAAACGAAGAAAGAACAAATGATGAGGAGCTCGAGTGCAACGAGCTCCGCCGACCAACGCGTCGCGGTCAGTCACTGGAGGCTTCCGCGCGCCAAAGCGGCAGGGGTCCCGGCCTGGATCGCCTCCACTGTGCCTCTTTGCCGCGCCTCTGCGAGCTTGACCCAGTTTCAACCAAGACCACCACCGATCAACCCGTACATCAGCTTCATGGAATAGCCTCTTCCTATTATCGAGCTTTTAAAATGGGTCAAAATGGCACTGTTGACGTCCATTTTGGCGCTGGAAATGCTATCCTTGATCCGAATGTGATTGCCGGTGAGACACCAGTCAAGACCTCGAAGTTGTGTTGCATGTGACTGACAGTTACCTGCAGAGCTGCCTGCTGGCTGTAGGGTGATCTCCTTGGAACGTCATGGAGCGAGTTTTTGGGCTCATACCGGCAAGATTGCAACCACATTGAGCGATGGCTGCGCCGCAAATTTCTTCGTCAAGAGTCTGTCTGGCGAAACCGGCAAGAAGATGGTCTGCAGCGAGTTTGAGTCCATGAACGCCATATATGCCCTGACTCCGGACTTTGCCCCGAGACCTATCGCTTGGGGGACGTACGAGTCTCTACCAGAAACCCACTTCTTCCTGTGCGAGTTTCGCGAGATGAATGACACAATGCCCGACCCCAGTGCGTTTGCCTCTCACCTCGCGAAGCTGCATCAGACCAGCAAGTCGCCAAACGGCAAGTTTGGCTTCCACATGACTACCTACAGCGGCAACCTACCACAGATGACAGATTGGGAGGCGAGCTGGGAAGTTTTTTTTACCAAGAACCTGAAATTCGCACTCGATCTCGAAGTACAAGCCAAGGGCCATGATCCTGAGTTTGACGAGCTGGTCCCTGCTATTTTTGACAAGGTCATACCGCGCCTGCTCCGACCACTCGAGACTGAAGAACGGTCGGTGAAGCCATGTCTCGTCCATGGGGATCTTTGGTACGCAAATTCCGGGATTGACGTCGATAAAGATCAGCCACTTGTCTTTGATGCGTGCTGCTTCTACGCACATAACGAATGTTGGTGGGCCTTCTTCTCAACCTTGCGTGAGTGATAATGCTGACGGGGGCAAGACGAATTCGGCCAGTGGATGCCAGTTTGCAACAAATTTGGTGAAGAATACCTGGCAGCCTATCACTCCGTCGTACCGATATCAGCACCTGAGGAAGACTATGGAGGAAGGCTCGACTTGTACAAATTGTGAGTAGGGCGTGGCCGAAGCCATTTTTCGCTCGCGCGATTGCTAACACGGAGACAGGCGATTCAATACCCACGTCTCTGCCCTTTTCAGAGACAATGCGGGTTTAAGGGACCAGTGAGTACTTATCAGACTATGTCGAACGATGAAATTTGCCACCTCATCTAACAATTCGACAAGAATGCTCGGAGACATGAGAGATTTGGTTCAACGGTACGGCCAGTGATGCAATGTGTTGCTGCCAATACACAGAACCCATGAATCGCATACATCCAAGACGCTCCGGCTGAACGTTGTCTCACGGACAACGCAGCGCATTGTCAATGTTGGCCAGTGTTTAGATTCAAGGGAACAAAAAGCAATGACTCGATGATTTCTGGCTGTTGATGACAACATCGCAGTCGCAGATTACCATCACTGCACAGGCGCTTGAAACAGTACTTCGTGTCAGATATTTTCCAGATGATTTTAATATCTCTACATGTGAGCCTGAGGATCGATTCCGAAGTTTCTTGGCCGAAGCGCCATTGCCATGCAACCCACCGGGAGAGGTCGACCAGCCCGTGGAGAAACGCCCCTTTCCCACCTCAAATACCCAAAGACCAAAACGCCAGAACACCAAACATCAGGCCCACAAGTGTGCAGCAAATCATGACGCAACGCCTGCCAGGTCCTCACAGCACAACTCTTATACAAAACACTGCCCGCAATGCTTCACTTATTCAGGGTCCTGCCTGGTCCAGTATAATCCCAAGGAACGTATGCGCTCGCAGGGCGTAGGGTCGCCTCCACAGGCTTTCTTGCGGCCTGCAGCTCACGCTGTTGTTGGATCAGGGGCCTGGAGTAGAAGGCTGGTTTCTCAAATATCAGGGACTGAATGTTGGTGGCGATGCGGTGCTAGATAGGGGAGATCAATTGCTCACCAATGCCTGCAACAGCAGCAACAGAGACGATTCTCGCTGACAAAGGCAGTGCCTTTAACCTGGATGCCCTGGTGACAGCTGGCTGGATTGAAGGATAGTCGAACTTTGGGAGGGCCGAGCCGTAGGAGTTGGTAGTCATGATGGGCTATTTTATATGGATTCTTTTTTGCAGCGGTCAAGTGCCGTATGGTTTGTCTTGCTTCGATGGGGTCTTTGTGAGAAGAGATGGGTGATGATGGTCTGCTTTCCACGTCTCGAGAGCACCACCTCGAGCAGAAACCACTTAAATATCTGAAGATGCGCCCCGGTATTTCACCCGTTCACATGGGCCTTGAGGTCGACAAACGACAGCCAGCCGCCCATGCTGGGCTGGTTGGGGCGTGTCACGGAGTGTCTCGCCGGGCCCGAATGGTATGATCAATTACAGCTACTCATATGTTGGGTGGCATGAGCCCTTGCGAGGGTGGAGCCACCCGGAGGCGGCGCCAAGGCCAGCTGTGCGACATCATCTCCCGCCCTGCAAAGCCCACGCAAGATTTGGAACCCAGATCAGAACTGGATACCAAAGTGCATTGCCCGGGGAAGGGACGGCGGGGGGCTGACCATCTCCGCATTCCTGATTTGATCCAGATCTGCCATGTCTGTAAGGGGCGGGCCTGCCCTCGACGGGTATGAGATGGTGCCAGAAGTGGGATGTTCATCGGCACGGGGTTATTGGGGCAGTCGGGGCTAGGTGCATTTCGCGGGGGGTTGCTGGGGCCCGGGAATTCCAGGGACTCGCTACAGCCACACTGTACTCTCCGGATTATTCTCGTGACATCTGAGAACAACAATCCATTGCATCACTGCATAACAGTCAATTTTGCTTTTCTCTTAGCATGGGATCATTGCAATTCCGAAAAGACCGTTCTTTCCCTACCACTGTTTGTGAAGACGAGCCAATGGTTCAACCATTCCAGTCCGTGACGGCGACGAGCGAAAACCTCCCATAACAACAGTCCATGGTCGGACCGAGTAACGCTTCACTCACCTGCTAACCACAAAGCCTACTTCAAAAGGAAGCATTTTATTGGCAAGCAGAGGGTTGAGAAGATGTTGGTCTTCTCGCACTACAGCATAACACGAATAGAGTCGCAGACACTTCTGGCCTCCTCACTCGGCAGTACAAGAACCAGAGATCTGTGGTCTGGGATTTTCTTTGATCGCTGTCCATTCATTCACCTGCACCGGTATCCCACAGGTTACCCACCCGCTGCGAAAAGAGGCAAAAGGCCATTCGAGTGGCGGACTGCAAAGCGGCAAGGAGAACAGAACAGCAAGCTGCCCAAAGAGAGGCCGAGTATCGATGACATGCCCAACTAGAGCATCTCGGACTGCATGCTGTGCGACCATTGTGACGGCAGTAGACCGGACGGCTCCGAAGACCTTGCCGAGTTCTCAGTACTCCCAGAGTGGCAGGCCTGTTGTGAAAATGAGAGAGCAGGCCCAAGCTGCGGACAGCGAGGCCTGGGCGCAGATCAGGAAGCTTTCCGTCAAGCAGAAAGAAAGACATTACCAAATCGCCCACAAACCTTCCACTTTCGCAGCTTGTAGAGTCCAGCGCAATATGCCATCTGGCCCAGTCTCGGTGCCCAGGTCTGAAGCCGGACTCGGCACTGTTTCCCCATGGCCAGCCCGTCCTGTTGGGAATATGTGTGACAGCGTCAGCGCTGGCCATGCGGGTGATGGCTGCTTGGATTATCTAGCATGGAGCCTGCTGCACGCAATGTTGTGACCTATGCCACCACGAATGATAGGCGGATCTGGGAACTCGGATAATAGCTGCAAAGAACAGGTCAGTTTCCAATACGGCCCGGGCGCGTCAAGACGGGCTGCACCCTTGATTCGACCCCCCGGCCGTCTGTGCTCGAGTGACCTCGGGAGTTATGTGATGGGCATGTCAGGGTCTTCGGTGTAACAGGCAGAGGCCGATTCGTCAGTGCAATGGTCATCTTCAGGATCGACCTCCAATGACCGTGGTCATTCCCGAGTTGCCTGTAGTTGCGTGGCCATCTGTACGCCTAGAGGACTACCCAATCAAGGAGGCCCGACGTTCACGGATACGGGGCAGAGCTCTGTGCATTGCAGCGCAAGTGTCTCTGCTTCGCCTGAGCTTCCAGAAAATTCCCCGAAACGTCGACTGCCGTTGGTAAGCCGGGGCCGGGGCGACACGGGGCGAAGCAGGTAGCCGTCGCATACGTCAGGCGATGGGTGCCTCTCTCGCCGGACACGTTTTGGGCATGCAGAACGCAGAAAAGACAGCTGGGCGGTTGTGCGCGAATGCTGTGTACATGTATGTAAAAGGGCAGCTGGGCCCGCCGAGTTGCTGCAGAGTTGACTTGGCTTTTTGACTGGGCGGGTAGATGCGTCTGCAGACAAATGACCTGTTCGGGTTTCCATACACCACGCCCACGATACGAGCAATATCAAGTGAAACTTTCGACACGTTTTCCCACATGGGAATACCGAGACTCGATCACTTACAGACGTCCATCACTACTTTTTTTATTCCGCCCTGCCCTCTTTGGGCACTCGACGCCGGATAGACAGAGTATGTATAATGCTTCTCCTCGGCTCAGACCTCGCCAACCTGCATGCAGCCCGCGAGGAACTGAACTGACCAAACACCGTTGACAGACTCGAGCCCGCGTGCAGATGGTGCTTTATTAATTAGTTCATGCGTCTGCATCTGCGTCGCTGCCGCCCTACCGCCGTCGCGAACACCAACCACCAGCCGCTGTTGGTCCGACCTTGCATTTCGATATTGGATCAATCACATCACAAGGCGCTGCCATCCGCGCCTCTCGCACTTGAAGAACGCTCCTCGCAGCGAGATTCCTCACACGCAGGTCAGCTTTGTCTAACCTGAGCGTCCTGGGCGTCCTGCCTGTCTCTGTGTGTCAGCCTGCCCGTCAATCTGTGCCTGCAGATGCGAGGTCAGTGCAGCCAGGTGACCAAGACACATACGCACATTTTTGATCTGCTCACTGCCTGTTCAGCGCAACTAATAGCTCACCGTACCAGACGTCTACCGGACCCGGACCCAGACCCATTTCGAGCCGGAGGAGGCTCAAGTGCTGGGTGGGCAGGTAACCAGGGCCAGGGCCAGGGTGTCCAGATCCAAGGGTCCACCGAAATCGACTGAGCTACCCCACAATCCCGGTCCTGTACGTGCAGTAGGTCGCAGTCGGTCGTGGTGGCCCGGGCAAGCTCGAGCTCCCAAGAGCTGCATTGGACCTCAGTCCTTGGCGACCTAGGGGAGAGATCCGTTTTCCACTGGGTCCAAGTGCCCCAGTGCCCACACAACAGCCCGCCCCCGACTTCCGCCCGGCCCAGCCCAACTTTGCGTGCATCCGCGCTGTGTGACGAAAGCTCCCTGGAGCCTTGGGCCTGCCTTGACGAGTCTCGAGCCTTTAGCCTTGCACAGTCGCCGAACCACCCTGCTTCGTCGCCCATATCCCCAACCACGCATCCATCCAACGGCCGGCCATCCCGCACTCGTCCCTTCGATCCTTGGTTCGAAAGCTGCCGTCACGTCAACCCCTCTGCATCATCGCCTGCCTCACCCACCAGTTTCCATTTCTGGATCTGGGCGGTCGCGGCGAGCACCCGGAGCTTTGGAAGCTCAGCCGTGAAGCCGCCGGCAACACCCATGAACACGGGCCCCTCCAAGACTCGTTGACGATTTGACACGAGCTCCATTAGAAATCTAGATACAACCACCACTTGCTGCGAGTACCGACGGCACAGCATATCCCCTCGTGCTTGTGCTCCATTCAGCACCTCCGCTGGCCCAACTTCGTCCCATCCTCCTGTACCAGGCGCCCCTCGTCGCTTTGCCTCGCCGGCCCAACCTCGACCTGTGCGACCGACCACAAGCTCCCGCCTCTGATCCGGCATCCGGACTCTCGCATCCAGTCCTCGAACCACACCTCCCTCGCTGTTTCTCGCGTGACCAGCCTGGTCGTTGGTAATTGCCATCTCGATCACATCTCCGCGCAAACCACCAACATGGACGACATATCAGATGGGCACTCTTCCTCTGCCGCAGCCATGTCTGCTGCTGCCGCAGCACAGGCTGCCCACTTCCTTGTCCAGAACCTCTCCTCCGTCGACACAATATCTCGCTCGACCTCACCCGGCGTGCCTCTTCTGACCCCAGATGAGGACGACAAGAAGCGTTACCGCCCACGAACCTTCGCCTATTTCTCTCAACTTCCCTTCGCTGTCGAAGAGGACCATGAGCGCGATGAGGCTCTGCAAGGCATCCTCAAGAACCTCTACATTGCCGTCAAGGCGGAGGACTTTGCACCCGGTGCGATGCATTGGACCCGGGAGCTACAAGGATGGTTGAACCTGAAGTTCGAGATGGTCCGCGAGCTGCGCGCTATTCTCGCGCAGCTCTACTACCACCTTGCTCTGGCGCCAGGTCTCGACAGCAACACCGCGGATCGTTTCACCAAGATGGTCATCACTCTGACCAAGTAGGCATCCCCCCCCCCCAACGGCCTCTGGGCCCAAGACTATCCTCATCCCTGCTCACGCGTCTCTTGAACAGGAAGAAAACCTACTTGAAACCCGGCGATGATCTATACCTCGACTGGCGGCCACTGTGGAAGGAGTTGAAGGGCCTGGTCCTGCCTTCAGAAAGTGCGGCGCACCAGTCAAGTAGGAGGAAGAGCGGGAGGCACTTGTTGAGGCTAGCCATGCACGCGCAGACCTACTTCGACCCAAGCGATCGCCAAGAGATGCTGGGAGAATTCCTGCCTCTGTTCAGCACCTCTGACCTGTCCTGCGCGTACATCGCAACAGCGGCCATCAATGTGCTGGTTCCCACTGCTCCGTCCTTGCCCTCGCAGCCCCTTTCGCAGCCTTCCGACTACCTGCCCACATACTTCCACTTGTGGTCGCTCATGACGAGGTCCAAGTCTTTTGACATATTCTTCCTAGACATCTACTCGCGGATAGCAAGAGACTACCTCAGCTGCACCCATGTACCTTACACGGAGCACGGGATATTTACTAAAGACCAGTCAGACCTCGTCTTCACTGCCATACTGCGTCTCACGGAGGTCCCCGTCGGTCAGGCTAATTCCCCATACACCGCACTTGACTATTCCATGGGTGCGGCCGTATTTCTCGAGAGGGACAAGAAACGACACCCCGTGCCGCACATTGTCGCTAGGTGGATCGTACACTCGTTGTCTCCCAAGTGCCTGAAGACAGAGAGCTCCGTCATGGCCAGCCTTGAAGGCCTGATAGAGTCTATTGACACCTTTTTCCACCCGTCAAATCAAGGCTCATGGACCAACTTCTTGGCACAGTTCGTCTTCTTCCTCACGCACGGCTTCGTATCCAGATGGAACCGTGAGCAGGTGGGCGAGCTTGACACCCCGGCTGATCGGAGGATCAACCCGGAGCTCAAGAAACGTTTCGTCCTCGCGCTCAAAGAGGTCACCTTCATGGGTCTCTTCGCGAAGAGTATGAAAGCCGTCAGTTACTACACCAGCACCCTGCAATGGTTGGCCTACCTGGAACCAGACATCATACTGCCTGGTGCATTGCAAAGATTCTACCCAAGTCTGCAGGGGCTGGTTGAAGTGCACCGCACAACTTCGAGTTTGAGCGGTCTGATGATGGTTGCAAATGTCATGTCAAAACACAAGGGCTTCAGGTGCCATCTCACAGCTTTGTTGGCCTTGGCATTGCCTGGCATCGACGCCAACGACTTGGGCAAGACACAATATACGCTCAGCTTTATACAGAGTATCGCATACAGCATTCCATTTGTGCCACTTGTCAAGGAGCGTTCTGAGGTACGAGACACGGCCCTGGCTGTGCAATGGGTCCAGGGGGAGATGGATCGCATGGAGCGTGAAGGTCAGGATGTCCAGATCAACTATCAGGAAGAGTTGTCAGACGAGGACGAGGCCAACATTGTCCGCTCTTCAACGGCAGCCTTTGGGGAGTTCGTTCTCACTTTACTGGGCAAAGTTTTCACTCTCCTGGAGAACCTTCCCGACGCTTCACAGGTTCGCGCCAACTCACCCGAAGACAATGTCATCAACACACTACCTGCAGCCCTGACCCCGCTCTTTGCGTCGTTGTCTCCAGAGCTTTTTGACCAGGCTCTGGACAAGGTAGCAGCTTTTGTGTCGTCTCACGTTGTTCATCAGGCCAGAGATGCTATGGCATGGATCTGCAATGCCCTCTGCAAGGTCCACCCAGAGAAGACACTCAAGGCGTTCATTCCCATGCTCATCGTCAACATCCGTAATGAGATCGATTATAATGGTGCTGCGTCGGACCGCAGCAGTGGCACTGATGTGTTACCCCGGGACCGCGCTCTCGTATGGCACGTGAGCATGCTCAGCATGACGGTCGTTAACGTCGGCGCCGAGGTTCTCAAATACAAAACAGAACTGTTTGACATCGCCCAGTATATGCAAGACAAGTGTCGCGGCATACCGACCATACACATCTCAAATTATATTCACCACTTGCTGTTGAACCTGACTCATACCTACTCCGTCGATACGAATCTGTACGAACCAGAGGTCATCAAGAGGGGCTTGGACGTCGACGACTGGGGCAAGACAACGACGCCCGCAGACTTGACTATCAAGTGGCATCGACCTACGACCGAGGAAATACAGTTCGCCGTCGAGCTTTTTGAATCCCAAGCCCATGGTGCGTCGGAGAGGTTGGAATCACTGATGAGTGATCAAACCCCTGTTAGCCGCAAGGGCAAGAACAAAGAATGGGGAGACGAGGTATCGAGGCAGCTCACGCAGCTGAGGCTCGTTATCTCTGGGGTCTCCGCCTTGTTTGACCCTAAGCGGGCTGCTGGCGAAGCCAACGGCCAGAGGACAGAGGATGGCAGGATAGAAGCTGATGGTGATACCATTATGGACGAGGACGAAGATCCCCTGGCTGAAGTTGCGGATGACGAAGAACTGAAGCGTCAGTATCGGTATCCCTCGGGGTACATCCTCGATGCGAAGAGTTCGTTGTATAACCGTATCCACGAGCTTCGGGAGGACGTTGGACGGCTCCTCTCCAGAACCCACGGCTTCCTGAATACCAACGCAGAGGATGATGTCACCTGCTTCACCGCTTTGTACGCCACGTTCCGCACGTGGATCACGGATGTTGGCATCGAGAGATCTGCTCATCCGCTGGAGCGTCTGTCGAGGTTATACAAGGCCGATATCACTCCGTTCAAGATTCCTGGCTTGCGCAAGGTCTATCCTCGGCCCCTTCTGGTCAAGCGAGCAGATGCGTACCAGCTTCAACGAGTGAAGTACAATGCGTCTTATCGACAAAAGAGTGATCTCGACAAGCGGCTTCTTCTTGATCTTGCCGAGTCGTGCACATCCTCGTACGCAGACGTGCGAAGAGTCGCACAAGGCGCGCAAGACTCCTCGCTAAAGGTGCTCATCGGCGGTCGTCCCCTGGTGATTCCGGTCATCCTCGAAAAGTACCGCAAGGCTCTCCAACACAACGACCACGACCACATCAAAGGTGCAATGTACACTTTGCTATTCACATCCCTGACGAAGACCTTGTTGAAAGACTGGCGTTTCGCCCCTGACCTGATGCGGCTGTATATCCAGACGGCCAGCGTTGACAAGGCATCGATACAGCGGCTGCTGTCCACCGCGCTCTACCCTCTGCTTGACTTTGGTAAGCCCTTTGAGCGGATGGTAGTTGTAGACGCCAAAGCTGTCGACACTATTAAGCCAGCCGAGGATTGCTCCAAGGTCATTCAAACAAGGCACGATTTCATTCTTGAACGCAGGAAGCGGGTCGAGGCTAAGAAGGGCAAGCTGGGCCTCGAGCTGATCGAGAAAGCCAAGGGAGCACATTGGAAAGTCAGTCTGAAGTGCGCCATCTTCGCTACTAACATGGTTCTTCGTTTCGACACCCTCGCGCCCCCACAATTTGTCGACTTGGTGGTCAACGGTACAAATGATGACCACCCAGGCCTGCGAGCCAACTTCCAGTTGGCCTTCTCGAATATCTTCTCGAGCATTGATTTGAGAGCTGTTTACAGCCACGATTACCGGAACTATCTACTGGAAGAAGATTCAGACAACGTCAAATTGGAGATCGATGTTCCGTCCAGTGACCCGGAATGGACTAACAAGTTCATCGGCTCCTTTGCCAAGCTTGACGAGGCCGAGTACTTTGTCGATGCTGACCACCCTGGATGGCTGGTATGGGGCAAGAAATTCAACGCTTCCAAGGCTGATCCTGAGCCGTTCATGGCGTACGATGAGACCGAGAAAAAGGTCAGAGAGCAGGTTGGAAAGCTTCTAACAAAAGAATGGTTCGCGAAGTGCTTCGAGTTCATGAAGCAAGAGCCGCGTGATGCGAGTGCAGACAAGTTCCGCATGCAAAACGTGATCCTTCTCATGCATGTTTTCGACCTGATGAACTACGGCGTCACATCTGTCAAATTTGATGACATCAAGGAGTTGGTCCAGGACATTTACGGAGATGGGAGCGACAAGCACCAACACCGGGCCACGGCAGAGATCCTAGGCGCTATGTTGTCAGGCGGCATCGATGATCCCCGAGAATACAGAGACAAGGTTTGGAGCTTCGCGGGGCCAATGATGCTCAAGATCTTCGACGATTCTTTGACGCCAGAGAATCTTCAGTACTGGATGACATGTCTCCACCTGACGGTAGACGCGAAGGATCCTCGCCGCTCTCGGGAGATTGTTGAGTCCTTGAGCTCCTTCAGACTGGACATGTCCTCCAATGCTGCCTTCAAGGAAGCAGCCAAGGTCCAACTACTCGAGCTCGTCATCAACGACGCGGGCTGGCATTTCCAGTTGGAGAAGCCGATTCTGCAAGACTTCCTGGCTCACATTGACCATCCGTACAAATCTGTGCGAGAATCCATTGGTCGGGTGATCGCGACAATTTATCGTACACGATATCACGAGTCCTTCCCCAATGTGACGAAATTGCTTGAGGCCAACAAGGCGCAGTCTTCTGTAGGCATTCGACCTTACCAGCCAACAGCAGAGTTTTCTGCCACTATCAAGGAGGTTTTTGCTCGCCTAGAGAAGTGGCGGCACGAGCGGACCCCAGGGCAGCAGGAGCCATCCAGCTACACAAACGGATCAAAGACAGTGCTTACCTGGCTCGACTCGATGCTTAGCTCTCAAGAGTGTACTCAGCTTGTCCCGTTCTTCCCAGACCCTTTTATCGACCAGCTGCTTCACATGATGGACGTCAAGGAAGACCCAGAGCTGATGCGGCTGGCGTATCACGTATACCGGCACCTGGCCAATATCTCGTTCCGCGAAGGTGAGGACGAAGCCTTCATCAAGGCTCTCATCCGGATAGGAAGATCTGCTTCTTCGTGGCACCAGCGCCTGCGTGCACTCGTGAACATGCAAGTCATATACTTCCGGCGACTGTTCCTAACGGCACCTAAGCACCGAGAGATGCTCTTCGAAGCTGTGGGCGACATGCTTTCTGACACCCAACTCGAGGTCCGGGACTGCGCGTCCAACACCCTCGCCGGAATGATCCGGTGTTCCCCGGTATCACTTCGCACCCCCATCATCAAGAGCTTGATCGAGAGATTCAAGCAGCAGCTCAGGGACAACCCGATGCCAAAGCGCAAGCTCCCCGGAACGGACACGCCAGTGGACACCCAGAAGCAGGTGGTACGACGACACGCGGCCGTCCTTGGTTTGGGAGCACTTATTGAGGCTTTCCCCTACGCTACCCCGCCTCCCCCCTGGATGCCAGATGTGCTTGCACACCTAGCCAGGAGGCCTGCAACAGATCCGGGTGTGGTGGGTAAAGCGGCCAAGACTGTGTTAGCAGAGTTCAAGAAGACAAGGCAGGACAGCTGGACGGTTGATCAGAAGGTGAGTCTGAAGCCCCTTAATCCATTCTCGTCGAGGCCGTTCCTCATTTACTGACGTGCGTTTGTGCAGTACTTCACGCCTGAGCAGCTCGAGGACTTGGAAGGCGTTCTTTGGAAGAGCTACTTCGCTTGAACGCGGCGCAGGCATTGGCACGCGCCGCGAGTTGAGAAGGATTATGCTTGCGTGGGATCGCCGCATTGCTACCACACAGGGGCTATGAAGCTTCAGAAGGAGGTGACCAGCTCCATGTCCCATGACGAAAGATGGACTGACCGAGGCTTGGGATCCTGGAAGAGGAGGAAGAGCCAAGGGAAGCGCGAAGAGACATACCCACACACACAGAGGCGGACAACATGATCAGTATCGTCTCAGGCAGCAAGGCCCGCCATGACTGCCGTGCCCTGCATGTCATCATCGCAGCTTGCTTGTCCCGTGATACAAACAAGGGGTAGTATCCGCCCACCCATCGCAGGACGCACCTGGGCACGCGTCATGGCCGGTGACCGGCTGCATTGGAATCGAAACGCCCTGGAGGGGCTTGTACATGTACAGTCAGCTTTTCTCCTGTAGAATACATTGACGAAGGCGGTGTGCCATTTGCAGTAATCGAAGGCTGGATTCCCACTCCTTTATGCATGTGTTGGTTGTCTGAGAAGCATTCTCTGGAACAACAGAAACTCCATTTCATGAAGTACGTTTCACTTGTCCCACTTCGCCAGGCCGAAAGGAGAAGAACGCACGTCTGACATGGACAGCGGGGCCGACCGGAGGCGGCAGTGATGGTGATGCTGATTAATTACACCTGGCGGCGGCCGGAGATAAGATATTGGGTAGGATGATACTGGCGTAAGCAAGCGTTAACGCCGTGCATTTCATCTTCTGCTGACAATTCTGTAAAACATGAGGCTCTAGGATAAAGAGTCGTTCGGCATGCTGGCCTATTTTGTGTTGTCTCGGTCTAAAATACACACTTACCGCGTGCTCATCTCATCCGAGCCACCTCATATCGAGACCCAAGCAATTGACTAGCAAACAACCAGGGCCCGAGATCATGCCTCCACCACAGGGGACGCCGAACATCCTCGAAGGACCAGGTGAGTCCAGTACACACATAGCCGCTTACATACCCCACCGCAAAAAGTTCCCACCGTGAGAATTACTCATCTTTAACTCACGCCGTCCCCACCCCGTATGTAGGTGATTACACCGTCACGAAGACGGTCCACAGTGACACATACCCAGCCATCGACCCCAGCAGGCTCGACCCAGCCCTCCTCAAGGGCCGCGCCGTGTACATCGGCGGGGCATCCAGGGGCATAGGCAAGGCCATCGCCATCTCCTTCGCCCGCGGCGGCGCCAGCCTCATCGCCATCAGCGCGCGCTCCGTCAGCTCCCTGGAGCCCGTCGCCGAGGAGCTCAAGGCGGCGGCCCGGGACGCCGGGCGCGGTGACGCCTCGCCTGCGCTGCGCGTCGTCTGCGTTCCCTTAGAGGCGTCGTCGCCTGAGAGTGTGGCGGCGGCGGCGGAAACTGTGAAGCGCGAGTGCGCCGGGCGCCCGCTGGACATTGTCGTTCAGAACGCGGCGGTGCTGGGGAATTCGGCGCGCATCGCCGACGCGGACCCGGACGCGTGGTGGCGCGTGTACGAGGTCAACGTGCGGGGCCAGTTCCTCGCGGCCAAGTACTTCCTGCCGCTCCTGCTGCAGGGCGAGGGGGAGGAGGGCCTGCGGACGTTCGTGACCGTCGCCAGCGTCGGGGCGCACCTCGTGGGCGAGGGCTACAGCCACTACCAGTCCAGCAAGCTGGCCAACCTGCGCATTTCCGAGTTCGTGGACCGCGAGTATGGCCCCGAGGGCGTGAGCGCGTGGTGCGTGCACCCCGGGAACGTGCTTACTGACATGGCCGGTGGGGGCGACGGGGAGGTTGCCAAGACCATGGGCGCGAGTGAGTTTTGTCCTGCGATTTCCACTTTGTGTGTATGTTTGGGGAGTCTGTGCTGATGCGTGATGGCGCAGTCTTTGTCGACACTCCACAGATCAGCGCTGACACGATCGTCTACCTGACGGCGGAAAAGCGCCAGTGGCTGAGCGGGCGGTATATCAATTGCACGTGGGACATGCCTGAGCTTTTGGCGCAGGAGGAGGAGATCGTCAAGGGCGATAAATTGAAGGTACGAATAGTCCTCTGAGAAGTGCTGGTCATGAGGTTGCAAAGTGTGTCTGCTAGCCAGGATGCAGAGGCTCTGGCAGCAGATTACCAGCTTAACATGCCACTCAGTCTATAGACTATTTGTATAGACTGCCACACTCAATCGATATCTTTTATTAGTTGCCTTGTGTCTAATGTACCGATGAATACTTGTACTCATCAAAACTCTGGGAAAATATCGGGCCTGTTTGCAACTTATAGTAAGTATTCATCTCATGCTTAGAACCTAGCGAAATTAGTCAGGCAACACTTGAATCATATAGTCAATTCAAGTGTCACCTGACAGGTCTGGCCTCTAGATAAGCTACACAGAACGTTCATCCCACTCCTTTTCATCATCGCTGGCAAGAGAATTGTTAAGGCCCTCACTTGCTGCTGACTTCTTGACAGAGTGAATGTAGATATTGGATCCTTGCGGGACCTGTCCCCGCGCCATTTCGCGTGGAAACAATGCCAACGCTGCCGGCTCCAGCCCAAGACACAATGGTTGTAGTATAGCCTATCGAAATGTTCAAAAGGCGAGCCGCACTAGTTGACACTCTTTTAGAACAATAAAGAAGACCGAGTGTGCCGATGAGGCTCGAGACCCTGGATCCCCGAGGTCAGACGACCAAAGTCGATGTCTTCTCGTGCTGATCTTCTAAACTACTTGATGCGGCTCTTAATCTCGGCCTCAGTCCGCAGTGAAACACACGACGGATATTTCGATTTCTACCGAAGGGAATACGAGCGCTGTTTCTGTACGTACAGGTTGATGTCCAATTCCCCACTTGCGGCTGAAAGCCGCGACGCAAGCCGTGGCTGAAGCCGTCACGTCACTCCACGTTGGTTCTCTTTTGGGAAAAGCTAGAGGCTCAAGTGCCCCATCCCCATATATACAAACAACTCAATGATGTCATCTCAGATTCTCGTGATGCGTGTTTCCTGCAGGTTATTGACCGAGGATCACGCCCTACTCACCGCCGGACTGGTCCGCATTGAAGAGTGGCTGGATCGATCCACGACAAGAGCCTCGCACGGCACAAGTGTGGACGAGTCCGAGGGGGGAGGGCCGGACTCTAGTAGGAGCGACGCGTGCTGATGGAGAAGGGGATCCTGATGTGGTAGGGAAGCAGGCACACTTCTGAGACGCATGTAATCAAGGCGAAGGGGCGCTGCTACCCAGTAAGGAGTGCAAGTTCGACAAATCTAGCCTGACTTGAGGAGGGCCCGCGTCCCTGTTGGGCTCACTGAAGCCATGTGGCGTCAGCTGCATAATATACTACTGCAGTCTCGAACGGGGTCGGAAGTATCAAGCACCAAGAAACGGGTCCTGTGACCGGCCGTGGCCTGCAGGATCCTGCCACCGTTACATCCGGCGAGTCGGCTCAGCCCTACACCCAGGCAGGGTCTTGGAATAACCTTCACCGATGAATGAAACAGCGGAGCCTCGGACCGTGCTCTTGTGGGACCGACTGGCCACTTAGGCGAGAGCCGTGTCAGAAAGCGGAATATAATGCGCCGGATTAGTCAAAAGGACCTCGACATCGTCACCAAAACTGCCAATTGCTGCCTTTCCCAGGCTCGTCCTTTGGAATCATCCAATGACTCGAGCACTTCGGCCCCCAATGTCTTAGTAAGTGGTCCTCCTTGTGCGATGTGCCCCCCACTCCCCAGAGCCTCAGCCCTATCGACACGGGCCCTTACCCATACCCATGGGATCGGATCTAGGACGACGGGCTAAGCCTGCCCCACGGAGGCTGTCGTGCCCTGCACGGTCAGCAAGCCCAACGCCCGGGCTTGGCTAAGCCCGGGCCGTCTATTAATCATCGCGAACACTCACTCCCGCGGGCGAGAACCTGCCAAGCCGTCAAGATGCATGACACACGCTCCGCTCCCGGGCAGAACCACGGCGGGAGAGGTGAGCTCATCCCCATGCCGGGAGGACCGACTCCAGTTTCGTAAGCGTTCACGTCAGCCTGAGGCAGAAGTCGTAGGATTCACTCCGCGTTTGCACTTCTCGGTGCCCAGGTGTCGTGCTGTGCTGTGCTGTGCTGTGCTCTGCTGCGCTGTTGGTTCGTTGAGTGTGTGGGACGAGCCAATGCCAGTGACGCCTGTGTCCGTGCCAATAACTCTTTACCCGATATGAACAGCTCGAGAGAGAGGTGGTGGGCAGGCCCTCAGGTATATAGTGGCCGTGGTGCCGACGTTGATCCAGACTGAGGGACTATTGCCATCACCTCTCCCTCCTCTACCAAGGTACTCAAGTGCTCTAACTCTACTAAGGATCCGTTGAAGGCAGGCGCCACTGACACCCATCCATCCACCTTCCCAATAGCTCTTGGTTGCACACTTCCAAATCCAAAACCCCTTCACCCGTAGTACCATCGTTTCAATTTAACAAACCCAACCCCAATCTACACTGGCACAAGATGGTCTCACACAATGTCCCGTCTCTCGTCATGTGGCGGGATCTGACGCCCTACCCCGGACGTCTCGTCCAATTGTCAGCGACATCTCCCCACGTTCTTATTGTCGGCGCAGGAGTCACCGGTCTCGTGACTGCGTGGGTTCTCCTGGACAAGGGCTACAAGGTCACCATCGTGTCCAAGGACTGGGCCAACTTCACCCCAAGCAACCGCCTCACAGCACAGATCGCCGGTGCCCTCTGGGAATACCCACCCGCTGTCTGCGGAGCTCACACGGACCGCATTTCTCTTTCAAATTCCAAGCGCTGGTGCATGACAGCTTATCATGCCTGGGACGCCATCGCCTCGCTCCCGGAGCTGAGTCGTGCCTCCGGCGTGAAGATGATGCCCTCAGACTTCTTCTTCCCAACCCCTGTCGAGAAGGATCCCGCACAGTTCTCAAAGATGGCCGAGATCATCTCGAGCGGCGTCAAGGGCTTCCGACAGGACACCAAGTTGATGGAGCAGCGAAATGTCAACCCAAACTACGGCGCCGTGGACGCTTACGAGCTGCTGGCCCCAATCATCGACACCGACCAGGCCATGATGTGGCTGATGAGTCTGGTCCACGGAAAGGGCGCCTCCACCGTGACGGAGACAATCACAGGCGACCTGCTCCACCAAGAAGCGACCCTCCGCGCGCGGTTCGGCGCCGACGCCATCATCAACGCGACCGGTCTGGCGGGCACCGAGATCGCCGGCGACGCGACCTGCTACCCCATCCGCGGGGCCCTGATACGAGTCATCAACGACGGCAGGGACTTCCCAAAGGTCGAGGCAGCCCTGACGATAACGGCCGACGCCGCGCACGACTCCAACGAGATCGTGTTCCTGGTCCCGCGAAATGACAACATCCTCCTCATCGGCGGAATCACCCAGCCGCACGAGACGAAGCTAGACCTCACACTCGACACGCCTATCGTGAAGCGCATGCGCGAGCGCTGCGAGGCCTTCCTCCCGGGGCTCAAGAACGCGCGCCTCGACTCCACGTACCCCCTTTCCCAGGGCCTCCGGCCGTTCAGGTCGAAGAACGTGCGCGTCGAGAGGGAGCTTCGGAACGTTCCCGGTACGGAGCGGCCGAGCAGGATTGTGCATTCGTATGGCCAAGGTGGTGCCGGTTGGAGTCTCTCTTTTGGGTGCGCCGGGGATGTTGCGAACTTGGTGGAAGAGGCGATGTGTGATTTGGTGCCGACTCCTATGGAGTTTGATCACGCGTACTCGGATGGCAGTGAGTCGCACGGCACGACGACGAGCTCGTTTATCTCCGTCAGCATGAAGAACCACGACGAGTGATAAGATTGTGCGATGGGCGGTGGTGTAAACCTTTCTTGGCGCATGGGTTTAAAAGGTCTGAATGTGCTTGTTGCTCTTTTTACAGGCCTTGTGTACTATTTTCCTATTAATTTCCCGCGTTTACAATAGCTAGAAGAGCCAATAATTGAGACTTTTTACCTACCTCTACGCTGGATATTGGAGCCTGTCCTGAAATACTTAGTTATGCTGACAACAGACGGGAATGGTATCGACATCGACATCGACATCGACATCGACATCGACATCGACATCGACATCGACATCGACATCGTTGGAAAAGGAGAAGAAAAGTTTACCATTCGATCTGTGGAGTGTGAAATGCTTCTCCTAACCTCTCACACCTCAAACCTTTCCAATATTCTGTGACACCACAGTGCAACTTTTGTGACAGCAGCTGCGACCTCCGCCCAAAGGCTCCGCCAGAACAAACGGGGCTCATAGAACACTGTCGGTTCAAAACTCACACGGTGTCCTATGTGCAGGTACAATAGTGCAACCAAGAGCAATGTGATCCAGCACATGATGTGGTGCTGTAACTTGACGGTGGCAAGGCTAGCAGGCGCTGCGACTGAAATCTGGACAGGCGGTGCGGCGTTGGCGTTGATGTTGGGTTGTCGGAGTGCGTTTCGCCCGAAATGAATTCCCATGGGGGGTCTCCACCTCTGATCCCGAGCAAGGCGATTCCTTTCGCTCATTATGATATCGGATCGGCGTCGACAAGGTCTTGAGGCGAGCGGTTTGTCAGCTCAGAGTGGCTGTTGGGAAAAGGACGGAAGTCTAGACAGAAGCACAGCCAAGTCAATATGCCACATCTTATAGTTCCCGTCTTATTTCCTCACCCATATAATGATTATTCAGAAGGCCTCATGTCAGCCCCAGTTTCCGGGCTCAGTGTTCTGAGACAAGGTGAAGCACAGAGTAGGTTCTGTTTCAAAGAAAACAAAGAAGACCTGGCAAGATTCACGCAGACTACTGCGACTGTGAATCGTCACCAAGAGGTTGGAGACAATCCCAGCTCGGTCGGCATGTGAGAAAGAAGCTTCAGAGCTCCGCAGTAGCTTCAGGCTTTCACAGTTAGCAATATAGTATGGAGTGTTGCAAGGCTGCCTGCCCCCTTCGACGTTGATGCGAGAGTATGTCGAATTCTACTCAGATAATTACAAGTCACAATGCGATATGAAATGAGAATGATTTGATCCAGGTTTTCACGACTCTCAGTCCCAGACTACAATCCTGTGTGTTCAGATTGTAGCCACACATTCACTTTCTCAAATTCTGTGGCAATACCATGCTCGTATCCCGTCCATTTGTTGTGAACTAGAATGCACGAAAGGAAAATCTACGTTGTTTGGTTCCTTGCAACGGAGAAATCATCATGGGATTCTTCTTCTAGGAAGGACCAAAACCTTGTGTCTGAATGCAGAAGGTAAATACAGATGTTGATGGTAGACTCTCAGAATGTCCCATTATTAAGCCAACAGTCTGTCTTAAAACAACCACTTCAATGATGGGCGGTGCTTACTGTACTCTGACGGGGTTTTCTCGGTCATTGATTCCTCTACATGGACTCAACTAGCAACGTACCAAGTGTCGAACCTTATTTGTTTAGCTCATAGTATGCTGACTGTATTTCAGAGCTTCCCCGAGGGTCTTCATCTCGTGTAAGCAGAAGATTGACCTCTTGGTCGTTGAACTTGCTCATGCAATCCGTGGGATATTATAGATTGTAAATTCAACACTTCCATCAACCGAAAATATGCCTCCTGCGACGGAACCCACCAACATATTCGCTGAGGAACTGCCGGGCTTCGACTGGGAGAACTACCTGAAAGCAAGGCCCGACTACGCCGGTTCTGAACTCTATGACCGACTCTTCGCCTACCATGACGCCCACTCCGGCTCCTACGACACCGCCTACGATGTCGGATGCGGGCCCGGCCAGGTCGCGTCCGCACTCGCTGAGAAGTTCAGTCGAGTCCACGGCAGCGACCCTAACGCCTATATCATCAGCAAAGCCCGTGAGATCTTCAAGGCATGCAGAAACGTCAGCTTCGAGGTCGGCAAGGCGGAGGCCATCATCTCAGCCAACAAGGATCGGGCGGGCACAGCAGATCTCATAACGGCCGCAGAATGCATCCCGTTGATGGACATTGACGCAGCCATGTCCGCCTTCGCGGAGCTCCTCCGGTCCGGCGGCACGCTGGCCATCTGGTTCTACGGCAGGCCAATCTTCGCTAGCCCGGGGCTCAGTGAGGACAGTCCACAGGTGACGGGTGTGCAGACGCTCTTCCAGGAAATCCTCAACCGCTCGTATGACGAGTTCCGGCCTTTCAAGGGTAGCGTCCTTGAGAAACCCTGCACCATGATTGACTCGTGGCTGGACAATGTTGCCTTTGATCCTGCCCAGTTCAAAGACGTTGAACGTGCAAAGTGGAATACGGACAGAGAGTTGCACATGCTGGGTAGAGACGCAATGGGTTTTGATATGGAGCACATCAATCTCATTGGAGAAGGCGAGATGGTCGTGGACGAGGGAGTGGACAGGAGCTTTTTGCTCAGGGAGAATGTGGGTTTCGATTGGGCCAAGAGATTCATCGACTCTGCAATTGCCAGAAAGAAGGACTTCATTACGGACGAAGTTGAGGAGCTGTTTGGACGCCTGGAGGGCAAGATGAAAGGTAGCACATGGAATGTCTCGTGGCCTGCAGTCTTGCTCCTGGCAACAAAGACATGACTCTAATCGCCTGATGTGACTACGGGTCAACGAAAATGTATGTACCTAGGCAACAATTTATTGAGGGAGTGGAGTACCATGAGTGGTGTTGGAAGCCTCATTCTCCCTATCATCGCGTTTGAAAGAGCCATTGCAATTGCTGTATGCATGCCCTAGATATACTCGGAGGCTGGCTGGGTCCAGCCTTTATATCTCGATTGTTTGGCACTCCTCTGTGTGGCGTTTCGTTCTTCCTGCCTAAATGAGACCCAAGGGCCTGAAAGACGACCCTGATCGACGGTCGGCAGCAAACCCAAAGAAACTCTCCTCAACACCGGCAGCCACGACTTCAGCCGGAGGCAGACAGTACCCGTCTTTTGAGAACGGTTTACAAGTCGTATCACAGACAGTCCCGTTCGCGGGAACAATCCCGTCATCAAAGTACGCCCTGATGCGCTCATTGAAACAATCGCTCCAACCCGTCGCCGCGGCGCAGTGCCCAACTGTCTCATGTATGAGGACAGCTGAGCCTGGATGGTCATTTGACATCAAGTAGGCATCGTATAGCGGCGTCACCGGGTCCAGTCTGCTGGAAGTGAACAATACTGGAGCGGCCGGCACGCCCTCCTTCAGGCTTGGATCGGCAGGCGGAGTGCCCCAGGGACCGGCGAAGCGCCACTTTGGCCGGATGCGCCAGCCGGAGCAGGAAGAGGAGATAGCTGACCAGGAAGGCCCGAAAGTCGGCGACTGGTTCTTGAGGGTCTCGACGTAACTTTTCCAAAACTCGACGCCCTGCTTCGTGCCGTTGTGATAAGGGCCGTCTGGATCGGCAAAGTCAGCGTCGCTGCAGAGGATGGCGATTTGTGCGTCGTCCGGTCCGGGCTTGGTGGAGTTATCAATGCTGCAGGCGTCTTGAAGAACCGGCAGGGCGAGATCTTGGGCGATCAGTGAGTAGTTGCCCTTGAGCGCGTCGGCTAGGATGGTGGCGAGAAATTCAAAGCCGTACGGCAGAGGTGCGTACAAAGGTCTGCGTCCACTGTCCATTTAGCGGGTCGTCAAGCCGACAAAGGGAAATAAGTGTGGGGATTACTCACAAGACGAATACTGCTCGGATGTCGTTGCCTGTGATGATTCTCAGGTTTGAGGACCCATCGCTCTGAACTAGGCTGATAGGGTTGACATCTGCATCTGAAATGAGCTTGTCGATGCGACCCTTGATGTCTTTTCCCGACTTATCGCCTTTCTCCCAAAGCGGGCAATTCTCTGTGCCGTCAAAACATGTATCATAGAAGTAGTCCACAATCTTCTCGGTGTCAAGAAGATTGCACAGCCACTTGCCCTTGTGGTAGTCATAGACATCGTCCACCCCGTCCAGGACTACCCTCCCCATTCGTCCCGGGAACATAGATGCGAGGGTATTGCCGAGGATGGTACCATAGCTAAAGCCCCAGTACAAGACACGTGCAGGCTTGTGATGGGATCCCTCGTTGCCAACACTCAGAGGGTGCTGGTTTGGGTCCCGGGGGACGGCCTGCTCCGCACGGCGAAGCTCCTCCGCCCGGTCGGTAATCTCAATGATGTCCCGTGCAACGGACGCCGTCGAGACGTATGCCAGGATATCGTCTTCCAAATCCTTCGTTTCGCAGAGGCTGCCGAAAGCCTGGTCCAGAGCCAGGACCCGCCTCAGCCCGCTTTCACTTGCACTGCGGATCGAGATAGGTATGTCAGAGTACGCGGACAACGACCTAGGCACCACACTGGTAACACGTCGGCTCTCAAGAAACTTACTCGAGTCCACCAATACCCCTTCCCTCCAAGAGCAGAGAATCTCGTGCAAATATATGACTCCCACCGAAGCAGTCGGCCCTAGGAGTCGTATAGGCGATACCGCGGGGATCGAAGCCCAGAAACTCGTAGTGTTTCTTGCCCTCAGTCATAGCCTGGAGACGACGCCCAAATCTCTGAACGAATCCAACGCCAGACCCACCTGGGCCTCCAGGGTTGAGGATGATTGTCCCGCCGAAAGACGGGTCATCTGATGGGACCGTGGCGGGGAGAGTGGTGATGGCGATGGCGACTCTCTTGGTATTGTTGGTATCCTGCCAATCTAGTCTGCAAGGTACCCGTTGTTAAAGAATGAGCATAAGTGGACAGTACGACAGGCGAGGGAGCGGGGGTCATACGGCACGGAGAGCCTCGCGCATTGGTACCCATCGTAGCACGGATGGTACTTGAGCTGCTCCGAAGGCTCGATAGCGGACCAGTCGAAGTCGGCTGCGAGTGCAATGCCTGCCAACAGGCCCACAGTAGCCAAAGATCGGGTGGCCCACATGACATGAGACACTACAAAATAAGATTTGATAAGTGGTTGTTACGATCCCTTGGGGAAGATGAGCTGTTTGCAAGAGGGAAGACAGACAGGAGGCAGGCCCTCGACGTCAGAGGTGGTGCGAGCGCCAAGGTGAGGAGGATCGGCATCCCTGCATGTTCTGTGGGAGTAAGCTGTGCATGCAAGACTCGAAAAAATGCCCCGACTACAAGCACTTTTCTCAGGCTGCTCCTGATTACGATTTGGGGCAGGCAGTTGCTATCATCAGAAGAAACGTCCAACAAAACTTGGATGCAATAAGGCCAGCTGCAAGGACATGATACAAGACAATGTGTCCTTCTCATTGTTGCTGCCTCACAGCACTTCTGTGATGGTCCTCTCAGCGTACCTGTTGATGGAGTACCTTTGGATGTTGAATGCAGAAGTCTTATTGCAACCAAATCTCTATTGACGACTCGTTTATAGTCCGATGGTGGCACCCACGGACATGTTGATCGTCCGCAAGTTTGCCATAATCTGCTGAAGGTGCACATGCACAGCCTCACCTACACATGAACGTAGGCGAGTCTGCAAAACGGATGTTTAATTAATATGCAACTAAAAGCTATGCCAAGTATCAATGACCATATCATGTAAAGACCACGAACACACAAATCTAAGCTTTACGAAATTGGAACATTGAAAACATCAATAACGAGTTATCCGCTGGCTCATAAGCACCTGTCGAAAGTTATCTGTTCATTCTTTTTTTCAAAGGCCCAAGAGAAAAATATTTGGTAACGGCCCGTCTCATCCCCTCGAGGTTATGATGAAAGCTGAGGTAGACAGAAGGAAAGATTTCATCAACAAATTCTCAGATGACTGAGATTAATAGATAGACTACAATGCACAATGCCGGTCATACCTTGGTAAGGCAGCTTGAAGTCATCTCAATCACACTAGAAACCTTGGAATATTGAGGCCTTGGTGAACTTGGACTCTAGGCATAGAGCAACTGCCTGGACCCTGGTTTCTGGCTTCTACTGCCATCCACGCGTGTGACCTGATCACCGACTACTTATGCTGAAGAAATCCTAAAATTGGGAGTTCTGGTAGGACAGGCAGCCAGGGGAAGCTATGAGCGTCGAAGAGTCTTGCAAAAATAATTGACAGCATGCTGCAGGGTACGTTGAAGACATTGCAGCAAAGGAGTGGCAGCTAAATGCTGCGGCCTGTTTGTTTTTGGCCCATCTCCGTCTTTGGCTTGCAGTCAACAAAACTGTGATGCTCCATCCAAGTGAATGGATGTATCCAGGTATCATTTCTTACTGAAGCGAATCAGAGGCAGGCAACTTGATCCCAAGGCAGGGACGGCCACCACCTCCTCCCCTTTCATGCTTTCCGCACCTCCCTCCCTCTTGTGCCTCGTGCCTCATGGCTCGTCCCTCCCACCTTGCACGTCTTGTCCAATGCAATGAAAAATGAGCTCCTTTACGCCCATCAACTTGCCCGTCCGCACTCGGGCTTCGCAGGCAAGTCTTCCTTTCTCCACTGTTGTGTGCCAAGCGCCCCTCCATTTGACCAGCCATCACAGGAAAACATGGAGTCTGGCCCAGGCCCTCCAGTCAACGTTGCACCAGAGCTTCAGGCGCCACATCTGCCAGAGACACCAAAACTACTGCATTCTCCTGTGCACCAGCAGCGCCCGTTGCCTTCGTTTCCTCCGTTTCCTTCGTTTCCTTCGTTTCCTTCATGGCGTCCACTGCCTCCAGTGCCCCAGTTGCCCCGAGTACCCCAGGCTGTGGAGGCGGTAGAGGTCATCGATCTTACAGGTCTCAGCGACGAGGATGCTGGTGACGATTGGGAGGACGTGCCCGACATCATCGACCTGACAAACCTCCCGTCCGACGACGAAGACGGAGATGATGAGCACAACGCCAACGAAGCGATCGACGATGTACCCCAGAACTACACGATTCTCAACCTGCCTCCCCGTCGGTACACCTTGATCAACGGCCCTCCCGTTCCCGTTCCCCTTCCCCTTCCAGGCCAAACACGCTCCGCTCGCCGCGCCGCGCGTGCTGCCGCGCGTGCTGCTGCACGTGCTGCCGCGCGTGGTCCTGCGCGAGTCCCCATCCGCCGCGATATCTGCGAGCTCTGCGCCCGCGTTGTCCGCTGGGGCCCGGGCTGCCTGATCACGAAGCACCACCTGTACCCCCAAGAAATCACGAAGAAGTACCCAGAGAGGTACACCCAGGCTGAGAAGAAATCTATTGCCCTCCTGTGCCGCCCCTGTCACGACGCCTGCCACAGGGCCCACAGCAACGGGGTTCTGGCGGACTTCTACAATCAGGTTGACCTTCTCAAGGCCGACCCGAACATCCAGGCCCATATCAGCTCGATGCAGCGCGCGACTACCCCTGAGCTGATCGCGAGGCACGGAGACGGCATCAATGTGCGGCGGAAGAAGGAGCAGGTCAGGGCCGCGAGGAACCACCCTCACAAGGTACTGGTCTTGAAGCAGGGAAAGGTGCTCAGCCGTCCCAATCTGCGAGAGACGGCCTTGCGCGTTCCGCCGCCACCGCCGCCGCCGCCCCCTCCTGGTGTTCGGCGAAGTGCGAGACTGCTAGCCAAGAACACGGGCGACCAATCGCAAATCCCTGTCATTGTCATACAGGACGAAGATGACGATATGCAGGATGTGGTGATCCACCAGGAAACCCAAGGAAAGGAAAATGAAGAGGTGCAGGATATTGCCAGGGACGAGGAACTTGCGGTCCTTGAGGCTCTCGGGGAATACATTCGGCTGTAATCGGATACTGAAAGCGTTCTGTTTGCAGATTTGGGGTTCCCTTGGAAGCCGGGCTTTTCAGGATTTTGTATCCATACATGACCAGGTACAGCAGGAGTTCGGCAAGTCTAAGGATACCTAGATAGACTTTGGGATGAAACGACCCATGAACCATCAGCTATGTTTCTCCCTCCTCCTTCTCTTCTGAAACTTTGACCCCGAAGGCCTCATCGAAAACCACTTTGGCAAAGCGCACTTCCCGACCAGCCCCTCGAAGTCCCTCCCACACTCAGCCAGGAACTCCTCATCCGAGTAAGTATTCAGCAGTCTCGTCTGCTCACCCCCAGACTTCGCATCGAAGAGAAGCTGCAATATCTCCCTGAGCGATTCCGGCGTCCTTGGCAAGACCTGGACCGTCTGTCCCGTGCGCGCTGAGACCAGGAACCCAGAGGCCGGCTCGCCGAGGAGCAGCATGTACAGGGCGGTCTGTAGCAGGTGCTCCGGCTGCAGCGACTCGGTGTACTTGACCTCCCAGACCGCCTTGCTGGCGCCCCGTGGGCGGCATATGTCCATCGCTCCCGTAACGATCACGCCTCTCTTCTTCACGGGGCTTGTTGGCCCGCCGCCGTGCGTGATGTCGAGGAACTTTCGGTATTTTATGAGCTCGAAGTGGATCCCCCGCCCCGAGATCTTGGCCGGCGCAGGGAGGCTATTGAGCGTGTAATGTATGTCTTTGCAGTGGGCCTCTGACAGCCAGTCGTACTGGTCCAATGAGATTGCCAGGAGCTTTGTGATGTCTTTGTCCTTGGCTGCCATCTCCAGGTTGGCCAGGTACAGGATGTCGGCTGTGGCCAAGACCCCGCTGGTGTATTCTGCCTCGGCGAGCTCGAGCCTTTGATACAGGGCTTCTGGTAGCTCTCGTAAGGGATTCCTTCTCCTCGGTTGGCGTTTTGGTGGCCGTAGCAACTTCAAAGGACCAGATATGATGCTTGTTTGCCTTCTTTGACGCCACTGGAACACAGCAGGTGCTGCAGTCCCCGTAATGCTCGATACTCCCTCGAGCAGCCCCGATCGGTCCTGGATCTCGGTCGGAGGAGGCGGAACGCCGTATGCAGGTGCGGCCAACAGTCTGAAGTCGAGTCGGCCCAGGCAGTCGGTTATCAGGGTCTCAGAAAGGTTCCGGCAAAGCGCAGTGACGCTGAAAGCTGGTATCCGTTCTCGAGGCTTTGGCGATTCTACCTGGAGGGGACGTATCGTGTGCAGCTCGCAGGTGTCGCCGACTTTGTCCAAGTCGACGAATGGAAGCGCGGCTCTTCTCGAATCGTGGATGAGTACTAGATGCTCCAGCGCACGAGTTGCAGCTACGTACTGCGGGTTGCTGACTGCTGTGCGAGGGGTCACTGTTTTGTCGAACCAGGTGTGGTATCCCTGGTCGAAGCCTAGCACTACGGACGCTCTGCGTTCTATGCCCTTTGCCTGATGATACGTGCAGATCAGGACTTTCCCAGAAGCCACTTCCGGGGCAATGTCAGAGACATCTGAATCTGATCTGAATACCGGTATGCCCCTCAATGCAAGATCGTTGGCCAGGTAAATAGCTGGTGATGCTCCCCGGACTGAGGGTGCCAGCACAATGATTTCGGTTGGGGACAGCCCACATGTGTCCAGGAGCCGCAGGACCTCGCTTAGGATATCTTCATACGGGTCGCATATAATGTAACGCGGTTTCGGATACGGGGCACCATCTTGATTGTGGTTTCTGACTGCACGCATGGCCGTTCCGAGTGGTTGCTTCAGCATCTGCTGGTTGATGAAGTCAACATTTTGCTGAGTAACCCTATTGGACGTTGTCTGGTCTGCCGCTGTCCACTCGTTGTTATTGAGATAACCGAACACCTCCGGGCGAGCAGCCATGGTAAGGAAACGGGAGTCAGCATTGTTGAATGAGTACACTTCCTGCCTTTTGTCGCCCAGCACCACTACCCTCAGCTGCTTGAGTCGGTCATAAGGTATACGCCCAGGCCCTATGAAGCCCTTGTCGCGGATGACCTTGTCGACGAACCGCTTCAGGATTGGGGTCATGTCTTGTTGCTCATCCATGACCAGGACGGAGAATGTCGGCAAAGTCAAGCCCTCAATGACAGACATGTCCTCTTCAACGACACGCTTCAGGCCCTGATCAGTTGCGCACTCCGGAGTGTAGTATCTGGCCCCTAGGGCGTGATAATTCAAAACGGTGACATTGTGCAATCCCAAGCGCTGCACTCTCTCCTCAGTTTCCAACATAAGCCGACGGTTGTAGACTAGGACCAAGAAGCTGGTGTCTGGAGAGGACTGCGCCAGGTGAAGAATCGTAGTTGTCTTTCCCGAACCGGCGATTGCATCTATGATGATATTGTTGTCCGTGTGTAACAAAGTATCAACAGCGACCTGCTGCTCTGGCGAGGGCTGTGGAAGGCGCCTGAGAAGCGAGATCGCTTGATTCGGCTCCGCGCTTGAAGCTCGAGGGTTTTCACGAACCGCAATCGCGTCTGCTGTATGTGCCAACCTTCTACATGCTACCCCCAGTACCGCTCTCGGAAATGGTGTCCTGAACTTGGAGAAATATGAATCAAAGTGCAGCCTATGCGGACGAGGGGCCAGGGTCACATAAACTCTCATCTTCGAATTGAGTTTGTCCCTCCAAATGTCGAACTGGCTTCGTGTGAGATCCCATAGAGCCAGAGCATTCAGGAGAACAAAGTCTTGAGTGTAGGCGACGAGTCGGCTTCCGGTATCAATTCTGAGTTGACAACATCGAAATCGAATGAAAGCAACTTAGGTTTTTGAGTCCGAGGAAGGAAGAAGATGCCAAGATTTTCCAAATAACCATAGGAACAAAGAATGACCATGTGGCATGAGGTGTGTCCATGAAACAAACGGTGAATGTAGGCTGGAGAGGATGGCCAAAATGAATATGATAAAAGGCAGGGGAGGTCGCAGGGCTGTGATTTCTGGCTGATGTCAGATCTTTACTGAAAGAAGCATTTCCTCAAATAGTTTGGGGGTTTGAGAATCACGATAGCCTTGAAAATATTGAAGTTTCAAGGTGAGCACGTCGGCGATAGTCACCGAAATGCATGACGTCGGAAGGCGCCCAAGAGTCACTCGGGTCGTTCGGGACCAAGCGGGAAAGGCAAGAAACAGGGCTTGGCTCCTAACCCTACTTACTCGCTTCCACCCTCCCCCTAGAGTACATCTTTCCGATCCTCAAAGATCATCTACTCCAGGGTCTTGACAAGAAACACAAAAACATGAGCAGTGATTACATGTTTGCACGCTTGTAGCAGGTTCCATGATGCTGAACTAAAACATGACTGAATGAGATTTAAATTCGGCGCCAGTTGTGCAACTATCGCAAGAGGAACCACAGCTGCTGCTCAAGACCGTTTGAACAGAGGCATCTCACAAGTATCGGTATCCTTGGGATAATAGGAAACCAGCGGTGACTTCCTTCTCTGCTGTGGTTGCTCAATCAACTAAGTCAGACAAGTTATTCATGAGCTGGAAAGCGTCCAATGAGCCATGTCGTCCAAAAATATGCTGAGTTAAAACCAAACAGTGGCCGCTTTCTACGGATTCTAACTGATCCCAGCTCCATCAGCATCTCTCCGCAAGTCTGGTTGATCACTGCGCCATGTAGAGTGCTATTCCTACACCAATTCCAGCCAAAAGAACAGCCCACCTGATCAACCCTCTTCTAGCAGTTTTCGCGGCAAATTTATCGATAGCTTCGCTGTCATTAATCCTCGGAAATGGCACATCAGGGACCTCCTTTCCCAGTGCCTTGCAGAGAGGCTCCCAACCATCCTTAACTTCCAAGAATACCAGCCTGTCTGCCGGCACGATCTCTTTCAACCAATCCATATGACGGTTGTATGACACCCTCGTGGGAGGCTCAGTCTCGCCGTAAAGGTAGAGCCATTGATCTCGGAGGCCGTTGATGTAGTCGACAAAGTGTCTCATTGTAGGCAACGGCAGGAGAACGCCACGCAAAAACCACTTCGTAGATGCGGAAGCCACGCCTTCCATGCTCTTTTCCCACGCCTCCGCATCGCGCACCGTGCAGATTACTTTGGCATCGGGGTACAGCTCTAGGAGTTCTGGGATCAGTCCGTTTGCTGGTGCGTCTGTCGCGGCGGCATAGCCATCCAGTCGCTGGCGGATCAAAGAAAGGGCTGCTTTTCTGTCGGCGTCCGTTCTGAAAGGAAAAAGTCTGAGGACCTTGATCCAGGAGAGCATCTCAACTGGCTGTCCCATAGTGCATTGCGTGCCCCCGTGGTAGACTGGAGCGTCGAGCAGAATGCGCAATGCTTCGCTGAAGGAGGCGGTTCCTGTGCGCGGGAGACCTGCGCCAATAACCTGGAATCTCGTTCCAGGTGTGGGAACAGAGGCTTGGTTGCCCATTCTGGTCGAAGTGAATTGTCCAGAAAAGAATAGTATTGTGGCATTTTGGCAAATTGAGCAGCTGGATGGTCCAGTGTTTTAATCTCCATGGGAACCCTTGCATCAGCGCTAGAAGCGCCAATGTCGTGGCGGGGAACCAACAGGGATGCATGAACCAACAATTCGTTGGTGTCTTGATTTACGTATGAGAAGGATCGCTAGCCACTTCCTATGGAAGGGAGCTGACACCGCCGTCGTATTACTCTCATCACCCACTGCAATTTGACCGACATTCTCATTTTCAGTGGGGACGAACTCAAATCCAATCTAGAGTCTTCGGCTTCTGGTCAGAATCCGCCCATTGCTTGTCCCCCAAAAGGAATATTCACCATACTCGATGATTCTTCCCACGAGCATGGATTCCATGGCCTGCTCCAGCAGAAACATTGCCTCGGACGGCAGTCCTGACCAGTGCCTTCAACAAGGGCAACTCATCGGAATCGCTGCTGCCCGTATGATTCTAGACGTTGGTGTCCGCTGCATTCTTCTCGTTCTCAGACAACGTCGCCTCCTGCGACCTGTTTGCGATTTGAGCTATCCGCGCAGTCTCTGCTTCGATGAGTATATCTGGCCGCTTCGATTGTGTCGCAGCCCTGTCTGTGAAGACGAAAGCTGAGGGGTTGTGGATGAATATCTGGTCCATATCCTCTAAGGTCCTGTTGGCGGTCTCCGGGTAGAAGAAGTATACGACAGGGCCGAATGCGAAGCAGAAGATGCCAAACACTTGAAAAAGGTCAGAAAGGTTAATCGAGACCAGGAATGTGCACTGAGTACTCAATAATGAGCACCAGCTGAGTGTCAGATTTTGGGCTTACTGAGGAAGAATCGCCACTGCAAGTTATCGAGGCCGACCTTGGTGAATTGGACAACAACAAATCCACCCAACCAGTTGACCGACTGCAAAATTTCGTGGTTAGCTAAATGGAGATTTATGACTCTGAGAGGAATATGCTTACTGTCGCCGCGGCAGCACCTCTCGTGCGCCACCCCAGAGAGCTCACTTCGGCGCTGTAGACCCAAGGAACACTCGAGTACCCTAGGCCGAAAAAGACATGGTAGAGAATGAACATGGCCGTCGCCACTTTTCCCATCTGTGCATTGGTCAATTCTCGATCAACACCGATCTAGCCTGAATAACCAGCTAAGTGTTGTGTGGGGAGATGTGCGTATCGATCTGGACTGGACTTACAACCTGCGCCTTCGAGTGATCACTTTCTCCTACGGCGAGGCAAATGCACGCCACGATGTGACAGAACCCCATAAGTATTGGAGAGTACCTAAAACATTAGAATCAGGAGTAATCTCGATCGGGTTTGAGCAAGCCTACATCATCATCCTGGAGTCCTGGTCAGTCCGGAGTTTGCTTTTATTTGGGGGGGGGGGGCAATGGGAAGGTACTCACTTCCTGCGTCCAAACCGGTCAATCATCAACAGGCATACAAAGCTGCAAAATACGTAGACAGTGCTGCTTATTGCTGTAATGAGTCGGCTCATTTGTTGATTGTATCCAACATCTCCCTGCAAGAGGGTTGGCAGGTAGAAGCCTAAGGTGTTTCATTAGCCTGTGGGCTGCCAATTTGTATCTATGGAGCAGTAAATGGGACTTAACTAACCTAGTGCGTTGATACCGCTGTGATTGTGCGTTAGAAAGATATATAAAACGATTGCTGGGAACTCTCTTGCAATATACTTGCCTGAACTGTTGCATGAACTGGGTACCACAACCAAGAATCAACCGGCGGAAATTCTGTGACTTGTCTCGATGACACAAGACGTCGATAAGAGGAACTCTATCATCCCTCTCCATCTGAATAGCTGCTTTGATAGATTGAAACTCAGCCGTCACGGTTTTGTCCCCGATATTCTTGCTGTGGCCTGCCAGTCTGGACAGTACATGCAGTGCCTCCTCGTCGCGGTCAACCAGAAGCAACCACCGCGGCGACTCCGGAACGAAGAATAGGATCGGAGCGACAATGATGAGGAAAATTAGCTGGAATGCTAGGGGAAACCGCCATTGGAATGCCGAGTCGTCATGATAGAGGCCAAAAGCAATCCAGTTCGCGACGCAGAAACATGCTACATTGCAGCATGCCCCCACTGCCAGAAGCATACCACGTACGTGAGATGGTGCGCATTCTGACAGGTATACCGGAGACATGGACGACACGAGTCCGATGCCAAATCCGTTGACTAGGCGGCCAACGATCATCTGCGGCAGATGCCATGAAAGAGCTTGTAAGATCGAGCCCACCACATTACAGAGCACTCCCAGGGCGATCGTCTTGCGACGACCGAGCTTGTCTCCCAGGATGAAAGCTCCTATGGCACCGAAGAATGCCCCTAGCTGGAAAGTGTCAGTTTGACGCCTTTATTCACATGTGAAAACAACATGGTGACTCACGAAGAAGCAGCTCGACGTGATTCCGGAGACGCCTGCATCAGTTGTTGCTGGAAACTGTCTCAAGAAGTCTGGGGAGACGAGAACTCCAGCGAAGACGCCCTAGTTATCGCATCGTCAGTTGGCCCACTGCGAGCATGATGGCAAGTCTCGCTCGAATGGGGAACTCACTTGGTCGTAACCGAACCAGCAAGAATTGACTATGGCACATTTATTAGTATATGTCGCCCGAGCTGAAGTCCATACATAGGTCATAACTCACATGCGTCAAGAAGAGTGATCAGGGCAATCAGCCACGTGCCGTTCAGCTTATCGTTGAAATCGGCCATCATCGTTGCGTGAGCGTAAAAGATCCACAACCAGAAGAGGCGCTTTGTGTGCCCACAAGGTTGAAGATATGAGGAGACTGCCTTTACTCGACGTTTCCCATCAGTAGCCAGCAACTCGCCCGTGTTCGTGAGATAAACGGGCTGACGATGCAAAATTCTTCAGAGCAGACATGATGTTAAAACAGAATCCGGCCAACAACCACAAAATTCACATGCAATCACCAACGTTCAGGGTCCAACAAACGAGCACACCACCAATTAGGGCTGCAGCTACGGAGTGCTGTCACCCCCTGAGAAAACCCCGGCGGGGCGGTCCACGCCGCCACTTGGCGGCACGGAGTTGCGGCACCGGCGTCGGAATGGACAGGTTTGGCATCACCGACGGCACGTAGACCAGATAAGCTGAGATTCGGTCTATCTGTTGTCCAGAATAGGAGAAATCAAGTTGCTGACCGGTCGAGTATCTATCATGTCACAAACGCAACTCATACAGCTTTTCCCTGCCCAACTTTGAGGTCAGATTCTCACCGTTTGTTTGGGTTTGGTCTATTTCCGGGCAAGTATTCACCCACGTACCCACCAGGTGCGAGACCGCCTCCCGGGATATCGGCGGTCAACTCTGACCCGTACTGTTTTGGTCAACACAGAGCCTGCAGGCAGCATGTATTACTTCGCGCGCAGTTTGCAGATGCCAGTGAAAAGATGAGCTTTCGTATTCGAGCGCAGCATTGGAGCTCGGAGGAACGTCTATCTATTCCATACGCGCGATAAAGGGTATTGAGCAAGAATGAGAAAACAGATAATGTACAGGCTTAAGGATCCGATGCTCTAAATGGTATTAGGCGTGGCAGACGCACCTACACCTGTGCCCTTCCCACGAATGCTGTTCACCGCAGCGACGGTCAAATCCCCGACTACCCTAGCCCGTGATGCCCACGTCTATAGGTCAGGGGCGTCTCGTCATATGGCGTCAAACGGATGGACGAGTATGCAGCTCATCACAAAGATGACAGCAGCCCATCTGCTCCCATCTGCTTGAAGTTGGCGCAGGTTATCCTGGTCTTGTTGGCAAAGTGCACGACGACGCTCAGGTTTCCAATGAAGGACTGGTCGTCGCCCGTCGCTGTGAACGAGTCGGTGTATGACGCCTCGAACGGGGACGTAGTAATGGCGCCGTACTTGCCGGCGAGATCTCCCACCTGGCACGTCATCGGGAGGGCGGCATTGCAAGGTGGACTCTCGCCTCGTTGGAAAGGATCGAGGTGAGCCAGGGTCGCGTTGCAGTTCCCATCTGGGGGCACAGGCTCCGTGTGGATATGGTATACTAGTAGCATGTGTTAGTCGTCGCCATCCGGCCTGGCGATGGGGAAATTGTGTCTTTGGACCTACGGAAGGGACCACCCTCATCCGGAAGGTTATCAATCATGATATCATATCGCACACCCTTTCCGTCTCTTCCCGTCTGAGCGAGCACGACGCCTCGGACATTTCCATTTGGCGTAGGTGTGAATTGCTTATCCGTTGGGAACGAAGCCTTGAACGATGCTCCTTGCGGGTTGCTGTCTATCGCTGTCGCATTTCCCAGTTCCTGCCAGAGTGTTAAAATACAATAGTCTTGGAAATTGTCACCATTCAGCTGGATCTTACCCCTGTGGTCGTGCCCGAGGTTGCTGTGGTTTGGCGAATGGCAACTCCAAGCACAGACGGCAAGAAGAGCAGACTGCTCAGCACACCGGAATGCATCTTTGTCCGGCTGATCAACCAACTTGCGTCTTCGTATTCGTAGGCGAAGGCTGAGCGAAGCTAATTTCTTGAGCCGCTGTGGTACAGTTCCGATGGCGACAGGAAGATAGCGAGCGACAGAAACCTTGAACTTGGAGGAAGGGATGGTAACCTCGCAACAGCATAGAGAGAGACTGCGCTGCCTTTTGAGTGATGGCTGTCATGACTGCCATGCCGGTTAAGCCGATTAAGCCGTGGATCACAATCTCGGATGAAGCGAGACATATCTACTAGTAGCTAACTTGGCCTTGGGCGATCACAGGTGAAAAGGGGCTGATGGTCCAAGCTCATGTGATGAGCGAGATGCGCAAAACCAACTGGACCGTGAGATCTCGAGGCAGCTGAGGGGTGGAAGACTTCCCCGATCTGGGATGGCCAGGAGATTTGGGCAGCAAGCCGGTCAGCCGCCCCGGCGGCTAAAGCCAATTGCAGAAACACTGGCGATGTTGGCCTTGGTGGTGATAAGCACAGCCTCAAGCCTCGCAAGGGAAACGATTGCAACAGCACGACTTCGGACGATTGTGTGACCACGGAGGGCCCCTTGGCCGCTCCGCCTATGAGCTAGTTTCTACGGCAGTGATACCGGATACCTGGGAGCACCCTCCTTCGGCACCGGCACCACCAGTGGGCTGTGAGGACCGATCTCACGAGATTGTGACAGGTCTTGGCAAGCTGAAACTAGTACTAAAGCACGTCATGGTAGTACATTGGAGGAACCGGATGTCCGAGCAATACCGTGGATCGCAGACGCAGCTGCGAGAGGAGGGCATTCACTCATTTTGAGGGGTGTAGTCTCCCATACTCGAGCACTTCAACACAGGCTTCCGTAGCGATTTGCGGTTTGGACTAGCTCTCGCTGGCTGGGGATGTGGGCCTCTGTGGATGCCACGAGCTTGCTTAAAGTTGACACTTTCTCTCAGGTTGCAACCCATCCATACTTTAGGGTGGCAGATGAGGGAAGGTTTAGTTGCTCTCTACGCAAAGACTTCGCTCGAGTCTTAGCAAATCTACCGTGCCCCTTGCGCTACATACATAATGTGCGGCGTACGAGTCAGATCGTAGGTTTTCATCTCGCCCACACCCGGGGAATCCACTTTCCCGAGGGCACAATCTTGCTCATAGTCCTCTGATGTGAACAGGGCTAGGGTTTCATGGTCTGTCATTCTGTCAGTCTGTGCGCTTGTTTCTAGCCCGGGTGAGGGCCGCAAAGCTTAGCCTGATCGGCAACAGGGAGGTGCTGAAACACTCCCACTGGCTCAACGTCGGGACTAAACGTCCAGTCTACTTATCATTGGGGGTCCCTCCTCGCACATACTGGTATCTTTTTCGTCTGATGCCCTAGTAGTGATTGAGGTCTGCGAAGGGCGTCTAAGTCCAGCTGACTTCATCCGTGGGTCGACATCAGTGAGCCTCCCACCGCGGGTCGTCTCAGAGAGAGGAAGAGTAAATTTATTGATTCCAATCTTAATCTAGTTTGGATTGGCCTATCGCAACAAGTGAACAGCCGCCTTCTCTGGGTCCCTCTCTTATGCCAGTTGCGCGGGCAACCATTATTCAAGCGTCGTCTCGCCTCACTGTGTGCGTAAGCGTTTCCCATCATATCATCACATGCAGCAGGACGTCGATCCTCCATTTGCCGGCGCGAAACGTCGGCCGGAGGCCACCTCTGTACAGGCTTCTGAGTGGCGCAAAGAAAGCACAACCTTCCGGGGCTCCGTGCTCACGCTTCTCGCTGCTCATGCGGAATAGAATTTATCCCCGTTGTCCAGGCCATTGGGCTTGGTATCCAGTCTGATTTCTTGGTAAGCTCCATGTCCTCGAGCCACATCGGCGTTGGATCTCTGCATCGCCATACTTTTCCTCTTCAAAACACGTCTGATAAATTATGGCAAGCCCGCGCGCGTTCTTTCTTAAATCAATCATGGTATTGATATCTCGAAGGGCTGATGTCTGACAATGCATAATCTATGCCATACATACTTGGGATAGGCGCCAGCCCGGCGGCCACACCCCCGTACCATTGTCGGCAATGGAACGTCGGGAGAAGTCGCTGGGAGCGTCGATACGGTGATAAAAGTATTTTTGAAGTACTGTTCAGCGCTTGATTGACCGTCCTGAATCTTTACGACCACCAACTCAGCACAAGCCTTCGAGCAGTCAAGCAGAGCAGTGCGTGATGGCAAACCTCTGGCCCATACAGCCTCGAAGGAACCCACGTGCTACGAATTCGTACACAGAGAATAGTTCCGCTGAGATCTACACGAAGTGAAGGGAAATCTCTCCCTTTGGTACAGTCCGATATCTTAAGATGTTGTTGATGGCTTTTGCGAGTGAGAGGCGTAATTGGATCCTTTAGGGCCAGCCCTTGGATTGCGCCTTCAGTGAGGCCACCGATAGTCATGGCAACCCTGCGTCCAATACGTTCATATCTGAAGAGGAAGTCTCAAAGCGTCTCGATTAGTCTAAGCCAACATTGGGGGCCACTGGGAACCTGGAGTGAGTTGGTAGACATTGGTGATTCATAAAACGTGATTGGCTGGCTCACTGCAACCCAGGCCCCATTCTCGTTGGTACCGGACCTCGGTAGGCAGGGCCGCCCAAGACCAAGACGTGCCTGCATGCACACTACGGAGTACCAGCATGAGCAGTCATAGATTTCTTCCCAGAGCGCGCTGGGCCAGATTTCTCTGATTCGACATCCTTTGCATCAAATCACAGCAGACCTACATCTTGTGACAACATCTTCCCAATAAGATCCCGGCTGTCTTGGGCGACACCTCCGCGGCCAACGTCGGTCTATTCCAATTGCACATCAGTTTCAACCCGTCACTGATCCTCCTACGTCACTCTTGCCCGTATCTATTTTGACTTTGATTACGTGGAAGTGATCCCTCAATTGCACAGCTATGGCTGACTCGAGGTTTACCGTGGCTGGAACACTTGCAGCCATGATGGGAACCATCGGTACCTGGGGCTGGATACTCGCTGCTGTAGCAGCAGCATCAGTGCTCCATATCCTGACATCCAGGTTTCGGAACTACCAGGTAAGAGGAAGGGGAGAAAGGTCTCGTCGCCAATGTTGTCAGACCAAATGCTGACCAAGCTCACAGACTGATCTGGTTCTTGCACGGGAACATGGGTGCGAAATGCCTCCTGAGCTGCCCAAGAAATGGCCACTAGGTATCGACAGGATCAGAGAGCTGTGGCAGTCCAACGCAGACGGCCATCTCTTGGCATTCCTCTGTTCCATTGCCAAGGATTATGATGGCAGAAATAATCTTTGCCAATACCTCTTGTTCGGACCACGAGCTTACCACATTCTTCACCCTGCCAACGTGGAGTCTTTGCTATCCACGAATTTCAAAGACTACGGTTTTGGATGCAGGCCGGCGGTCTTTGCGCCTCTACTTGGCAACGGCATCTTCACTCAGGAGGGCAGTGCATGGCGATACTCGAGAGACCTCCTTCGAAAACAATTCGCCCGAGCGAAGTATCAGAACCTCCAGTCATCTTTCGCCGAGCATGTGGATAACCTCATTTCATCCATGCCAGCGAGTGGCGTGGTTGACCTTCAGCCCCTCTTCTTCAGCCTGACACTGGATACTTCAACAGCGCTACTATTTGGACGATCTGTCTACAGCCTCAGAGCAAGCATCGACCAGGCCGCGGAGAACAAGCTGTTCGCAGAGAGCTTTGAGATTGCCCAAGAAGGACTTGCAAAGCGGTTCCGAATTGCGCCCTTCCACTTTTTCTACAACCCACCTGACTTCCGCCGAGCCTGCCGAAATGTGCATCGATTCGTGGAGAGATATATCCGTCAGAGGAGGCTTGGAAAGCAAATGCAAGGACTTAATGATGACTTCGAGGACGGCAAGACCTCTTCCTGGTTTTTTGATCAGGTCGCCGCGGGTTCTGCATCAGAGATTGACCTTAGAGACCAATTGCTCAATGTGCTGCTAGCCGGAAGAGACACCACCGCTTGCTGCTTGTCATGGGCCTTGTGAGTATTCAACTCTTACAACGATAATCCCTTTTCATATCGCTGACATCGAAATCCCCGCAGTCGCCTGCTCGTCCGCCATGAAGGGGCCATGAGGCGAGTCAGGGAGGAGATTTCCGCGGTCTTGCGAGATGAGATGCATCCGACAAGAGAGCACATCAAGAAGATGCCATTCCTCGCCTGTGTCGTCAAAGAAAGTGAGCCGCCCAATGCGCAAATACCTCAGAGAATTGCTGATTGAATTGCTTCCCGCAGCGCTTCGCCTGTACCCATCGGTACCCATGAACAACCGGGAGGCAATCAAAACCACCATCTTGCCGACCGGCGGCGGCCCAGACGGTGACAGTCCAATCCTGGTGAGGAAGGGAGAGCTTGTCGTATTCTCCCAATACGTCAACTCCCGCATGAAAAGCATATACGGGGAGGATGCCGACGCGTTCCGCCCGGAGCGGTGGGAGACGGGGGAGTTGTCCGACATTGGCTGGGCATATTTCCCGTTCAACGGCGGACCAAGGCAATGCCTGGGAGAAGATTTCGCGCTGATGGAGGTCTCATACACGCTCGTGAGGCTGTTGCAGGCTTTCCCCGTGATCAAGCTGCCGGAAGGAGACGCGGTCGAGCCGGTGGGGATGGAGCGCCAGAGGCTGACATTAGTTCTCTCTAGCGCTGACGGTTGTCGAGTCGCAGTCAATGCAGCTGGTTAGTTATTCAGTTCCGTATTCGCAGTTAGAGACGGTGAAATTCACGAAGTGTTTGCAGCGCTGCCGGGATTGAGGATAACGCGTCAATCCCTCGGTGTCACAATTCAGATCTAGGCGAGTGTAGACCCACGAAAGTAGTCAATGCGGACAGGGAAACACTCAAAATAAACATGATTCAGGCCAGGACATCCGTGGAGACACTTCTCACAAGTCGAAGGAATTGCAAACTCTTTATGTGGTAGTGAGCCAATTGTGATCGCTGCACGGCGGCTACAAGACAGTCAGCCTCAAGTCAGGGAGCCGAGCCGTTATGTCACCCCAAGATAACGTTTTGTTTGGAAATTTGCTCACAATGCAGAATGCCCCAATTGTTTAATGTAGAGTTTATGCGAGCCAGGGAAGCAGGCAGTGGGCTTTGCCTATTCCAGCCGCATACCTCACGAGTCACGTTTCATCCACTACACCCTCGCGAAATCCCAGCAGGTACGCGTACAGAGGCATGGCCAATTTCGCATGAAGGGTCGGCCGTCACAACGAATGCGGCCTGTTTCAAATGAGAGTGACGTGCAGAATCACACGGAGCGTCGGTTCTTCGCGCTTGCAGAAGAATCCGAGACCTGGGACTCCGCAACGTCGATATTCTGGAGGAGTGCGTCCTCCCCCCTTCCCTCTTCGGGTGTCACCGGGGCCGTGAGGAGGTTTAGCAGTCGGTCCTTGAGGGCTGGGCCATGTGTGTGCAAACTATATGTGAGGGCAGCAACTATGGTGGCAGAGGCAACATTAGTGCTTATGCTTTTCCGACCACACTACTTCCGACCATAGGTCGTTGAAAAATATGTCTAAGCTAGTATGGCTAAATATCATATGCAGTCAAGCGAGTTATGACGTCTAGTTCTAGTTTGCACAAAATGTTATGATTTGGTTATTAGAATTTAAGGTCAACAGCTTAGATAGTCCCCATAACTCCATACCCACCAACCTCATGTGACACGCTTCTGAATAGTAGGTAATAATAGTAGTAGTACATCATGGTTATATTGTTGTTACAGAACATGGGGACCTCCGCCTGTCCAAGGGCTCGATCACACGGGACTGCGGTTCAGGTGGCCCTTGAACATCCGCAGGTCCTCCTTGCTCGAGCCGCCGCGCTCCGACCCGGACCCGGACGCGTTGGTCGACATGGGCTCGATCTTGACCCGGACTGTACTGGTCTTGACAATCCCTCCTCCCTGGACCAGCTTCGTCGTCGACGCCTTGTCGTCGTGCGCCTCATCCTCCTTGTCTACGCGCGTGAATAGCGTCCCCATGTGAAAAATGTCGCTGCTGCGGCGCAGCGCCTTGTTCGACGAGCCAATCGTCGGTGGCGGCTGCGCGCCCCGGCCTGATGCGCCCCCGGGGAGACCGTGTTTCGACGGCGGGAAGTAGGACTCGGTCGACAGGCCGAGGCGGTGCATGATGACCTTGAATAGTGGTCGGATGCAGGCCAGGCTTCCCGCTGTGACGGCTAGGCCGCCTTCGACGGTGGACCAGATGGCGATGTCAACGGTGGCAACTACATTGCATTTCGGTTAGCGAGGGGGTAAACGCGGGCAGGATGACATTAGGCGGGCTTACACAGAAAATCGGGATTCCTGAATGTCTGAACGTAAAATAGTCGGACGACGACGGCGGAACTCGCGATGCAGCCCATGCTGAGCAGTGGTATGATGGCGACTTTCATTCTCCGCTTCATGTTGAGCTTGCGCACAATGAAGATGGGCAGTAGGGCGAATGTGAAGTCGCAGATTATGTTGAGGCTCGAGTAAAGATACGTGAGGGCGATGATGATGCCAATGGGAACACACGTGCCGGGCTGCTCCTTGTGCCAGAAATAGGAGACTGGGTGGCACTGGAGCGTGGTGACAAAGAAAAACACCAGCCCAGTCATCACGTTGATGGCCAGGGCGACGTAAATGAACCAGACCTGGATTCGCTCGACGATGATGCGCAGCAGGAAAATTCCAATAGAGATCTTGGAAAAGATCATGGTCCAGCAGTACCAGATATAACAGTAGTACCAGAACTGTGGAGATGTCCGGGTCAGCCGCGTGGAGAGCCATGTCATGGCGTTCGGGGGGAACTCACCTGCATGGCGTTCTCGAAGTCCGCCAGTTCCAGGTCCGCGTAATGGCGACCGGTTCCGTAGTGCACACCGATATTTACACATGTGACAAAGAGGATGAACATTATCGTCGCGAGCAGCATGAACCAGTCGTCCACCCCAAAGGCTCTCACCATGCGCGCGCGCACATAAGCCCTCAAGGTGAAGGAGATGGTTGCCATCGTCACGAGGAAGATGGCCACCGCCGAGAGCACCGGCCCGCGGTTCTCAATGCCGGACATGGTGGTAGGTGGTGATGGTTGATGGTGACGGGTATTGGTGAAACTTCTTTGTTGTCAAAGCGACCTCGTGGTCGCCATTCCCTTGCGGTGTCTTTCTTTGATCTTTATCTTCCCTTCCTCCCTCTTTTCGCGAACGGTCGTTTGTTGAGGTCGAGGTTGATATAAAGTCGAAGGTGGTCGGGAGGCTATATCAGGAGAGAACACTAGGGGGTGGCCAGTTAAAGGCTGGGGGGCAGGAAAAGTCCACTTACCGAGCGTGCGGTGTTGAGCCTAGCGCATATTAAAAGCTTGCGGGTTCATCAAACACTCGTCCTTGATCCTTGACAGTGCTTCTAGACTAGCAGGTAGCCTGCTGCCATACCCCTGATGCCCTGCCAGAGTGACATTCGTACATATCAAATCCGGGCACCGCATAAGATTTGCGGAATATTAGAGCATACGAGCCAGCGAGCGCAGGGGCACACATAACATCGGCCGAGCAAGTTCGGACAAGCGGTGCATGATGCAATGTCACTGTGAGCTTTGTGATCTGGGCGGCATGGAGACGTCCAGTGTGGCGGTCTTCACACATTCGAGAGAGGGGACTTGGAGGCTCCCTCGCTCCGTAGTCTGGCCAGAAAACCGGGGTCTTCCGCTTCGGCGGGAATAATCACCAGGGTGTGACTGTCTCTCGTCCATTGCGGGGCGATGATCTTTGGGCAGAGTTGCATTTTAGTCCTCGGTCGTTTGAGCCCAGCTTGGTGGTCGCATTGACGATTAGCTGGGCCTTCCTGGCCTGCCACGCCTGCTAGAGAAGGTGTCTGAACGACTTCGGGATTAGTGCGGTGGGTTCTTGTCCGGACCCGGGGCGTGGTCCGGAACCTGCGCTAGATCTAGTACCACACAAGACCCTCCTCCGCTTGGTGATGCGTTTGGCGTGTGAAGGCTCGTTGCTATTGCAGTAGCCTCAGCTTGGGGGTGCAGATCCCCACTTCGAGCGTGGAACGTCGGCAGCTGCCAACCTCGGGCACGCAATCTTGTTCGGCAGCCCTCACCTGCTTTGACAGCGGCCGGCTGTTGGCACATTCGCGCTTGAAGCAATAATGCGCCATAGTTGAAATTGGAATTCATAGCTGATATCTCTTTGAGTTTCCCGCACATGGAGTATATCACTGCCCGGCCCTGGCCTCTCGTCGGGGTCTCCTGGCCTGACACGATCGTATCCAAGCCTTGACGAGGTGGGATCCATGTTCGCGAATCTGTCTTGGTCGTCGGGTCTAATTGCCGATGGAACTGGGTCAGAGCTTGCGCGGGCCGTTGGGCACCCGGATGTGCTCTCTGCGCGTTATGACATATGCCATACCACTTGCCATATGACATATGCCATATGCCATATACCATATACCATATACCTGCATAGGCAATAACATCACGAGGCACAAGTCTGTTGCGCCACAAAGGCCACCGTGGAGAGAGGCGTTGTTACGGTGGGATAATGGGAACAGTGAAGTGAAGCCCCTGCATATAGGTGGCTTCGTCTTGTCGGTGAGTATGAAAATCCCAATAGCGGCAGAAGCTTTCGGCTGGGAGGTGTAATCGTGCCCTTGTCGGCAGCCCTACAATTGGGCACGAGCGCCGTTTTCTGCCTTCGTTCGAGTTAAGGGTCACCAGAGGTCTGGCGTTAGCCTCGAACTTAGGTTGCTCTCGAGTTACCAGTGGTTCGGAAATGTCTCACAGACAACAGCAAGTGGAGGTTAAACCTTCGAACTCGAGGGGACCGGAAACCTAAACGACGTTGCTCTGCCTGCACGGCGGGACCTAGGCCCTCCGGTCAAGCGGAGCTCGCGAATGATCGTCGAGCTGCAATTTTGAAACACGTCGGCAGCAGGGTGCAGGGTGAACTTAACCTTCAGCTGCAGGTTCGGTGACAATAGTCTTCTCCGCCAACCCAGTCCATAGCATTGTCTTGGGTAACATCGAGGAGAATATCGGTCCTTGACAGCCGCGTGCTTGCCCGACGCTGAGCTCACAAATGTGCCGACGCCAAAAACGCCATCTATCAGGATTGTGTGTGCAGATGCGCGTTTTACGAAAAACCTTCCCACTCCGGTAAGTGTCCCCGACGACGTTGCTTGAGCCTCTGAAACCACGTGGATACCGTGACATCGCCGCCTGATGGCGTTTCGAAACGGGAAGGCCGCCGTCGCTCGCGACTGGGCTCACTGAAGATCAGGGGCCTAGGTCCTTTCTGCTTGCACACATTTGGCACACCAGTACCCTGGCGACAGGGCTTAAAAATACTGTGACATCGCTTACCAAAATCTGCAGGCCTAGCAGGCAGTTTTTGGTGGGCCATGGAGCACCGGCAAAACCATTTTGCCCCTCGCCTCGTAATCTCCAGTTGGGCGTTGTTTCCAACCGAACTATTTGAGAGCTAGGCAGGTCGTGAGACTGAGAACACGGCGATCATTATCCGAGTCGGGCCGTCCAGCTAGTCTGAAAAGGGGTCCCGCACCCCTTTTATCCGGCAGCCCCGGCCTCGCTACCATGCTTGCGGTCGCTGGCCATTGTCTTCCGGGCTCCGCTTTCGAGCCGGGCTCGCGCGGAGACACTGGGTTTTTTCGTTGCCTGGTTGTAAGCCCGGACCACTATATGGTCCTTGATCACCTTGAGGTTTATATGGTGGGATTCGGCAGTCCTTCATCCTGTGGTCCCATGAAAACACGTGGGCAGCGTCGACCTCGCGTACCGGAGGATTTCCTACCTGTTGCACTCCCTCTGCCGATTACGACGCAGCCGCTGTGAACAAGCAACAGGTGTCATCGTGCCATCCACCGGTCTGGGTTCGAAAGCAGGCTAAATTCGAGCCCATTGCGTGGACGTCCATCAGCTCCAATGGAACTCGGTGCGAGCGTGGATAGATAAACAGCGCGGCCGTGCGCGAGAGATCGGGCTCAAAACTCCGACAATGAATGCTCCTGTGTGATCGATTGCGACTCTACAGCGGCGGGTTGTGCTCGCGAAAAATGACCGGTCCCGGCTGCCGACGGCTCATTCTGCGCGGTGGTAAACACATCACACAGCTCGACAAGCGTGACGGCAACGTGACGGAAAAGTGAGAGATGCGTGCTGCATCGAGACGAACAAAGACGGTAGCTCTTTGTTAACAGGCGCGATGCAAGAGCATTGTGCTGCAACGTTCTAGGTGTTGTCTCCCCCCTCGTTGCTGAAGGAATTTGCAAGGTGCTTTGCGTCAGGGCCAGAGAGTCCACGATGTTGAAACCCAAGTAGTGCGAGAATGTGTTACCTTTATCCACAAGTGTATGAGGACGGATGTGCAGTTCGAGAAGGGGCAGCTATTGTGACGTCGTGTACAGCTCACCTGAGTACTTTTCGAGAGACTAAACAGCCGTGCGATAGGGGCAAAGTCATAATATCGACGTGTGGTCCTTGCCCGTACCATGGGGGACCACAGAATCCTGCCGGGCCAGGGAAGGCATCTGCCCCGGCCCCAGGCAGCCCACAGCATTCAGACGCACCACGGAACCCCGACAAACCGGAATCGACTGAGGGTTCAGCTCCTTCCGATAGTGGTTCTGCAACGTCAACGTCAGTGGGTTGGCAAAAGACAGGGGTTACACGACTATCACGATTTAGCTGGGCAGGTGTATGGAGATAGATGGGCGTTTGCGTGGTTCGGAAGCCGGTAAAGATCTTGTATGGTCAAGCACACAAGAAAGAGCATCTCTCTCTGGGAGGTCATAACCCGCCAAGAATGACTGTGCCAGCAGATGTGATGTGTCGCTCTTGATGCCCAGACAAGTGTGGTCGCCAAGGCAAAGCCAGGTTGTGAGAGCAAGGTCTTCCAGTGTGCGGGGCGCCACGCAGATTGCATGGCGTGTGCGAGACTGACTGCACACAATTCGTCGCAAGGTCCAAGGCGTTCTCGTTGGCAACGCAGAAGGACTGACGATTGAGGCTGGAAAAGCATGCAAAGGGGACGTGGCAAGGCATCATCGTATTGCTCTTCCGGGGTCGGAGGCGTTAAAGGCCGTTCGGCAGCGAAAGGGCAGCCCCAGAAAGGCTGCATAGCGACTTCCGGCGCTGACCGTCTTCCTGCCCGCGAACACACCCGCAGGCAGGCACGAGGTAGGTTCATGGCTTGGCCTTGAAATCCCAGAGAAATCATCGCCTGATTTTTGTTTACGTCTCTGTCGTTTTCCTGGCGTCGGACGCCGCAACCCTGCTCCGTAAGATCCCGTGAGTCGGGTCTGCTTGGCGTGGAGTTACCGGTCTGCTGGCGTGACCTCATAGCCTACTTGAGAGGCGCATAGGTGCAGCAGAGACCAGCAAGTGGAACTCGGGAGTACCAACAACTCATCAACTGCTGTGCTCCCTCCGATTATTAGGCACGGATCTCAAGAGGGACAAACCTGCACCGATTTTGCAAGAATCATAAGCGCAGTAGACGCAGCGGCAGTGCGGCAAAAGGCATCATGTGCATCGTCCTCCTCACCACCGCGCATCCCAAGTATGCGCTCATCGTGATCGACAACCGAGACGAGTTCATCCTTCGCCCGACATCACGGCCACACTGGTGGAGCACGAGAGCTTCTCGGCAGCCTTCCAGGACGCCCACGCCAGATGTGTCATCGCAGCAAACGGGCTTGGACGGTCAGCCGCCGAATGGCGACTCCGAAGAGATTCAACACATCCTCTCGTCTCGAGACTTGCAACGCGCTGAAAGGGGCACATGGCTTGGAATCACCAAGTCGGGCCATTTCTCGGTGCTTACCAACTACCGCGAGCTAGACCCCAGCAAACTGTGCCAGCCGATCAGCGGACAGCGGAGCAGGGGAGCCATGGTCACATCATGGCTGGAGAATTCGGCAGAGCGCAGTGTAGGCGATTATGTGGAGGCAGTGATGGCAAGCGGCGGATGTCAGGGTGTCGGCGGCTTCTCACTCATCTGCGGAAAGTTGAGGCGGAGACGCGAAGGGGGTGAAGACGGACTGGAGCCTATGGCGATCCTGTCAAATCGTGCCGAGCACCCTGACCAGATACCGTGGATCGTTGGGAAGAGAGGCGAGACAGTTGGACTCAGCAATGCGGCGTTCGATGACCCCGTGGAGTGGCCCAAGGTGAAGAACGGGAAGTCTCTAGTCGACCAGGTCGTGAGCGAAGCGGTCGAGAAGGACATGAACGAGGACGAACTGCGGGAGAGGCTGTTCTGGGTCCTGGACCAGGACACACTGCCTACCCACCCTGGCAAGAGTCTGGAGGACCATCTCGGGGAGCTCAAGGAGTCTGTATTCATTCCCCTGATAGGCGACTCGAAACACCGGGACGACATGGTGAGAGCGGCGAGCAATGGAACGGACGGGACCAATCACGCCGACCCCGGGGTGCAAGAGACGCTGTCCAAGGTCGTGGGAGCTCAACGACCGGACCCTCAAACGACGGGGTTCGCAACGGGCATGTATGGCACGCAGAGGCAGACAATCATCCTGGTGGACTGGGACGGAAACGTGACCTATACCGAGAGGGCATTGTGGGATTCAAATGGCAGCGCCATAGAGAGAGGCAAAGGAGACATGACCTTCAGATTCGGCGTCGAGGGTTGGGACTAGACGGTGCATAAACATGAATGGCAATGGGAATCGGAATGGCAAGACTGACGAATGACGACGCCTGCATTAGCATTGATCGATGTCTTCAATAGAATGAATGAATGAATGATAGATCGTTCGCACTGGATTGAATTGGACTCTGGCAAGGCATTGTGGACGACGCCTTCGACCGACTGGCTGCCCCCATAGCTGACTCCAGCGGGCAGGTTACAGACATAGGAACTGCGAACGCATCGCTGCTGGGGCAACCCGTGGTTTTGAGCAGGAGCTTCAGCATCCATTGTTCCTTGCGCTGGGTGACCTTGGACGTGTTCGGGCAGGAGCGTGTCGCACCTGCTGCCTCCGTCTCTCATGTTTGAGGCGCGACTTGATGCGCACCAAGTCACTGACCGTCTTGGACTTGCCCTCGATTGTACTTTCCTTCAGAGTACGAAGGAACCTACCGTGTAAACCAGGTGAGCATGAACGCACTTCACCCCTTGCTGTCGTCTTCGAAGCGGCTGGTCCTCTTTGTCAACACCTCGCGCCCCAAACACCCGCCACCACCACCATCAATTCTCCTTCCTACGTCTTGACATTGCCACCGAACACTTCACGAACAGACCATTACGCACCGCGACGCACCACGCTCCCACTCATCATGACTACAGACACTAGTCGAAACAACATTGGTCCTCATCCGATTGACTGCGCATCACCCATCCCAGCCCCCGACTTCGACCCTGACTTCGACCCTGACTTCGACCACGACAGCGATGGGAGGCCATACCCAGAGCAGCCAGCCGAAATAACCCAGGTCTTCTACTTCCTGACCTTCACCCTAAAGGAAGGTATACAGCAGACTGTGCACGCCTTGTTCCAGAGCCTCAAGTGCACCTATCTGCTTGTCTCCGAGCTCCACAGGCCCTACCTCGACTCCATCCGTGTTCTGGTTCCTTTGTGGCTGGCTGTCATCCACGCCATACTTCTCGTCTTCTTTGTCCTGGCCCACAGGACAGTCGCAGACGCCATCCAACGGCTTCACGCATCAGTCGACGAGCCGTTCGCACGATTCACGGCATGGACCGACCACACCTTTCCTCGCGTCTTCCGACGCCTCGCTTGCCGTTCAGGAAGCGGCCCGTCATCAGTGCTCCATTCGGCCCCGTCCAGCACAATGGCAGGATGATCCTCCCATCTTATCCTATTCCTACTTCTGAAGTTTGCGGCGATTATGTCTTTGGTGAGGTGGCGTCCGGAGGCGGAAAGGATAAAAAGGATGGATCTGGACGACCACCCACCCCCATCATCGGAACCCTTGAAGATTCGACACCACGACAGTTATCCAAATCACGCACATTCAACGTCTTATCCGGAATCACAGCGTCCTTTTCCAGGTCTACCTTAGCCCCCAGTCGTCGGACCACTGCCTCATCGAACGGGTCCTCAGCCTCTCTCGCCCAAGCCGCAACAGCTGACACGTCACTGTCCAAGGCGCCGACTTCCTCTCGGATCCCGGTCTCGAAGAGTGGTCGATTGTCTCTGGGCTCGCACAAGTCGGACTTGCACCTCACTCAGGATCCTTGCTGCATCTATAACGAGCAGCCCACAGCGTATTGGGCCGGACGCTTCAACTCCCTGCACGACAAGTTCCTGGGCGAGTGTCTGACCCCCAACAACCTGCAGAGCATACTTGAGGCTCAGGCCGAGCGCGCGAGAGCCCGGAATCAGCAGCTACAGCCACATCTTGCGCGAGAAACACAGCACTCCCGATTCAACACCCGTCTTCCCCCGTCCGCCACCTCAGCCGCCATTCAGACCTGTGGCGGCGGCGGCCCGGGCAGCGACACGGGGGGGATGCATGCTGCGGATGCTGAGCTACTGCTGGACGAAGACGAGCGGTTCAAACGGGTGTTCGTTCACCTCGAAGCCTTCTGTGCCACCGATGAAGCCCGGAGGAGCCTGTTCGCGTTCCAGCAGGAATATGCGCGCAAGATGCGCCGTCCCAAGCTCCTTCCGAGGGGTGGTACTATGGGTGACCGCAACTGGGGCTCGTACATATCGCGGATGGGCGTGAAGAGAATCGGAAAGAGGGCAAGCATGTACTAATCAGTGCGAAGGATGGGAGGGAGCGCTCTCAAACTGGGTTTTGTGTTTGGCAAAAAAGCATGCCACCACTGATGTGTCTGAGAGAACGGGTACTGGCTATTTGCACTTTGCTTACAGGAGTTCGCTAACATCAGCATCCGGCTGACCGGTTCACGAATTATTGGAAAGGGTTTGGTACTGCTGTAGGGCAATGGTGTACTGTTAGCTTATTCTTATATGAGACAGGCAGAAAGACGGGAAGCCTACTTGACAGAATTAGAAAATGAGGAACCTACGGGAAGTGGTTTGGACTCTGGACCATGACACCGAGAGAGTGAACAGTCAAGCAGTAATCTCGCAATGATTGCTTTTTATGCCCCAAAACTGCGTGGAGGTGATCTACAACAACGCATGACACGACGCCGTTCACCCTACCGGGTATGCCTTTTAACGCCTTCATTTCCCTTGGGCCAGATAGTCGGCCCACCAATTCTTTTTGCCCTTGAACGCCAACCGCTGAAAACCTTTTTCCAAAGACCATATGTGTGACCGAGCAAGGGACAGCCGATCATCTTCAAGGCCGGATCAGATCCTCACATTGATGAAATGATAATCATCAAACAGCCGCCGGCCCTTGCTAGGCAGGGCTTCACATGATTCAGCTAAGCAGGCCAGGATGTCACATCTGCAGTACGCCCCGGACCGTTTTCCCATATATCACAGGCCGGAAAACGCCGCCAGGCCGTCGCTTCTCCGGGCTGATGATGATCTTGGACTGCAAGGCGTCGCTGCCATCGATGAGGAGGCCGGGAGAGTCGGAGAAGGCGGAGTCCTAGTTCGCCTTTTTCCACAGCCTCAGGTAGTCTGCCAGCTGCTCGACCTTGCTGGCGAAGAAGGTCTGGCGGGCGTCGCTGCGCCAGACCAGGACGCCGATCTCCTCGGCGTAGCGCGAGAGGGCGTCGTACTCGGCTTTGGAGTCGAAGTCCTTGAACAGGAAGCCCGGGGTGGCGCGCATGCGCTCGTTCTCGAGCTGCCAGAGGCGGATCTGGTCGACGACGGTGGGCGGCAGCACGGGCTTGGTGTTGAGCTGCGCGACACGGTGCATCTGCTCGTGCGCGTGCGTCGCCATGTACGACACGATCTGGTCCGCCGTGATGCCGTAGCTGATGGCCTTGCGGATCGAGTCGCGCGTCAGCCGGCCCGTCACCATGCCCGAGAAGCGGTGCCGCAGGTGGCAGAAGAGCGACAGCACGCAGATCTGCAGCGGCGACGTTGTGTACGCGTAGATGCGGTAGTTAGTCTCGACGATGATGAAGCCCTTGTGTTGCCCGCTCTCGCCAGCACTGCCGCCCCCTTCCCCGTGGCCGGCGGCAATGGCAGCGTCGAAGCCTGACGAAACGCTGCGCAGTGCCGACGCGCCGCTGGTGAGTGTCGTGGCGAGCCGGGTTGGGAAGTACTGGTGATGGTTGGTCGTGTCAATATAGACCAGGCCGAAATCCACCAGGTTGGGAAGCATGTTCTGACGTTTCTCAGTCAGTGCGTCTGTGTCGTAGGCCCTTCCCAGCTCCAGGCTGGCAAGCATGAACAGGAAACTCAGCATGTCGACGCTGTCCAGCTTGGACTCTCTGCCTGCCTGCTCTGCCTCCTTGCGCGCCTGGTCGGCCGCCTCCAACCACTGCAGCAGCAGCGTCCACACCTGGGCGTTCGCCTCCTGGAGCAGGAACGTGAAGCCTGACTGTGTGATTCCCACGCTTCCCAGTCCTCTCCGCTCGACTAGACGGCCTGCCACCAGCAGGTCTTTGACGGAGGCCTTGGGCCCAGAAGACCCAGACATGCTCTCGCCACCCCCCATTGCGACACTGTTCACCACGAAGTGCAGTATATCGTCCCACTTCTTCCGCGCATATTTGTCGAGGAAGGCAATGTCGACGTGTTCGGGCACCGGGAGCGAGCTAGGCACGCCGAAGCTCTGGTGCTCACCACCGCCTTCAAGGGCCAGGCGCAGGGAGTTCTTGAAGTTGGTGGTCAGGGCCATCTCCTGTGGCTTGTCCTTCATCGGCATCGAGATTGACACTATGTGAAGGCGCCTCAGGATCCCGAGGGCATGGTCGCGGTCCTTCTTAGCATCGGGCTTGACCCAGGTGTCGAGGTCGTCGAGCAGCAGAGGCGTGGGCATGTACAGGATCGCCATGACGAAGGTCTTGGCGAGGTTCGGCAGCATGCGCCGGAAGATGGCAAAGGCAGTGGAGGGCTGCTGGTAGAGGCGCCGGAAGACTGCGCCGGACAGCTTCTCCAGGTAGTCGGAGAGGGTGAGGGAGGGCGTTGCCGACATGATGGGCCAAACTTGCGAGGACGAGGGAGGTGAGGCAGGAAGCTGCTGGTTGGCGTCTGCCCCGGTCAGTCAGCGCCGTTGAGAGAGTCGAGGCGAGGGTGCCGCACTGTTATCGCATTGCTTGGGTGTCGATAGACGGTCGGCGTATCCCCCGATGGCACTGCCCAAACTGACTGCGAACAAGTCTGCTGGGTGGCGTGGCAAGGAGGACACGGCTCGTGGTGGTCGCAGTCAAGACTTGGAGCCTGGGATCGAAATGGAGAAGTCGTCAGTCACGTCTATAGCGTGGGCTGCCCCTAGCCGTCTCGCGGCAGGGGTGTGTGCAGGGGTGGGTATCCTCCAACACAAGTGCCCAGCGATAAGCCAACCCACCTGTGACGTCTGGGGCTTCGCCAGTGCGAGTCGCCAGCCAGAGACCAACAAGACCAGACAGCTTCACGGCTCAAACTCAATGCGTTGGGGACCACTTCTAGATTTTCTACATTCTCACAATATCAAGCAAGACGGTTTTCTGCGGCCCTGATCATGTCGTCCATTTTGAGAGCCGCAGAATTCGTTCCGAGAGTCAGTCGCACAACATCGAATCCAGCTAGACGATGGCCCCAATGACTGACACTCGGTACATTCCCTCCTTAGGTTCTGAAGAACTTCATGGCAACTTCTGGTCTGGAACCAACGTGAGTGCCAGTTGCTTTGGATATCTAGAACGGAATGAAAAGACTGACGGCTCCCAGGTTGCTAGGAAAGAATAATGTGAGAGCGCTCTCCAGGTGTGATGTCTCTATTCGACGACTTTTATGCTCATCGTGATTATCACTTCAGCTGCGTGTTGTTGCTGCCGGCCCCGGCAAGGTCACATTTGATCTCCATATACATAAGCAGCACACGGTAAGAGAACAATACAAAGACAGAAAGCCCAGTTCGAGTAGGCCGGGCTGGAAGTGCTGACGCATTGCCAGAACCGGCTGAACATCTTGCACGGCGGAACTATCGCTAGCATGGTTGATCTTGGAGGCTCTCTTGCCGTGGCGTCCATGGGACTGTACTCTACGGGCGTCTCGACGGACCTGAACGGTACGCGATCTCGTGTTGTGCTGCTTTGACGCGCGTGGGATAGCTGATGGACCCCTCTAGTTTCATATCTGTCCGCCGGTGGCAGAGCAGGCGACAAGATCAGAGTCATTGCTGAATGCGAGAAGAGTGAGTGTCCCGACCTGATGTCCATCCAGAAATGAGACTGCTGACACAATGGATGTAGTGGGGAAAACCCTGGCGTATACACACATGAAGTTCTTCAACAGCAAGGGAGACATGTTTGCGAGAGGAAGTCATACGAAGTAAGATCCTGTGGAATGAAGCGCATGTGTGCCTGGTCACGTTACTGATTTCGTCTAGGTTCATTGAGAAGGCACGTAAAGATCAACAAACTCCGTATGCCCTCCCAGCATGGGACAAAGACCTACCTACCTTAAACGCCCAGAACGAGGAGCCCGAAGTGCTGGAAGGGCAGGTTGAGCTACCTAGAGAGCAGAAGTGAGAAAAGTCCTCTCAGAGCATCCTGGCAATATGGAGGACAGCCGCTCAAGCAGCCGGACCTCAAAAGTTTGAGGAGAAATTTAGAGAGAATTTGATGCAACTATATTTACACTTGTGAGCCAGACGAACCAGGCTCCCAATTGAGCAGTTGAGGATAGTTGACAGGGTAACTAGCCACTGCCAGCATCCGATTGCGTACCACCCTCGGGTTTGATGGCGTCAATCCTGTGTCTCCATTCTCAAGGAAGAATTCGAGACGTGTAAGGTCCCCGAGCGCCAACAAAGCCATACCATGGCAAGAGTCGATGTTGACAGTAGCTGGGTTGATATTTTGTACCGCTGGTCTTGACGCCTGAGGCCAGCATAACCGGTGGATCCAATATTTAGCGGGGTTGGAGGTCGCTTAAATTTCAGTGCACAGAATTTTCCTTCCACCACAACCACGAATACTTTTCAGGAAAAAGACCACTTCACGACGCTGCTCATGACAGATCGTGTCGAAACCACAATGAAAATGGGATGAGGTCTCGAAATGGCGAGGCTGAAGAGCCTCAAGCCTAGACAGCTCCGATTCAGGGTCCAGCGCAATTCACAAACAAGGGACCGGGCGTGCGGGTGGGGTCCGTCTTGCAAGCTTGCAGCTGACACTGGCAGCCTCAAAAGCTCGCAGAACAAAATGGAATCGCTTGGATTTCTTTCCACGCCGTTCCGGCTCCCTGGTCACCACCAACACCACCACTACCACCCATATCACATCATTTGTTCTTCGCCATTCTTTCCACAGCCTGACCTCTTACGTCTGCGAGCCATCACTATCGTATCGGATCAGCACCACGCACTCACACCCACTCTGGGACCCAAAGGTACGTGTGTCCTCGCCGCTTCTCCCCACCGCACCACCGCCACCACCACGACGTCTACGTGATGAGATTTATAGCTGGCACCAGTCATAGGGGTTTTTTGTACTCTCTCCCTTTGATGATCAAGCTCTTGAATACACTTCATATTTCTGAACGACGCTTTTTCAATTGGCAACTTACAACACATTTCCATTAAATCATGGCTGCGTTGACTGACATTGCCCCTCGAAAGCAGACTTGAACCCTACTCCGCCCTCATTCGCGACTGAAGCCCCCTTCCAATCACACACAAGATGGTTCTTCACAACCCGAACAACTGGCACTGGGTCAACAAGGATGTCTCAGAGTGGACAAGAGCCTGGTTCACGGAGAACCTGACCAAGATCGAGGTGGAGGATGGCGGCGCAAAGGTCAAGGTTAGCAAGATTATCACCTGCGACGGTGACGTCGACGTCAGCCAGCGCAAGGGCAAGGTCATTACAATCTACGACGTGAAGCTGGTCCTCGAGTTCTCCGGTTCCGCCCCTGAGGCAGCCGAGGTTTCCGGCACCATCACGGTGCCCGAGGTTGCCCACGACACAGAGGAGGACGAGTTTGTGTTCGATGTCGACATCTACTCCGAGTCGAAAGAGAAGCAGCCCGTCAAGGATCTCATCCGCGCCAAGCTTCTCCCCCAGCTGCGACAGCAGTTTGTCAAGCTCCCCTCCGCCCTCGTCGCCGAGCACGGCAAGGACATCCAGCACGCGCCGGGGTCCAACCCCTCCAGCGGCTTCTCCACCCCCAAGTTCCAAGCAAAAACCTCCACCCCCGAGCCATCAACGACCGTCAAGTCGAGCAGCGGCAGTGTTGTGAACACCACCACGGTGAACGACAGCGAGGAGTTCCGCACGACCGCAGAAGAGCTTTACAAGACCTTTACCGACCCTCAGCGGATCGCGGCCTTCACGCGCGCACCGCCAAAGGTCTTCGAGGGCGCGAAGAAGGGCGGCAAGTTCGAGCTGTTTGGGGGCAACGTGCTGGGCGAGTACCTGGAGCTGAAGGAGCCCACCAAGATCGTGCAGAGCTGGAGGCTGCAGCAGTGGCCGGCAGGGCACTACTCCAAGCTGGAGATCGAGTTTGACCAGAACGATGTGGACTCGGTGACGGTGATGCGAGTCAACTGGACCGGTGTGCCAGTGGGTCAGGAGGAGGTCACAAAGGAGAACTGGCAGAATTACTACGTGCACAGCATCAAGAGGACTTTCGGGTAAGCATCTGTCTTCTACTTCTAGCGGTTGGGTTCCGTATCATGCTAACAATTTGACAGCTTCGGCACCATTCTATAACCTGCTCGCGAGCGCAGGGGTCTCTTAAATGCCATTCAAGGTTCCCTACGCTAGATGTTGAGACGAGCCAGCGATTAGAAAGAACAAATACAAAGATCCAAGAAATTTGAATTCCAACCTTGCTGTCCCCGTTGCCGTGAATTGCTGCAGCCACCCATGTTTGATGCAATTGGTCCAACCCCATGGGTTAATTAGCTTTCCAAGTACAGTTTGACTTGAGAATATGTTCAGACATTGTCCACGTCTGCTCAACATGCTCGTAGGTTTGGAACGCAGGCACGTTGTTCTGAGCGGTGCCTGTGCCCCTCGCGGGCTCTTGAAGTTGGGGATTCGACCCGCCCAGCTTGGTAAGGATGGACTACGCAATGTTGGTGAGATGAAGGCTTCACTTCCGGTCCGCCCTGGTCAGACCAAATGACAAGCTCGACGGGAACCGGGCTCGAAATGCAGTCGAGGCCGGAGGCTGGTGGGCCGGAAGCAATAGGTAGCCCGGGTCTCCACATCCCCGCTGCCGGCTCCGATGATCGCTCTGCATAAGACATCGCTCCGTGCATAAAACTTCCGGGCATTCGCTTCGACGAAGCCACCCACGGCATAGATCACCGCCTCATTGTCCTTCAGCTGCATTGGTCCCGTGCGCTCGCCGTTAGTACCTTCAATATGGCGCCCGCCTACAAATTTGCGCTGATTCAAATGCAACCAAAGGTCAGTGAGTCAACTGCGTCATCTTTTCAGACAGACTCCATGTCTGTGGTTTTCACGGCAGCGAACGGGCATGTCAAAGCTTCGTCTACGATGGGTTGAGCCGCTCCAGCCCAAGTCCTAGGGGGAAACCCACGTAGGGGTGGGTTCTCGCCTCTGATCTTGTGGTCATCTATCTCATCACCTACACCAACCACTCTCCTGAACTCCTGAGCTCTCGTTGTCTCACTGATCATCATCCATATCTTAGCCAGTCGACCCGGCAGCAAACTTCGCAAAAGCAGAATCGGAGATCCGCAAGGCCGCACAGAATGGCTGCCACGTCGCCGTCCTGCCAGAGTACCACCTGACGTCCTGGGTGCCAGAGCACCCAGACTTCATCGCATCCTGCGCAGAATCAGAAGCCTACCTGCCGAGGTACCAAGCCCTGGCCCGCGAGCTCAACATCAGCATAGTCCCCGGCACGATCTGCGAGTCCCACCCGGCCAGCGCGCACGCGCCGCCCGAGCCGCAGGACGAAAAGGCCAGGGCCGACCTGGCCGGCAGGGAGCTGCGCAACATGGCGCACTTTATCGCGGCGGGGACGGGTGACCTGGCCGGGAGCTACCAAAAGAAGAACTTGTGGCACCCTGAGCGGCCGCACCTGAGCCCCGGGCGCCACGAGCCGCACGCAGCGTTCGACACGCCGCTACGTAACGCTGACGGGTCCCCCGTGCGCGCGGGCCTGCTCGTGTGCTGGGACCTTGCGTTCCCGGAGGCGTTCCGGGCGCTTATTGCGGATGGCGCGCAGATCGTGATCATCCCGTCGTTCTGGCTTGTCACGGACGTCGACGAGGCCGGGCTCGCGCTCAACCCGGACAGCGAGAGGGTGTTTCTAGAGACGGCCGTCGTGTGCCGCGCGTTTGAGAACACGGCTGCCGTGGTGTTTTGTAACAAGGGCGGGTGCAGCCAGGTCGCGCTGCCGATTGTGGGGAAGGTGAAGAATGAGGGTGGTAAGGAGCTGGGGCTGGACGAGGACGTGACGGTGTATACTGAGGTGGACTTGGATGTCTTGAGGATCGCTGAGGAAAACTACAAGGTGAGGGAGGATATCAAGGGTAAGGGGTGGCACTATGGGTATGAGCTGGTCAAGGACTAGAGACAGAGCATGTGAATATATTTCTGGTCTAGTATTTCAGTCCTAGCAACGTCTTGTATGAAACACTTGTCTCCGTGTCTCGTATCCTAGGATTTCGTCAAGTACAGTGCTTTGCCAGAAGGCCACGTGTATTGCAGTTTAGGTTGAGTACCCAAGTACAAACAGGGAGTAAAGAAGACGATTGCCACAAAGATATCATAGCTTCGTAATGCGTATCTCTTGCCAACTGCGTGCTCGCACACGGCTCGGTCCGGGCACGATAATGGAATGATCCGTACAGTTAGCCGGAACGCATCTCTCTGTTGCTCATTCCTGGATCTCCCTGCCCGGTGGAGCAACACGGGAGGAAAGTATTCCCCAGCGGCAGGAGGAAGTGGGTACTACGTCGTATCTATCAGGCCGGAAAAGAGAAATTCCCAAAGCATATCAGATTTGCCTCTATTCATGGAACTCAAACGCATCCTAAGTCGCTCCGGCATTCGTGTTCTTTTTGTCAGTGAATCGGTCGTACTTTCATCCTCGTCATGATACGGAATATCCGAGGACGGCGCGGATGCTTCCGCGGGGACGCGCGCCGGCCAACTCGGCGAGAACGAAAAATCCGCCAAGGCCGAGAGTATCGCAGGGGATACACACATGTTCTGATGGATATACTGAAGCATGTGCACTCTGGTTCCGTGGGTACATGAAGATGCATGTGTGCTATACTGGAAGAGGTAGCTTACGACAGATACTCAGGTGTGTCTGACAAGCCTGAGGTCTACGAGAAAAATATTATCACAAAATGACAAGCAAAGATTCGATCATGGGCATCACGGTCCTTCACACGAATTTGACCCTTGACTGCTATTGATCAACATCCAGCTTTGTGGGTTCTACAGTTGATAATGCGGTCTCAAAACACATTCACTCCTATAAATACAGGAATTCGGGAGATCAAAATCCGTTTTGGAACATCTAAAACTTATCAGAAGGGTCTTTGCCAACCTTGTTTTGCGGTTGTGAAGCAGTCTCTGCATTTACATCGCTGTTAAAAGATAAATATTAACATTTTTACGTGTGTAAACCATCTATCTTATGTACACTACCAATCAAGCACAGTACTCCTTGCATACCCGTATGACGCTCAAGATCCGGCACTACGAGCGGCATATAGAACATGGAATAGCCACCGCTCCAGCCTTTGCAGTGTCTATTTCGCAGCTATTTTTTCCACTTTCTCCGATACAACTTCCGCCTCGGGCTGAGGTATCGTCCTTGGTGAGAAAGTCGTCCAGAAGTCTGACTGCTTCACGAACCAAGAATTTGTGATCTTCCAATCCTTGGATGGGTCTTGGAAGTCGAGCTGTGTATAAGCCAAATGATTAGCAGTCTGCCAAGAATGGAATGAAGGTGGAGGAGTCGAGTGGGAAAGCTTACATTAAAAGCCCGCAGCAAGCTCGGCACCAGTTTGTAGATCTCTAGGAGGCTGATGTTCTTCCCAATGCAAGTCCGACTGCCCATGCCAAACTGCAGCATCGTCCCGGTCATCTCCTTGATCCTGGCCTCCTCCTTCTCTCTGTCCAGGGACTCATCCACCAGCCACCTCTCCGGCCTAAAGACGTGAGCGTCCTCGCCGAAGATGCTCTTGTTGCGGTGGTATACCCACGCTGAGCAGCCCACGATGGTGCCGCCGGGGATGAAGCGGCCGGCGATATCTGCGCCCTGCGGCGGGACGATGCGTTCCATGGGGAGGCCGGGGGCGGGGTGGACGCGGAAGGCCTCCTTGATGCACGCGTCCAGGTACGGGAGCTTCTGCGACTCGGACCAGGTGACGAGGCCCGTCTCGTTGTCGTGGAAGACGCCCCTGCGCCCCGCCTCGTCCAGCTCGGACCGCAGCCTCGCCATCGCGCCTGGGGTGCGGAGCAGGTAGTAGAAGACGGCGCCAAGGCTGATGGCTGTGGTCTCGGAGCCCGCGAAGGCCATCGAAACCGCCATGGTCTGCACGAGCCCGTCCGTCATGAACTCCGGGCGGGTCTCCTGGGCGGCGAGGAACTTGGACAGCAGGTCGAGCGTCGGCTTCTTCTTGTCCGACGTGGGCAGGATGTTGCCCTTCTCGCTGTTGAGGTCGGGCAGGCGCTCGGCCATGCGAGCGCGGGCGAACTTGGCGACGGGGAAGGTCGTATCGATGAGGCCCCATTCACCGAGCTTGAGGTAGATGGGGTTCTTCAGGAAGAGGCGGTCGAGCAGGGGCATTTGTCCGACCTGTTTGAGTTGTAAGCATGTTGCCTTAGAGGACGGGAGTGGTGGGCCGTGGTGAACTTACGGGAGCAACGTAGTTGAACAGCTGGGTTAGGTATGATACTATACCGTCGATGTCCTCGTTCTTCTCTACAAATCCATGGCGCTTGCTGTAGGTGATCTCGCCGATGACATCGAATGCATAGAACTGAAGCCAACGAGTGAGGTCACACCCTTCTGGCTTGTTCGCAAACAGCCGCTCTGTCTGCTTGAGGAAGATCTTCGTGGTGTTATCAACGAATGGCTCATACTGCACGAGGGCTGACATGGCGAAAGCTGAGTTGACACATCGTCGGAACTGCTGGTGGAAGTCATTGTCGACGGTGCTGAACAAGCTTGGTTGTGACTGGCCCTTGACAACGGGCTGTTGCACTACATAAAATTCGGACTGGCAAACGTTTGAACCTCTTGGTCAGCCTTTTTGCTCCTGGAAGTGCCAATTTCTTGTCCTCTGACGGCGCTCACCTTGACATAGCCCTTATTCAGGCCGTATATCGCCTTGAGAGCTGCTGGGTCCGCGAAGGACAGCGTGTTTGGTCCGAGCCGTACCACATCACCGTGCTTCTCATGAAGTTTTAGATGGGTGATCTCTGGCCGCCGGTTCCACACATCCACAAACCGCCACCAATCCGTAAATGATGCCAGAAATGGGCCGGGATATTTCTGCAGTCCGTTGTGATATCGATTTCGGAGGAGCCATGCGGCGGTGATAAGAACTAGTGCGGAGGCCCAGTGTTGAAGCACTGCATGCAATATTTGATCTGTTATTCCTTGCATCTTGGCTGTCGTATTGTTGCCGGGTTGAAGACGGCGAGTGGGTGCTTATTGCGACGTTGAATCGACGTGTATGAGTTGGGACCAGGAACCTAGCTTATAGCCTCATCGCTGACAGTGATCGGTCTTGGTGAAAGGAGTAGATGTTATGAGCTGATCATTGAATGTTAGGGTCCAACAATATTTAAATGAATTTATCCTCGTCAAGCACTACTCAGATTCGGGCGAAGTGCGGGACAATTATTCGCAGCCGTTGCCGGACTGTCGGGATCACGGAGAGGTGAAGACAATAACTGCTCGCACTTTGAAACTTTATAGATACGACATGGACTAGTGACCAGTTGGATCCACCAAATGCACTCGTCGCAAGCGGGAGCGGCTGTTTTCACGATCTCTATGGGTCATGCGTGGAAGATATCTCTACCGCGCAGTCTCCAAGATCGAAAATCCCACCTGGGAGATTATTGGCAGCCAATGGGGGCCAATGGGAAAATCCAGAAAGTCCGCTTAGAGGACGGCATTTTTGGAGGCTGATAGGAGCGCCACCGGGAGCCAAGTGCCCTGGGTGCCCTGCAGGAAGTTCAATCTCAGTTGTGCTACCACTTTGGGTCGATTTCCCTTGTGCAGGTGCCAGGCCATCCCTGGTTCCCCAGATCGTTCAAGCCGGTGGGGGTGCCACGATGGAGCACCCGGTCGGTCTACTGACAGGACAGCTGGGGATCGCGTGGAGCAATCCGCCGCCGGAAATATCCCTAAGAAATCCTGGGGTCCCCCACCCGATACCATAGATTCCAACATGAGATGGCCGTGCTACGATGGTTTGAGCCAAGGCCCTCAGACGATCTGCACTGGACACTGTCATGTTGCTTTGGCTGCTCGCAGTCGTGAAGGTACCAGCACCGTGGCCGACGATTCGGGAACATGCATCTTGAGAGCCGCGTCGAGTAATGATACACATCGATATGGCCTTGCAGACGCGGCGGCCAGGACAGGACTCCGATACCGACTATTTCTTGGCCGGGAACACCGACTGCCACGGGCCGGTGGGCTCAGCGTGTGTCAAGAGGTCTGGTGGAGGGAGGGATATCCAGTGTTGGAGAGGGCGGGGAATAGTTTACCCCAGGTTAGTCCGGACTAGGAGATTTCGATCGGACGCCAGATCAAAGGACGACAGTGAATGATGTCAAGTTACACGGCATCAACTTGGCCCGTGCCATCACCGAGCCACCGAGGCAGCTGTGTAATTATTCTGTAAATCAGCTTGCATAGTCCAAGAATCTCTGTCTAGTACATCGATGAATACTCAAGCGAAGAAGAAATAGGTATCGAATTAAGGGGAGAGAGCCTTGGAGCTGGTACAAGCTGTGCACCGGCAGAGCACTGTTTCTGTTGTTTCTGCAACACTTGGTCTCCAGTTGGCAAGACCTCAGGAGTCTCCAGTCGACAACAAAAGAGTTTCTATCGCCCTGCTCATCATCCCTTGACAATTGTGAGATACACGTCTGTCACACCCCGGAATTATCTTGGTTTCCACCCTCCTCGTCTCCAGCGTCGCTCTCATCTGCACTTTCACAAGTGCGTCTCGTATTCTTGGCCATCTTGGCTCCTCTGTATGTACCTGGTAAATTATCATTAATTGAACTACATTGAAAAACATTGAGAATCGTACGTTATCCCATGTGACCCACTATCGAGCCCGTCTTCGCTTGTCCACCCTCTCTCCGCCATAGTCATTCTTCCAACTCCCGGCATAGTTATGGACCACCAACGAGGGGCCAACTCTATCCTGGTCTTCTTCCTTGTACGTGTTGACACTGGCCGATAATGAATAACCCGGAAGAATCAAGACGTCGCCGGCAAGCTTCGGCTCCATGAGCTCGTAATATTCCTCCCACCCGTTCCAGTCACCAGTCTCGTTCAGCGACGGCTCCAAGCTCTCCATGACGCTCGTCGCAAACCTTACCGGGCCGGTGAAGTCTACGACATCTCCAACATTGTTCATGTTCAGCTGTGAAATCGTAGCGTTGTTCGCCTTGGCCACATCAGCCATCGATTGCACGATGTCGTCCGCCACGGCCAGAAGATGCGGCGAACCCTTCTGGGCCATGACGGTCCAGGTTGTGAACTGCCGGTTGAAGGGGAAGTCGTAGCCGGCATCAAATTCCCAGCCTACTACTAGGCTAACGTCGTCCTCGAACTCCTCGGGGATCCACTCGTCTATCGGTATGCCCTCGCACGAAACGTCCAGGTCGAACCAGACGCCGCCCTCCGCATAGAGTAGCAGGTACCGCAGAAAGTCGGCCTTGAGGATCGGTACGGTAAGGTCCAAGTACGTCTCCACGATGTCAGGGCGGTCCGCATATTTCTCTCTCACGAACTCGTCCGCGGACTCGTCTGTGAGGAACTCTGCGTGGTAATCAGGGTTCTGCGAGATGCACGTTTCCGTCCAGCCACGTGCATCGTAGCTGAGTCCCTTTGCCCCCAGCTTATACCTGCAGCAAGGGGTGTCAGCTATCAAAGTATCGAGAGAAGTTTCAGTGGAACCTTGGGAGGACCCGGCCACAACATGGCCGTAGCTTGTCTCAACAGGCTACAGATGGGGAATTATTGGCCTCGAGGGGGTTAAATTGTATCCGGAAGCTGCTTACCAGATCTTCTTGGGTATTCCGCCGCGCCCTGTGGCCGGGTCTGAAAGATGTGACTGAGTTTCCTCGAGCGGAATCACTAGTAGTGGAGTATCGGCTGGAGTATCGGCTGGAGTAGCTGCTGGCGTTTCGACGTGAGTGTATGTAGGCTTGTCCTCCAGTATCTCTCCCTGGGCCTCTGAAGTCTCCAAAGACTGCTTGTCCACTGGTAAGCTCGAGCTCACTGCGTAGTCGACATTCCATGTACGGAAGTGATAACAAAGAATCAAAAGAGCACAAAGACACGCGATGTACCTCACGGCTGACATCTGGTGTGGTCGCCGCCACATGGCCATGGATGTCCTGGATGTCTCCATTGAGGAAGAAGAGAGTGCGATCATGGAAAATGTGGGATCATGATGAGTATCTCTCCATGTCAACAGATAGCCTAATGAGGCCGGGCTTGAGTCTAAAGTAGATCGCTGTAAAAGCGCAACGCACTAAGTGAATGGCTAGGTCAGTAAGGGATGACCCGTCGGTCCGTGATCTACAGCTAGTATTCAACTACATGTATGAATACGAAACGGAGTACCAAAGTGAATTAAGTAGTCCAAGATCAATAATGCAGTGCTCGACCCAGAAAATGTGAATTTATGTATTAGTTGATGGACAAGTAACACATTTGATGATGTTATTTTCCTTTTTCTGTTGATCTTTCCGAAAAGTAACTGGCAGCCTCTAGAACTACTCAAGGAGTCGGCTAGTCCTGCTAGTATCTTGGCCAAGCCGCAATGTCTTGCTCTGCATGTGCATTGTGCGCTGGTGTCTGAGCTGCTTTTCCTTACTGCCCCCTTGCGATATGTACCGATAAGAAAGAGAAGATCCATAGGATGGACTTTGACACAGCCCCTTCGTACGTGGAGGATGGGACATTGGGTGCGGGATCTGGTACGGGATGACAGCCACGATGCCTCGAAGTCTGCTGGAATCTATGCTGGTGACTTGCGGTAAGTGAACTCTTGGGTTTCCTTGTGGTAACGACTGTGAATCCTGTACATCTGAGCCCCCGAGTTGTTTCACCTGACCGAATAACCTTTCGCAACGACGTTCGAGGTAAATACATTTGCCTCTGGCAAGCAAAGCGCCAGCACTTTCAACCTCAAATGTAGGAGCTACCACATGATACGATTCATGACCAGGAGCCTGCTCCTCACGAAGACCATGCACCTTACACGCCTCATCAATGGCCCCTTCCACGGCCATGTCCTACCCCATTGGCTCCATGAACTTGGCCTCTTCCTTGACCTTGGCCATGACCTTGACCTCCATGACCTTGCCCTCTCCCATGGCCCTGCCCTCTCCCATGACCATGACCATGCCCATTTCCCTGCCCATTTCCCTGCCCATTTCCCTGCCCATTCCCGCGCCCATGAGCATGTCCGCCTCCATTTCCTCTTCCGTGGTTAGCCGCAGCCTGCTGAGCCATGGCATTCTCAAACACCTGGCGGCATTGTGTAGAACAATAGTCGTTTACCACGAAGGCGGTGACGTTGTGTGTTAGTGCTGGCTTTCTGCAGAACGCGCTGTCTCTGCCATTGGGGCTCGAGGTACCGCCACACTTTTTTGGCTGTCGACGGTATGCATGGCCGCAGAAGCCGGAGTAGAATTGGTACCATCCACAGTAGCAGCTGTGAGGATTAAGTGCTGAGTTCACAAGCACCTCTCCTGTCCTTGTCCCAATTTCGCCCGGCGCGATTGCCTGCACGTGTGCCATGATTGGCAAAGAAAAAAGGGGAGTGTGGTAGGATAAACGGGGAAAGTTTGTGATCGGGTGATAAATCTACTTAGGCCTCGAATAATCTGTGAATAGCTTGTACGCGAATAAATCGAAATATGATAATGTGTCTAATCAAAAGCTGTCGTTCAGGTGGGTGAGAGTGTGAGATTTATGTTCAACTTCGAAAATTTACGTCCCCATATATGTTCTTTACATTTGGAGTAGGATGTCTTGACTGCGGTCCTCTCTGCACAGAAGTCATGTATTCTAAATCCAGCCTTGTTTAAGTTTGACTATGGACACGAGGAAGGCTTGGAACGGCCGTCAAGTCTCATGAAGCAGCCTTGAGACTTCTGTTGGTGTTCCAACACGAATGCAGGGGATTGCCTCCGCTGCGAAGCCCTTCGAAGGCCTGTCACCTGATAGCCGGCTGGAATCGTGTGTCATGACGCCGCCTTTGACTTGAAACGCGCATGTGGTCTCTTTGGTTACTTCGGCCTGGTGGTTAGTGAAGAGTTTAGACGCAGATGGGTTTCAAGCGGGCCAAGTGAATTGCTAATTCAGTACGATGTGCTATTTTGATCCATATGAAGCTAAATTACTGTGCTGTTGGTTGCAGTCCCGGGACGGACACTTGCCGTGGACATCTTTGCTCTCGACCAGGTGCAGTTCACTTAGACTGCGCCAGGTCTCTATGAGGCCACCAACCGTCGCCCTAATGCTACCCAATCGGGTTGCGGTGCTTCAGGCCTTAGTAGGCCGCGTGAGGTCGCATATGAACCTTATCTCGCGCTATACTACCTTGTCCCAACACCTTTAGTGACCAACATCTTCCAGCCTGCTCCGCCAGTGGCCAGTTGCTATTTTCAGCGATGGGCGTCGATTGATCAAGAGGCCAACGTCCTGGCGCTTTGCATCTTATACCTCGATCTCGGAGTCCGATTTTCACTGAATTCACTTTTCATGCTGCTTGCTCTATCACAGCAACACACACCTTTTCACCAATAACCTGGGCGATCCACATTTGCCGCTAGAGACAACATGATCAACCCCGACTGGAGATTCTGGGCACCGTCAGGTGAAGTCTACCCCGGTGGACCAAGCAAATGGTACATTTGCGACTCAGATCAACGACGAACTGTCGTCGTCACCATGGATGAGGAACAAGAAGAGGATGATCTGGCAATACAACTTCTAAGACGTCATATTGATGACCTAGATCCTGCAGTTTTTGAGATACACATCAGTAACGACGGAGATCTCATCTCTACCTCATCAAACCCAGACGATGACAAGACGCAAGCTGTGAACTATCCTCCCTTGGCGCGGATCGACAAGCCTGACAATGTCAAAACCATCTATCGCCGCGATCTACGAGAACTGGACCGGCTCCACCCCGAGGTCGACAAAGTAGCTTATGCGGAACCAATTCTCCAAGGCAGCACCCACCGAAGCCTGATCTTCAAATATGCGCCCGTTTATGAGTATTTATGTGCTCGGTGGGATGAGATCAACATATCGATGCGCCTCCCCCCTCATCCCAATATCGTCCCGTTCGATCGCATAGTCATAGAAGAGCTGCAGGGCCGCCCTGTTGTCGTGGGTTTCACGAGCCATTTCATCCCAGGGGACACAGTCTTCGACAACGTCTCCCGCTTGTTCAAGCTGAGTCACTTCAAGCAACTCATGGCGGTCGTCGACGACCTCAACTTGAAATATGGCCTCTCGCACCAAGACGTTGCGCCAAGAAACCTCCTCATCGACGAGGCGACGGGAAACTTGATCCTTTTCGATTTCAACTATACGATGCGCATCGGCTGCGGTCCGCGAAGCGGCCACCTCCGGTACCGAGAAGTCCAAAACGACATCAAGGGCGTCATTTTCACCCTGTACGAGATCATCACCCGGGATGGCCACTTCCGCAAGGTGGACCACGCTGAGCAGAACCCGGACGACGTCTTGAACATGGAGACATGGCCCCAGCACCCGGATGTCAACCTGGACCACCCGGTGGCTGACTACCGGTCGGCACTGAGTGAGTGGATCAGCGCGAGAGAGGCCGGACCAAAGGTCACGCTGTATACTGAGGCTCCGGAATATATCGAGTGGCCGGACATAGGGGAACCGCCCGAAGACTACGTGGCTCGGTATGAGCACTACCCGGCGGACCATCCATTGACCTCACCCACATGGGGATATCCGCGTATCCTGGCAAGGGCTTCGGGACTGGACGTCGTGTGTTGGCAGCGTCCTCCACGGAAAAGCATCAGAGAGGGAACATACGTGCTGGGCACCGGAGAGGTTGTGGAAGAGACCAAGGTTGCCCCGGTATTATAAAAATGAGATTGCTCGTGTAAAATTCAAAGCGTAGTAGATGCGAATTTTGAATGAGCGCACCAAGAGGGGGTAGCACCTAGGGGTAAGCCCTGCCGATGGTTGCTCGACGGAATGTAGTCTACTTAATGAGTGATTATTTTTGCACACAATACACGTCATCAAGTCACGTCATTCATGGTCCAGAACCAGGACGAGAGTAGTAATTTTCATTATATACTAGTCATGAGCACGTATATATCATCGCTAATGCGTGTAGTGCTTAGACGCGGTTGATAAAAACCACGGTGCTATTATAATCACCCAGCAACGAGTACTGCAGGCCGACGTTCAGAAGCGTCGCGCCCGAGTAGGTACCAGACCCCTCGACGGAGTAGGTAGCCGCAGGGTCGAGGCCCTGGAGGCGGATGTACGGCAGTGCCTGGTTCCAGACGGACCGGACCTGGAAGTAGAACAGGACCGCCTCGGCGCCGTCCTCGGAGATGAACAGGGCGGCGGGCCAGTTGGAGTCCTCGGGCAGCTGCAGGCGCCAGAGGTCGCCGTTGATGATGAGGGGGTTGACGCGCTCGGCGAGGGCGATGAGCGCGGGCAGCTGCTCGCGGTCCTCGTCGGCGATCTCGGGCGGGTTGAGCTCGAGCCCGAAGCTGCCGCCCATCATGGCGACGTGGGCGCGGAAGGCGATCGGGGTGGTGCGCTGGGTCTGGTGGTTGGGCGTGGCGCTGACGTGGGCGCCCATGGCGGAGGGTGGATAGACGAGGGAGGTTCCGAACTGGATGAAAATGCGCTCCAGGGCGTCGGTGTTGTCCGAGGTCCAGATCTGCGGGAAGTACTGCAGAACACCAGGGTCGAAGCGGCCGCCGCCGCTGGCGCAGCCCTCCCACAGCACCTCGGGGAAGCGGGTGGTCAGAGTGTCGAAGACGCGGTACATGCCGAGCATGTAGGCGTGGTCAACGCCGTCGTAGGGGGTCTCGTGGAAGCCGCGGTTGTTGTCCCACTTGACATAGGTGATGGAGGCGTTGCTGAGGATGTTGGCCACGGACTCGATGACGAAGTCCTGGACCTCGGGCATGGCGAGGTTCAGGACCAGCTGGTTGCGGCGCACCGTGCGCGGGTAGCTGCCGGCGCTGAGCACCCAGTCCGGATGCTCGTGGTACAGCGTCGAGTTGGGGTTGACCATCTCGGGCTCGAACCACAGCCCGAACTGCAGATTTGTCGTCGAGTTGGCTGCCTGGAGCTGCCTGACCTGGTCGACAAGCGGGGCGAGGGAGCCGCTCGGGAACCGCTCTGTGTTGACTTCCCAGTCACCAAGACCGCCATCATCATCCACACGAGGATATTCCTCTCCGAACCAGCCGTCGTCAAGCACAAAAAGCTTGACGCCAAGGTCCGCAGCTTCCTGGGCAAGCGTGTAGACGGTGCTCTGGTTGTAGTCGAAGTAGAGGCCCTCCCAGGAGTTCAGCAGGACCGGGCGTGTCTCGGTCTTGAAGTCGCTCTTGATGAGATGGTTGCGGAACAGGCGATGGTAGGCGCGTGAGAGGCCACCGACGCCGGTGTTGGAGTAAATGGCTACCGTCTCGGGCGATGTGAGGCTCTCACCGGGTCCGAGACCCCACGAAAGGTGGTAAGGGTTGAAGCCGAGCTGGGCACGCGTGAACCCCTGGGAGCCCTTCTCGACGTCCACCTGGAATGAGCCTGTGTAGACCAGAGAGAAGCCCCATGCCTCGCCCTGGGACTCTGTGGTGCTCGGTGCGGCCAAAGCGAGGAAAGGGTTGTGCAGGTGAGATGAATATCCAGTAGTGCTACCAAATCTGTTGTAATGTGAGGTCAGTTCTGAGCTTTTAAGATGATATGGTGCATGTACTCACCCTTGAACACCGTACTCGACTGATCGCCTGAGCCTCATGGCCTCTCTCGCCCAGTCTCCACGCAGCTCGATCATGTCCAGGTCGGTATACGGCAGATCCACGCTGAAGCTAGCCAGCCTCTCGACGGTGATGTTGCCCTCTCCCAGGTTCGTGAGACTCACGCTCCTGACAACGGCATCGTACTTGGGGAAGATGGAGTACGTGAGATTTGCCGCGATGGAGGAGTAGTTGTCGTAGAGATGGATCACAACAGTGGACACGTCCTCCTCGCTGCCAAAGGTCGAGGGCAGGCCTGGGAGCTCCGGCTTGCCCGGGACGACGGTGTGAGACTGGTACTGGAGGTCGCTGACGGTGTATCCAGCGCTCTGGCGGACGCGGACGGCAGGGATCCTGAAATCACCACGTCCGAGGTCTGGAAACTCGCGCCTCACCCGTCCGGGCATGCCGACCCAGCCGTTGACTTCTGGCTCCGGCAGGGCCACGGTCTCGTAGGCAGAGCCGCCGAAGTGGTCTCCGATCAGATCACCGGTGGCATTGTCGACGTGGAAGCGGTACGAGACCTTGTCGCCGTTGAGGGCGAAGTCTGTGCCATCGACCGTGACGCCTGGAGGGGTTCAGCGTTCTGATGAGGCAGACACGGTGTAGGTGGTGTCTTTCATAATTTTCTTACCTGAGGTGGATTGGGCATGAGCCCCCTGGGCGAGGAGCACCGAACCAAAGCCCAGCGCGGCGGCATAGCGCCCCAGAGATGGAATGCTGAGCATCTTGACCGGCACCTGAATTATCGAGGCACTTGAGGTGGGTCTGGAACAACCTGGTGCTTGGAAGGAACCAACGCTCCTGAGGCGGTGACGACGGTTGCCCGTCCCCTCTTATATATTTCTGCGTACATAGCGCAAGAATATATCCGCAGGATGCACTCACTCACGCACTCACTTAGACCGGGTGCGACCTCGCAGAGAAACAACCAGATGCAGCCGGTGCCAGGGCCCTCATCTCCGCAGCCAGGGTTTCCCCAGAGAGGAGGGGTAGGTGCACTGGGGTAAGAACGGACGAACTGTGGAGGCTGGGGGACGCACCTGGCCCTTGCCAGTCCAGCCTGTGCATGCCTTGGGTGGTCCCATTGCAGTCCCATCGCGGTGCGCCAAGGCTGGCGTACGTGAGTTTAGCAGTCATTAGGTTGGCCTTCTCCGCACCGAGGCTTGCGAGGGAATAAAGACAGTCGCTGATCAACAGGGCCGCCCCCCACAGCCGCCAATAGAACTCGCTGCTTGGCATGGCCGATTTCCACTTTACATTGCCCAACGGGACAAATTTCGGTCTATCCTCGTGACGAGCTGCTTGTGGAGGAACACTCCAGGCACTATGCATGCCATGAAAGTCGCGGTGACATTTCTTCTTCTCGCAGGCTCCATGTCAAGGCCCAGCAGTCTGGGGCACGGTGACGCTAAGAGTTCAAAGACATGCATGTCATCTCATCAACATCCGAACCTATGCTGATCATCCGTTTGGCACACCATCCAACGACTGACCAAGCATCGCGAAGGCTCTTATTTTCGCTCGATATCTCGTAGCGTTCCGGCCTCGGGCATGAGGCTTTTGTGAACGCCAAGTATATCTCTCGATCGCCGGGCCCATCGTCGCCAACAGCCCATGTCCTTGATGCCCGTGGAGCCGGAGTTGCCGTTGCAATCCACTACATGGTTCGAGTCTTGACTGTCCCGGTACACAACATAACATACGGCCAGTCAGACCTGATGTCATCTGCTCAAGAATTGCGGATACGTCGGGGAAACTCTGCGAGCTTTGCGGGCTGCTTTGTGGGGAGCGGCCGACGAGGTCAGGATACACGCGGGGAACACGGGTGGGCACGAAGCTACTACCTGGCTAGTCTGCCTGGCACGCCTGGGTCAAGCCGGTCCGGTGGGCCAAGCAAGGCGACGGCCGGCACTGGGGTATAAGCTACGAAATTAGCTGGGAAATAAGCTCCAAGCTTCTCTTTCAACCTAAGACAGGTCAAAATCCCCGGGGCTATGGCATTACGCGTCCGCTGGGCTAAGAGCGACTGACCTGTGCCTCTCACCGTCAAACCGGACATGTGCAGTTAGCTGAAAGCTCCCGTCAGATTAGAAGTTTGACAATTTGATACTTGGTGCGTCGCTAACAAAACGTCTATATCTTTAGAATCTAATGTAATGTTTACATAACTCCAGAGAAATAGATTTGTATTGCTTCAGAGCTATTGTCGGTTGAGAAAAAGTGAAGTACAAAAGTGGGTTTGTAGTGTAAGTGCCCCGGTGGTGGTGGACCAGGGATTTATTTACAAGAATAAATATTTATGATGCCCAAGGCACTGTAATTCAGGCTGTTTGGTCGGGCAACTGATACATCTGAATATGCTGAATGACCACCGTATTGAGAAACCGCTCAAATTCAAAGCTGTCTCTAGTACGAAGTCGTGCATCAATTTCTACTGCCCTTGCTGTTTCCACCCCTTCTCCTTCAATGTTCCAGTTGCTCGCATCCAGAGGGAAAAAACCCACTACGCCGTGAAGACTTACTACCCTCGCTCCAGAAGAGCTTGCAGGATGCGTATGGCAATAAAGCCGCTCCCGCCGGTGAGAAGAGCTCGTGTCATTGTGTTGCTTCGTCGGGTCTGTACTGCACAAATGGTGACTGGTTTGATGATACGCTGATGTCTTTCTATCAACACGAACGTCTGGAATCTTGCCATACATCAAGCTAATCTTATACACGAATCCTCAACTTCAACAACGCCCGGCTCTTGATGATCCCAGTGATTGATAGCCTTTACGGACATTTTTGGATTTGAATCAACCAAAATCCGAAATATAGCGTAACTTCAGCCTTGTTGAGTGAAAACCTTCCTGCGTGGTTTTGGTCGAGGCACCCTGTTAATGCTGAAGCAGTCGGAGTGCGGCATCGTAAATGAATGTAGCTTGTGGAACTGCAGCCTTCCGCGACGCCGGAACGTGGCGATAAAAATTAAAGAAGACCTTCCGACCCCCCACCACCATGCCCCTAGCTGACTCCAAGTAGGTCTAGTTTCATCAAGCATTTTGTAACTGACAACGTTAAGTGTGATGACCAATGATTGCTTTCTATATATTGACGGCCTTGAAAAGTAGACAAGATCCTCGAGCTACAGGCTGGCCGTCTTGATTTATAAGTGGACAAACAGAGGCTATGATCAGACAAAAATGCTCAACACAAGTAATGCCTCCTACTCTCGAACCGCCCAAGCTACGTAAGACTGTGTTCAACGAGACCTGAGCCTACTTCCACTCAAACTCGTTCTTCAGCCCGTTAACGCCGCTCTTGTCCCCCTCGTCGAGATACCCACAGATCCTCCCCTCGGGATCCCACTTCCGCCTGATCTCCATCAGCCTCTTGGCATTCTCGTCCCTCCAGAACTTGGTCCTCCGGTGCTGGAAGTCCGAGTCACCGAGGTAGCTCCCGTCGGCGGAGCGCTCGACCTCGCGCGCGACCGAGTGCGTCCACCCGACGCACCGCTCGTCGTCCTTCTCATCCTCCCACACCGTGTACAGCGCGAAGTAGTGGTCCGTGTGCATCGACAGCGCCATGGAACCACAGTCACCGGCGTCGCTAGCTCCGTAATTCTGGTAGCGAGGTCGTCGCGACGTCGGGTTCATGCTGTAGTACAGCGCGAAGGCCTTGCGGTGCGGCAGCGTCGTGAAGGCCCGCTCCAGCACCGCGGGGACGTCGGCGTCGTTGCTGACGTACGCGTTCTCGGAGCAGTAGCGGTGGCCCTCCGGGTTGGCGACCGCCTGCGGCGCGTACTGATCCGGCAGGGTCGTGGGCTTGGCGAAGTCCTCGACGAGCGGGTTCGGGGGCCGCCCTGGGTCGTCGTGCAGGGGCTTGAGGGCTGCCTCGCCCTCGGCCTTGGTCGGCTTGAATGTTAGGAAGTTGGCGATTATCACGGGGTCTGGGTGAGTGTCGATGTACTGCCCGACTGCGACCATCTCGGTGTCGTTGTCGCCTATCTCGCACATCTGCAAGCTGTTAGCAATGTGATTCGAATGGGGAGGCATCTTGCAGTCGACTTACATCAATGACCCATTTCAACACCTTGCGGTACTCGGATATCGGCCAAATATAAATGCTCTGATACATCTCTGGCAGCGGTCGAGTGAGGAGATGGAACCTCGTTACAATCGCAGGGAATCCTAAGTTCCAGTCAGCAATCTAAATAGATGCGACATTTCACTCATGGTGAAGCAAAGGGGAGACTCACCAGGCCCACTGCCCCTCGCAGCCCAGAACAGATCCGCATTCTCACTCTCGCTGCAGTAAATCTCCCTCGCATCCGCCGTGACGGCATCAATCCCAACAATGCTTTCACAAGCCCACCCCCAGTTCTTACAATTCCAACCCATTCCACCCTGCAGCAGGAACCCGCCCAGCCCGACATCAGGACAGTGCCCGCCGGCAAACATCCTCCCCTTGGTAGCAAGGAACCCGTTGGCGACCCTCCCTGTCGCGCTGGGCGGACAGCTCAGTATCCTGGTGCGCGGGTCATAATCGAGCCCCTCCACCTCGCCCGCGGTGGCTGTGGAGGACGAGGAGGAATGCTTCCCGCCCGGCAGCGCGCCAAGGTCGACGCAGACGGCGTCGTCCCGCACGCTCCACCCGGCCCACGAGTGGCCTCCCGACCGCACCGAGACGCGGCAGCCTAGGTCCCGCGCGACCTGTACCGCCTGGGCGACGTGCGCGGCCTTGGTGGCATGCACAACGGCGCGGGGGACGCGGGCCTCGGTCGCCCGCCGGTGGTTGAAGACGTGGCCCCACGCCGACTCGAGGAATTGCTCCCGAGGTGTGGAGTCGCGGAAGACGATGGGCAGGCCTGCGGGCACGCTGGGGGCGGCCTTGACCCCGTTGGCGTTGGCGGATGAGGATGAGGCTGCCATCATGTCCTGGTTCGGTACGTGTGGTGTTCTGCGTGTATGAGTGCGTGTGCGAGCGTCGTTTCCAAGGGCTAAATAAATATCCAGGAGTATGGGTCCCAAAGCTGAGAATGTGAGAGAACAATTCCTGGAACACCCGAGCAGCGCCACCTCTAGGTCGACAACACTGACTCGAGCTGAAGTGGGAACGGACGTACAGTACAGATGTTGAGTCCAGTTCTTCAGCTTCTCCAGGTCAGGTTCAATGCCACTGAAGTATATGATCTACTCAGCCGAATAAATACATATCATGGCAGTCACTCACCCAGCCGACCCCGGATTTGCGGATCTCAGCCCGACATTTCTATTCCGAGACAGTCTTGAGGCAAGCTGCATGCTCAACCCCACGTTCCGTGTTTAAAGCCCTGCGGGACAGGGTTCAATAGCGGTTTATGGTCATAGTGTCCCCGGGCCAAGGGTCCCCTCGCCATCGTCGACCGGGCCCACCTTCGGGATGCGGGCGGACGGACCTCTGCTCGGCGGAAGCTAGCCGGCTTCGCAGGCGACTGATGTGGTGACGAAAACGACTGCACACACAGCTGGGTGGAAATACGGCAGGCAGGCGACGTAGACAGGGAGAGATACAGACCAGACAAGGAGAACTGGTGCATTCTTGATGACTCTCGATTATGTAGGAGTGTTGAAGTGCAAACGCTTTTCTTCTATTAGATAGACCTAACGCTTTGTTCCAGGCACCAGCCTGTAAAACACCTGAGTGTGCCCTGCCAGCATCCTTTTATACAGGCAATGGCTGCTTCTTATCATACAAAGAAGAGGAAACATCCATAAGCCAAGGTCGTACGACCGATGCCCCTGTCTAAGTGTCACTAGGAAGAGTAATTCCGTGTGACCACGCAAGCCCGAGAAATATATTCAAGTATGCCGTCACCCAAGGTCTTCTCGCGACTGCACCAGTCGGTGACTGTGGTGCATGCCTTCCAATCCAAGGAAGATCATGAACGCTCGTTTGGAGTAGTTGCTGGAGGTAAAGGTCAGGGGCGGCGATCTTGAATATAACCCCCGCTTCTGCTACTGAGGCCTCAAGCGGAGCCAACATCGCCCAAAAGTGTAAACAGGCTGATGACCTAGCTTGAAGCGTCATTGACTGGGCCGTTGGAAGGGCCTTGTTGGGTCCCCGCGCTCTGCCCGTTGTCATGAGGCTTCTTGAGAACGACTTGTCCACCTCTGGGCAGCCTCAATACCTGTGCTGAATGGCTCCGTCGTAGATTGCCTCTGCTTCGTACTCTCGGAGTTCCCGGCCGAGGCTTCCTGTTGAGATTTGTTGCGCTTCCACGTTTTTTGGGTGTATTCTCTCGCCCTTTCAAGGTACCCTCATCGCCCTCAATATTCGCAGGCTGTGCACGATTTAGCGTGTGCCCTACCCGCGGACTGGCTCTGGCCTTTCCTTTGCCCTTCGCTTTCCTATTGATCGGCATTGAGTGGGCAGTCTTGTCTTGACTACCCAAGGACAATTTAAAAACCGTATCCTCTGTATCGATAGCCTCTCTGTCGACGGCAGGGACCTCCCTCGCAAAATCTCCTCCCTCCCGGCAGAACCCAGTCCTCCAGCGTTCCTGTTGATCATTCTCTTGTTCTGCAGATCCGACCGTATCTTTCTTCAAAAATGATGCAATGAATTGACTCAGGTTTGAGAAGGAGGGAATCTAATCCTCCTCAGAGTCGCTATCGTCCTGGTCCACAAGGGCTCGGAACCGGCGGCTCGCCAGATCCTCCTCGAGTCCACCTTCGCTCTCGGGATCCAGGTAGCCCTCGCCTCCCATAAAGCTCAAGATAACGGGCAGGAAGACCAGAGCATGCGTGGCTGCGAACACCACGAGTGCGACCCAGATGCGGAAGTAGTATATCTCGAAGATCTTACTTCGCGTGAAGGCCAGCACAAACACGCCAAGTATCTTTGTGACCGTAATGCCCGAGAACACGGAGCCGCCGACATTGACGAGTGCAGTCCACGCACGAGCATCGCGCCCTCGGAAGCGATTCTTAGCCCGTTCCATGAAGGTGCGCGAAGGGAACATGAAGGCCCTCGCAATGTGGGCGCAGAACTCGACCGCAATGCCCACACAAATAATCAGGTTAACCAGCGACACAGCATTGAGGCTGACACCAAATACCGCCATCGCACCGATGATGTCCACGATGGTCATCACTACCGAGATCGCGACGGCCGCACCAGTGAGCGCTGAGCCAAGGAGTACCGACGAGATGACGAAAATGATACCGATTGCGGCACTGAGCAGGCCTGCCGTCAAGCCGACGATCGTAATGTACTGGTCAAAGAATATGTAGAAGACACTGTACGGGAACACTTCTGTCCCTGTCGAGCGGCTAATGTCATGAGCAATTCGCCTGGCGGAGGTGTAAGCATTGATAAAGTCATCCTGGCTGCGTAGGGGCGAGTGCATCGTGCGGAAGTGGCTTGCGGGAATGGTCTCCTTGTCTTCGTCGATGACGACGGCTGATCCGTAGGATGCTTGACCACCAAGCGGGCAGTCCTCAGTGGTTGGCGAGGAGAGGAACTTTTGAAGGTAGTGAATAAATTCATCTCCTTCCGGCATCCCTGAAAGCGTGATGTTCCAGGCCGGGTCTCGGTCCTCGAAGCAAGCAGTGCCCTTTTCGACGCAGCACTCCTCGAATTGAGGGTTGAGCCAGAGGAAGAAATCATCAACCCAGCTCGCGGCTGGAGACGAGATGTACGACACATCGGTGCGCTTGCGTTCTTGCTCCAAAATGTTGGTGAGCGACAATGTGTCACAAGTCGTGAATCTGGCGCAGATCTGTCGCTGGTGCTTCCTTTTTGTCGCATCGACGTCCTTGGCCACGAAGTAAACTGGTGGGCCAGAGTCGAAATAATCGTAGAGATCGTTGAAATACGGGATGAGGTAGGAGTCATCAGGAATGGCGACTCTCTGGTCAAGCCCCAGTTTGACCTCAGGGATTAAAGCCACGCCTGCGGCAAAGAGGCCGAGGAAGATTGCGACGATAGCTACCTTTACCTTCTTCCCCAAAATAGCTGGCGCATAGTATCGAATTATGAACCGCTGGAGGAAACCTTCTTCAGGCGCCTCATACAGCCGCGCGCCCAGATTGCCGTTGCTACCGTTCAGATGGACTCTGGCCGCCTTGATAGTGATGCAAGGGATGCAGTCCATCCTGGAGTCCTCAACCCTCTTCTGGTTGTACGAGAGCAGGGAAATGAAGAGCGTGACTTGCAAGAGTGCGTTGATGAACACGGCACCGGCCGCATAAATGGCGAAGTTACGAACAGCTGGCATGCCGACAAATGCACCAAGAGCGAAGGATACCGTCTCGGTGATCGCAGAGAGGAGGATAGAAGGACCCATACGACCCAGCGCCTTGGCAACGCGCAATTCGACATCATCATCTGGATTTCTGATGTTGACCCTCTCGAATTCATGAACAATGAGGAAGATATTGTCGACACCGACAGCGAGCACGATGAATGGGATGACATCGACAATGATGAGCGTAGCCTTCAAGTTTGCCCAGGAGAACAGACCAATAGATGCGCTGATCGACATGAGGACGATGACAATGCCAGCCACACCAAGAGAGAACTTGGACTCGACGATGCTTACTGCAGGATTTCTGATCATATCCCGGAGGGACAGTGTCGTGGAACCGAGCGCGATAGATGCGTATAGGAACATGATGATGTAGCTGATGACAATGATCTTGGCATCCGTGTTCGTGGTCTTGTTGAGCTCCTCCTCCAGGCTGATTTCCGTGGAGAATGACAGTCTGAGACCCCTGGAAGCCGCCTCCTTCTGAACCTCAAGCAGGCGGTTCTTCAAGGCCTTCTCCCAGTCCATAGCCCGAGCAAGCTCGGGTGTCCCTTCTGCAAAGTTGTTGACAACCCAAGTCACCGTCGTCGCAGGGGCGTCGACGACGTCGTTTGTGTCCGAGTAGCCACCGAGAATCATATTCGGCTCCAGGGGCTGACCGTAGGCTGGTCGGCATTCCGCGGGTGCTTGTGCGCATTGTCGTAGCTTGTCTTGCCAGCCATCCTTGTCTATAAGAGCAGGCTCGTTGTCGAAATATGCTGCCACCGATTGAACAACACAAGCAGACCCAGTTGGCTTGAAGCACACATCGTTCAGCCTCATCCTGAAAGTCTCGCTCTCAAGCTGCGAAATGCTTTTCTCAACTTCGATCCACCAGAGCAACGTCTCATAGTTGAGAACCGGTCCTGGTCCCGAAGCAAGGGTGTCATTGACGAGGAACACCTTCTCTGCTCGGTAAAATGGGCCGAAATGGGAGTCAAAGAACTCCTTCTCCTGGGCGGCAGATGAGGTCGGAGCGACCCATAGTCTGGCCGGGTCCTTCTCGATCTCAAAACGTACCCACCCAGCGCTGAGGATGATGATGACAATGAGAGAGCTGAATATTGTGATGGCGGGGAATCTTGCTGCCCAATGGCCAAGCTTAAAGAAGGCGGTATCGCACCAGGTGTTCAACCTGTAGGGCCTGGTCGGCCGATCGAACATTGCGCCGTTCTGTACCAGCCGGCCCTCGTCATCCTCATCATCGCTGGCATCGATTCCACCCTGGAGTAAGGTTCTCTCCTCTTGAAGACGCGCAGCTCGCTTGCGGTACCATACGTGACCGACGATAGCCACAACGAGTGTCAACAGCAGGATGCTGTAGACAAATATTGAGGCAAATGAGAGACATGGCAACGCGCCAACCTTGCAAGAGCCAGCCTCTTCGACCTGGGGCAATTCAGGGCACACTTGCGGGCAGTCAACGCAGGCGCAACGGAAGTTGGGGTCTTGGTCGTTGCATTTCTTGGGTGTCATGGGGAGAGGATCCATCTTCGGCTCTTTGTACGATGTTGGAAAGTTGATCTGGAACGGCGAACCGACCAGCTTCTCGTCGCCCAGGTACTTGAGGAATTGCGTATAGTTCTTGGCGCCGCCTCCGATGAGCTTCATGGCCTCGCTGTTGCTTGGCCCAAATTTGACATCCTTGCAGCTGTCATAGAAACCGGTTCCATAGTCTGCAGAGATGAGCTGGTCGAGCTCGGTGACCAGCGTCTTGTCGTTCTTGGAGAGGGTGTTTGTGACATTAATGAAGAGCGACTGGTCGGGAGAGCAGGTGAAGGTACAGAAGAGGTTGTAGAAGTTGTCCTTGCAGGCAGGACATGACGATACGATGGTATTCGCGGTGGAAAGTTCATCTTTGAGGGAATCGACCTACACAGAGATTGAATCCGTTAGCTGGGGGAGAAACGACCATGGGATCAGCACGAGAAACCGACCTGATTCTTGGTGCAGCAAACCGGGCCGTCATTCCACTTGGGACCGCACAAATCTACCAGCTGCTTCCTAAGCTCCTGGTCGGGGTCCTCGGCGAGACCGTTGTCGACACAGGGAAGCTCTTTGCCGAAGAAGCTCTTCTTCCCGCAGTGGTCGCGGATGGCGCAGCGTCCGGCCTCGTGTTTCGGAGTGTACAAGTCGTCTGCCAGTCCCAGGCCGGCAAGTAAAGCCAGGGCAGCGATTTTGGCCATGTTGACCGAGAGTGCCGCTGAGCGGCGGTGGATAACGGCAGAGTACAGAGCGCAAGCGAGCGACAATATCTCCTGCGCCCGGCGGATGGATCGGTATTGATAAGGATGAAGTAGCTCTTGGTGATGGATGGTGGCGATGGTTGGGTGTTGTGACGGGACGAGCGCCGCGAGGCAGGGGAAGCTAATCCCTGTCTGTAGTGCAGGCCGCCTGTGGTGCGTCATCGTACGGAACCGAGGTGTTCAGGAGAACCTACGCTTGCAGCAAAACTCCACTGGCTCATATGTAGCTCTTAACAGTAGCTCTCTCGTCACGCTTCAACTTGCAACCGTCACCTGCACGACTTTATGTAGAGCTTGGGACACGCCGTTTAATAAGTGCAAACTCGTCTCTTGATCAATGCTACTGAGATGGCTATCGACGTCCTTTAAGCAACTATCCTCCAGGACTTCCTACAAAGTTTACGTCCACTGCTACGCCCCCTTTGGTCTCCTCACCGCAACCTTCGGCACATCAAGCTGCTTGTGATCAGCCTGTTGGGTCCTACTTAACCTCACCATGTCTCCCGTCATGGTAGAAACAAATCCGAAAAGCGCCACTCGGTGTCATGCAGCACAAATATCTTTGGGCGCAACATGCCACCCCATCTTTTTGGGAAACGCAAGCCCAATGCGGTAAATATGGTGTGCACCACATACACCGGACCGGAGAGCAGGCGTTGTACATACAGGGTCAGCACTGACCAGACGACCAAGAGCACGAAGCCTCTTGTTATGGCCGTTGCCCTCCAGATGTTGACACGGCTCAGCACGGCCATCAAGGAAGTCGGGTCAGCGCCAGGGCCTCGCTGTCGGTACCACACGCTCCAGTGAGGATAAAACCACCACTTGACGAGCAGGCCGTCCTCAAGCAGGAGAAAACACATCAAGGTGCCCAACCACAGCATGACATCCAACTGGTAGGATCCGGGGCCTATCAAGTTGGCGCAGCGCAACGTCAAAGACATGGCGGCCAGGATGTGAAGGTTGAATGCGACCATGCAGGACGTAGGCAGCCTGGGGTCGCAGCCCACTCGTCGCGCGACACTCTCCATGAAGGCGTTGTAGTCAACCAAGGTGTGAAGGTCTGGGCTTAGGAAGTAATACTCCCTCTCAGACAGCTTGTCGGCTCGGGCCAGAGATGCATAATTTTTCGGGAGGCTTCTGTGCCCGCCCAACAGCAGCCCGATGTACCGCGAGAGCATCTCGGCTGCACATGGGATGCCGCCTTGGTGCGGTCTGGCGTATCCCACGAAGAAGAGACCGTGGCCCAGGCCTGGTGGGAAGCAATGCAGGAACCAGTCTCGCGGATTGGTCGAAACTGGCACTTTAAGCCATGGGGATTCCGTGCGATACCCGTGGCAGAGGATGATGGTGTCAAACACACGCTGCTTGACCGTGCCATCAGCCAGAGTGAAGTCGCACTCCGTACCGTGGGCTTCCAGTGTTGGAGCCACCAGTACCTCGATCTTCCGCTGGTGGAGAGCCTCGCACATCCTCTGGTTCTTGGTCACATATGTGGCCTGGTCGTTCAACAAGGGAGCTGAGCGCGTGCTTTCGAGGCACATCTGTGACAACGTGGGGTTCAGCACGGTTTTGGTGCTCCAGAGAAGCCTCCGGAAGGCTCCGTATGCATACACGTTCTGACCCGCACTCATCCTGTTCGTTGTAGCGGCCTCCAGGAACGCGTTGGCTGGGAAATCGCACGTCTTGTTCTCCTCCATCTGCTCCGTCTCCGAAGCCGTGTTGAGGTATCGAGGGCCAATACAATTTGACCGTCGGAGCCACACGGTTACATGAGGCGACAGATCACCGAGCTCCGCTGAGACGTCGGCGCCGCTCTCGCCGCCGCCAACCACCAGCACACGCTGCTTCTCGTTCTTGACCTGGTCCTTGAACCTTTGGCCGTATTCACTCGAGTGCAGGATTTTTCCAGTGAACCCAGAAAGGCTGTCTGGTGTTTCCTTGGGTACTTGATTTGCCCCTGTTGCAACGATAATGGCGTCAGCCTGCAAGTGCAGAACAGCACTTTCCTCCCCCGATGGATGTCTCTGTCGTATTTCCAGTGCCCAACGCCCGTCTTTCTTTAACTCTGCGCTGCACACTTCCGAGTGATAAGTGATATGGCTATCCAAAGCAAAATGTCGGGCATAATTTTCCAAGTACTGCAGGTACGCCTCCGCTGATGGATAGCACAGTCTTTGCGGATCGGGGAAATCAGAAAAGGACATGGCCCAATTCGAAATAGTGAGATGGAGGTCCGCATACGAGGCAGCGCTGCTGAAGACACCGCCAAGGCTGGAGGATCGTTCGTATGCGTGGACGTCGTGGCCAGCTGCTAGCATCTCCTTCACAGCTACTAGGCCACATGGGCCGGCGCCGATAACAACCACGCTCTTCTTCATGGTTTTGGCAAGCGTTTGGATATGGTCGGGGACAATCGTCTGTTTACGTTGTTGGAATGGGGTTGTCTTGGTTTTTAAGGCTTCGTTCACTCAGCTTGTCACTTTCCGGGATAGATATCGAACATCATCCTTGGTACAGGCACTGGTACGCACAAATTCCGTCGAGGCAGCTCGTAAAGCCACATTCTTGATACCCGATCCAGAAGTTCCCGCATGATTTGGAATTATTTCCCTCCCTTTGGTTAGCCAAGTGTACGATGGATGCCGCTCTAGGGGCGGTCAATCCATCGCTCGTATACCGGTGTGGCAGAAAGTGCTTGTTTCTCGCCCAATCAATACACCTGGTCGTCAACCGAAACGACTAGTCGACTCCCGCAGTCACTTTTTGGCTGCTCACAATTGCCACACCCAGTTAAGCATAAGGGTCTCGACCATCAGTCAGGCGACCGGTACGGGCGCGAAGGATTGGTATCCCATTCAGGGATTGCTTCATGGTGTTCCGGATCTGTCACTTAATGTTGAGCCTGCGGTATCAATTCTTGAACACTGGAGTAGAACCAAAGTAACTCAATTCTTCCTGAAAGTGCCGTGTTTTCTAGTGACTTTACGATGGCGGCTCTCGAACTCATCAAGGGTCTACAGGATCTGGCGGAACAAGAGGCGCGAGGAGGAAATCCAGCCCTGGTCCATTCTCAGCTCCTTGATGGCATCCAGAAGCTCCAGGCCTCGGTGACTACACCAGCTGAAAAGCTCTTTCGCATGCGTTTCGACATATGCCAAACGGTATGCGTGCGATTGGCCCAACAGCATGGGATTCTACAAAGCTTGTCGAAAGATGGACGCGCAAGTGCGGCGGGACTAAGTACGTCCACTGGTGCCGACGAGCTCTTGATAGGCAGGTCGCCCCTACATTCTCGGTCAAAAAGTGACTTTGCTAAGATACTTAATAGTACGAATCATGAGGCCCCTCGCCATCAACGGAGTTGTCGTGGAGCTTGGGCCGAAGCAGTACGAAGCCAATCTTGCAACTCGCTTCTTCGCAAGCCAAGGCATAGCAGGTGGCTGCAAATACTAGTAAGCCCAGAGGTCGCCCAAAAACACCGTTTCTAACGCTTCTCTGACCTGCTGGGACAAATCAGCACAGATCTCATGATGAGGACCGGAAGCCACATGGGGCCACTGGCAGCACAAGGTGAAGTCCCAGATCCTTTCCAGGCGACCTTCGGCACGCCACTTTTCGAATATTTCCAGGAGCACCATGAATACGGCCGGGCGTTCAACGATTTCATGAGAGTCCGCCAGTCAAAGTCCACAAAATGGTTTGACGTGTATCCCGTGCGAGCGAGAATGGAAGAAGCCAGGACGAACGAGTCAGACGTGCTGCTCGTCGACGTCGGAGGTGGTAGCGGACACTGGGCTCAAGAGTTTCGAGGTGCCATGCCAGCTCAGGAGTACCGTGGGCGCGTAGTCGTTCAGGATCAGCCGAGCGTGGTCAGCAGGATACAGCTTGACGGGATCGAGGCTATGGCCTACGACTTCTTCACTCCACAACCAATCGAGGGAGCACGATTCTACTTGTTCAAGCAGGTGATCCACGACTGGGACGACAAGAAAGCGATCGAGATCCTCAGAAATACGGCACAGTCTATGATCCAGGGCCAGTCAGCTCTGCTCATTGACGACTATGTGCTTCCGGAGGAGAAGGTAGGCCTGCAGGCCACATGCATGGTAAGCTTGTTGTTGCCTTGGATAGGTGTGTTTCCAAGATGGTCTTGCTAACGAGTCGCTTCAGGACATCGGCATGATGATGGCAAACGGCGGGTGCGAGCGCACCGAGACTCAATGGCATAGCATCATCTCCGCAGCTGGGCTCAAGACAATTCAGTTTTGGTTCTCCGGCGACGGTAAGGAAGGAAGCGAAGGCGTGATTGAATGTCAGATCTGATCATTTTTTGAAATCATCGGTATCTTTCTTATTCATCACAGCTGAAGAGTCTTTATTCGCACTGGACTGACGAATCTCTAATCTTTGTTCCGTGCATGCGCTTCTCGTTCGTAATATGTACCATCATCGTGTCCACAAGCTTCAAGATTTGATAGTCGACTGAAACTTAATCATCGTGAGGAATAGGTTGGTCTATACTGCTCGAAGGGATCCATTTCGCCCTTTCTTGCAACATTATGTTGTGAAGCGCCTCGACATGGCCTTGGTTGATCTCCAGTCCGATTCGAGATTTGACTTGTTCCTCTATGTGACCTTCATTCTTGTCCCACAGCTCCCATATCAGAAAGCTAAAAGGAAGCCAACTGGTGTGCTCGAAGTCTATGATTGTCATCCGGCTTTTTGGGTCATCGGGGTCCTCCAGCAAGAAATTATCGAAGTTGAGGTCACAGTAACACAGCCTAAGTCCCTCAGGAGCGAAGTCGACCGTGGTAAGATAAGGATTGAGTATCAGCTAGCAGCCATGTTAATTAGAAATTCCGCCAAGAAATTTGATTTAGAGACACACCTTTTCGTTCTCCTGGTTGATCCATTCCTCGAGCTCTTCAAGGGTGTCGAAGTCACGGGGTGCGAGGAAGTCGTCCCGACCAAATACGAAGTTCAGGATCCGGCCACCATTGACCGGCCCCGGGGTAGTTTCCGGCGGCGGCTCGAGTGAAAGAAGGAAGCACAATGCATCTGCGATTCTGTCCTTGAACGGGCGGACTATCTCAGCCTTCGCCGATTTGGACATGTCCCGTGACCATAGAGTAGGCCTCATGATGCTGCTGATGGGTGTCCCAGTTACAAACTCCATGACGATGCAACTGTAGTCCATCCCCTCTATCTCAAATTCCGCATAATCGAAAACCTTGGGCGCATACAGACCCTCGCTTATGGGCGGGCCTCGTTTGGTGATTTCCGTATGTACGTACTCTTGCGTGTCGGCCTCCGCTCTAAGGGTGGGCTCCGCAATATATCGCTTTACCCACAAGCGTGTCACTCCAGGAGGCAGAACCTTTGGAGTGAAGGGAAATCCTCTGGTATTTTCGAAGAAGTGCCGGCTGTTGCATAAATCTTGGTACTGTCTTGTTGCCGCTATGAGTTCTTCGATGTCGACTTCCCAAATGGGCTCATCGGTGAAAAGATTGTCCATGCTCGTGTGTTTGGGGTTTCGTTTTCAGGGCCTGGGCTGGGAACAGAACCTGTGAACGTCGTGGATCTAAATTTTGAGACAGCGCACAGCGTGAAAGCTCTCGGATATTATCTTTCTGAATGCATGTGGCTAGGACAGTGGTGCATCGTTCAATGTTCTCACTTCATGGTATAACAGCTCGTAAATAAGCTCCTAAGTGCTTGCGGAAACAGTTGGACATCGTGATGCAGGTGGACCCAGATGACCGGTCTGACTCAGGCCGTAATGAATTTCCTGGCATACCAAAGGTACAGCATTAAAGGGTTAGCGTGTCTGCTCCATACAATCACCAACACATGCATGAGAAGCTACCGTTGCCTATCAAACAATAAGTCAGTGGGCCATCTTCTGGACAACCGCCCTAAGAGTCTCTTCATAATTGGAATCCACAAAATAGTCCTGCCTTTTGATTAAGATATCGGACCAAGTTTCCAGCTTCCGTGCTCTCCGTATCAGTGCTCGGGGCCAAATGAGCGTTCGGGGCCCGAGCAGATGGCAAGTCAATAGACAGTGATGGAGTGAGAAATGCAAAAAGGTTCTTCTCATCCATGCATTGTGTTTTATAGTAGGATTATGAAGTGACCAGTGTCTTTTAGCTAGACATTAGTCCAGGGAAGTATTCCTGTGACATTTCCCTGCGTGAGTATCCAGACACGTGCCAAGTGATGAATCGAGACGATTCATGTATTCATTCCAGAATTGGCTTTGCAGACATTGAGGGCACTCGTGAGGAACGCGAATGGCAACCACCTGGGCAAGTGGACACAGAAGCAAGATAGAGGCGCGTTTTGGCAAACCTGGTTTCAAAACTTCTCGAAGTGTGTTCCATCTAGCTGGGCTTTCCAATCAGCCCGGCAGAGTGAGTGCATTCTTGTTCCTTTCAGACTAAGACGGAATCTCACAACATGGGACCGTAGCACATAAATGTCAAGTGGTCCTGTAGACTGCAAGTCGGCACTGAGTAAACTCTTCTGACTTGGTTATGATGATCGGGTGGGTACTCGTCCTGAACCTTCACGTGTGGCCGACTTACGGGGCGAGTGTGCCATCAAGATGTCGGACTTGTCTGCGCCGTTTGGAAGCTCGATATGTCTTCCAGATCACCCTTTTGCCGTTTGCCTCATGCTCACTTACTGCATGTCCTTCAAAGCTGCTACCACTTGCCCTGTCAGAGGCTGTCCCAGAGTGGCTCCACCCGTGCCCCAGCTCCGGCCACGTCGCCGCCGGAAGAACTTACCGGTACCTCGAGCAGCCACTCGTCCGTTCACTCGCCCAGTGAAAGGTGCAGCATTCAATGCTGTGGTGAGGCTACCCGCTAGTGCAATGGAGCCCAGCTTAAAAACCCACAGCTCCCAGGCACGAGCAACAACTTCAACCTTCCACCATCACCACCAGCAGGGTCATAACCCACACTTCCAACCACCACCCTTTTCCCGTCAACCAACTATCAATCCTTCTGCCTCATCATCTTCTCATGTCTACCAAGTTGATTCTGACAATCTCGTGTACCCAAATCTTGTACAACGCACCAATCTCGTCTGCGTAGCCAAAGAGGACGGCGACGGCGTCGACTCTGCTTTCTGCATCAACCTCACTCGGCCCAACCTTGACCTTTCCACAGTCAACAAACAACACCAAGATCCTGACACCTCTTGGTATCCGATCCAATCGTCAACAGAATCTCGTTCTCTCATCCTGATGCCATCAACAGTAATTTGTAAGTTACTACTGCCCAGTCATCTGCCTGTCGCACCTCCTCGTCCTCCTCCTTTCCTACATCCATCGCAATCTACCAACTCCAAAACTTCCACCACCTACATCGTCTAATCCCCCCCTTGCTACATCAAGGCACACTCACACGGTAAGCTTCCTCATCACCAGCATGCCGCAACAGCAATGGGTTCCCTTGCACGAAAACATGCCACACAAGCTTTCCCTCTTCCCGTTGTCCCAAAAACGTCAAGTCACCCTTCTTCCATCCACTCCAGTCACTTCTGCCTACAGCCTCTCTCCGTTTGTTTCTGCTGGTTTTCTTCTACCTGCCCCACCTGCAAACCTTTTCACTTTCGACCTTTCACTTTGGCCCTTCACTCTTAGCACCTTTCTCTCACCTATAAAAACCTTCCTCTGCAATCTTTCGTCCACCAACCCCAACTTTCAACCTTCGCTTTTGCCAACCTTCAACTTTCCTTGACCTCGACTTCTGTCTTTCCCTTCTTCAACTCTCCAACCTTCCATCGACTCCCAAATACCACAGTCCTCACCCACAGTCGTCCAACAATCAGTCACCCATCACCAGACTCGATCAACAACATTGAAGCAATTCTAATCTGCTTCCCCACAGCCATCTACTGTCACCAACGGTTTCAGCACCAGTGTCGACTGGCTCGATTTCCAATCTGGCGAAGTTCATCCATCATCACGTCGCACATGTCAAACTGTAAGCTACAGCTGGTACGTTTCCCGCCCTCAATCCCTCAGTCTTCCAGCATACCAGCTTTTGTCCTCGCCCTACAAAAACCTTTCCAGCCCACCAGTTTTCTCACAGCATTGGCTTCCCTGTTTGTCGCCTGTTTGCTGGGCTTCTTTGCTGAGCTTTCCCCTGCACCTGTTTCACCCCTCGCTCCCATCGACGCCTCGGACTTGTTTCTCACCCCATTTCTCAGTTTCTCGTCAAGCTATCATAATGCGTCACCATCTTGCAGACGCCGTCGCCATATTTGACAGGCGCGAAAAGGAGAACGAGCGCGAGCATCTTCGCACGCTGTGGATGCTTGCAGACTTCCTGCCTATCTGCTTCGTCTCCATCGACATAGAGGGGGCCCCCGGCGTAATCACTGAGCTCGGCCTCGTGTCTCAGCGAAAGAATCAGCCTCGCATCGGCCGACATTTCGTTGTGCAGAGCACTCAGGCCACTAAGTCTAGGGCTCCTCTGCCTCTTGGCTTCGGAATGACATCCGAGAACGTCGACACGCCCCAGCAGTTGCGCCACATACTCAACGGCTTCTTCAATTGCTGCTTCAACAACAACCGTCGCGTGATTCTGACAGGTTTCGCCCTCAAAGGTGACCTGGTGAAGATTGAGAACAGCTGTGGCTAGGTGCCGTAAGTACAAGTCTGCGCCTTTCACACTATAAAGCATGTGATTAACGTACAGCAGACCAATCGACATCCCCATCTTTGACACTGCGACCATCTTTCAGACATTCACCGGCAAGGACAGCTGCCCAAATCTAGGCAGAGCTCTACGAAGGATCGGTTACACTCCCCCTCATTCCGTGTCCTTTCACAACGCGGCAAATGACGCCTGGTTTACTATGGAGCTCCTGTTTCTCGAAGCGGAACAGGCAGTCAAGCAACTCACAGATCCTGATGGGGAGGAAACCATTGACTGGATGGCACCACCAGCAGCGCCACCGAGCTCGCCCTCCAGAGGCACAATCCCAAAGGAGGTCTACGACTCGAGCCTCTCCACCCCCACCTGTTTCACTTCACACAAGCTCAGAAAGTCTGCTCAGTCTTCATCTCCATCAGACTCACAGTCGACGCATACTCTTACAGGCGGCACCAGGAGACGTCACAAGAACCGCAACAGAGCAAAGTCTGACGTTTCCGCGGGCGGCGACACGGTCAACTCGACTGCTGTGGCAACTCCAACAGAAGGCAATCCGCCGGCCAAGAAACAGAAGCTGACACACGAGAGCGACGTCACCGATAAAGAGAGCGAGGGGCTCAGTGAGGGTGGGGCAGTCAAGCACAATGGCAGCAGCGGGGATGGTCTAGCAGAGGTGGAGGGGCGGCATGGCGAGGAGGGCAAGGAGGGATCGGCAGGTAAACCCATGTTTGTCACCTCGGGCACATCCTAGGCGTGTACGGGGGGACTCGGAGCTGGCGTAAGAGCTTGAGACCTCCCTTTGGGAGTTGACTCGCCTGTTGGCTTAGGTCCCTGACGGCGCTGATTGGGTGGCCCTCGTGAGGCGGCAAGCATGGGCAAAAGAGGTGTGACGCCGGCGTGTACGGGGGGACTCGGAGCTGGTGTAAGAGCTTGAGACCTCCATTCGGGAGTGACTCGCCTGCTGGCTTAGGTCCCTGACGGCGCTGTTGAGTAGCCACCTTGGTGGAGGACAAACGTGGGGCAGAAGGCAGGAAGCGGAGGAGAGTAGGGTGTGACCCGGGCGTGTACGGGGGGACTGGGAGCTGGCGTAAGAGCTTGAGACCTCCTTTGGGAGTGACTCGCCTGCTGGCTTAGGTCCCTGACGGCGTCTTTGGGTAGCCGCCCAAGGAAAAGAAAAGGAATATGGAAACACTACGATAGACTTAGCCCATCCCTCTGGGTGCCGACTCGCCTCCTAGCCAAAGACCCTTATGGTGTCGATCGAGCTGCTGCTTGAAGAGTTGCAGTCTCAACAACTAAATGTGACAATACAAACACACATTAGCAGAGCATACATGAAGTTGGTCCAATGACTCCTGCCGAGTGAGGCTTGCTGACATTGATCATTTCATTGCAGTCATTACGGTCTGCTTGAGACCACCTTGTCATAGCGCTCTTGGGCAGACATTCCAACAAGACGATGATCCTCTCGCTTTCTATTTCAAATGCTATTAAACCTTCTCAAGTCTGTCCAAACCACCTTTGCTATATGACTCCGACACCGGTTTGAAATTCCGTATGCAAAAGGCGTTCCCAGTTTACTCCAACAATGCAATCTCATCAAGCTCCAGGCCAAGATACAAGAGCAGCCCATAGACAGAATATCCCGACTCTACACCAAATCCCACGAGTGCGCCGATCCAAACAACCTCCTAACATCCCTCACCACCTCCGTGCTACACCTTTCCCGTCACGACGAACTGGCCCGTCTCAGTCCTGACCCTCCACCCAGCCCGCTTCAGCGCGGCGCCGACGTCCTGCCGCAGGCGCGACACCCCGCCGGAGCTGTGGTTCCCCAGCCCCGTGACGACGGTGAAGCCCTCGCCGCTCCGGGCCCTGCGGGCCCTGTCCTCGCCGAGCGCGGCCCACCACTCCTGCGTGCGCTCGAGCGCGATGCGCACCCCGTCGGCGACGGGCACGCCGTGCAGGTCAATGTGCTCCCGCGACGAGTTTCCGTCCACCAGCGCCTCGTACGCCTCGCTCTGCGCGGCCTTGGACCGCCCCAGCTGCTCGCGCGCCCGCTCCGCCAGGACCCCGGCTACGGGGCGGAACAGCGCGTCCGACTTGCCGCGCCGGTAGGCCGCCTGCGCGGCGGTGAAGGACTGGGCCGTCGATGCGCGGGCCTCGGCTGCGTCGCGCGCAAGCTCGGTGTAGGTCTTGCGCGGCTTGGCCGACTGGACGGTCTGCCACCCGGTAGTGGGCTTGCTGGCGGCGGGAGTGTTTGGGGCGGAGGTTGCGGCGTTGGAGGCACTGGATGAGGAAATCAACCGTGGGAGCGAGCTCCGCCGGGTAAGGGGGCGAGAAGCGCTCAAGGCCGGCGAGACGGGGCTGCTGGCTGCCTTGTCTTCTGCGTCCAGGTTTAGAGGCTTGAGACGGTACTCGACATCGAGCCTGGCCTTACCGGTCTTGTCCTTGGGGGTTTCCGTTCCGGAGCGACCTGCGTGGAGTCAGCTGAATGCTCGGGCAAATGTGTGAGGATGTGGACGAAAGAGAGAAAACCATTGACCAGGCCATCATAAAGGAGGCCGCGATCAACTTGGCGGCGAAATGAGATTCTCGTCTTGCCTTTCTTGTGGCCAACGTGGCCGTCATCCCGGAAAGCTCCATCGATTCCCTTGGGGCGGAGGCCGTTTTCCTCCAGGAACTGTGTGCTAAGAAGCTCCTCGCAAGCCTTCGTGAAGTCTCCGTCGGACTTTCTCAGGGAGAATTTGATGTCCATATCCTTGAGAAGGGGAAACATGACCTTCAGCTCAGCAATCTTGCCATCCTCGTCCAGGGCTAGGACATCAACATCATTGGGCAGATCTAGCGACTCGAACTGGTCGGACAGGGTGTCGCTGAAATCAGTCCTGGAGGAGATGTCGGTGCAGGGTTTGGAGCCCGAGACGGAGTGTGACGAGTTGGTGTTGGCCGGCCCCTCGAGCCCTGAGAGGCCATCGATGTCGCCGTCTACGCCACCGGCATTGAAGCGAGACGCCTCCTCGGCCTCTGCGTCCTGGGAGAGGCCTTGCAGGATAGCACGGGCCTCTTCAAACTGGACGGTCAGGTCGTAGTCACCGACAATAGCAATGATGAGGGACTCATCAAGGGCAGAGCGAAACTCGTCCTGGCAAGCGTTAACTGAGTCCATTCCGTGCAGGCGGCTTTTGTCCGGAGACCACTTCAGGATGGAATAAGAATTTTAATGCTCCGACTTACAACGAGGCTGCCCATCAGCGAGGCTGCATCAGGGACTGGGTCGTTATCCCCCATCCTCCCGCCCCTGATGTCCTGTCTGTGTTCAAAATGAGAGCAAAAGATACAGATTCAGACCGTGATCGAGTATAGGTGGGCGAGGACAGTGTTTCATTTCTGTGCGTGGGCGGGCTCATGTCCTTGGGGCGGTGGTGCTGTGCTGTCATAATCGGCGGTGCGTTGTGTTGTTTTGGCGGTCATGCGTGCGTTGACGCAGAAAGTGATGATTCAATTTTGAGAGTGGCTCATTCCCGGGGCGCACAGGTGCCCAATCAAGTTTAGCGCGGGGTGGTCATCCAGATGCTTGTGTTCTCTTCGAAAGGGCCCTTGTTGGCCGTGATTTGGTGTTGACCCGAGCCATTGTGTCTTTCCATCATCCAGGCCTGTCTTCTCCTCTGTGTCTGTTATACGAGGCATCGTAATCTCCAATTTGGCTCATGAGCGTAGAGGGGATATCGAGCAATAATTCAGAGGTGCCCCACAACGCTACGGTACCTTCTGCACGGTAATAAAATAGCACAAATGCCAAGCGTTGGAACCTCGGGAGGGCATGCGAGCCTCAACCAAGCATTACTGCTTTCGGCCGGGACACCCCAACATGCGCCTGACCTACGTGGCAGCCGGTAGAGATTTAAGCTCTCCTGCTAAGAATCATGTACCTAGGGCAGATTACGTGAGACATGTCCCGCCTGAGCATTCTGACTGTTATCAGTCAGTGTAGAGGTGTGTCGATCCAGCCCTGTACTTTCGTGCTCAGTGCTCTCCACCTTGCCCTGCGTGTCTCATGATGTTCGCTCCCACTGGCACCATGGCCAGGCGAGCACCCACACGAGATCTCCAAGGGGGCGTCCCAGCAGACACGGCTCAACACTGACGCGGTCTTACTCTCCCAGGGCCCGCCAGATCCAACGGAGCCAGCGCCGCGGGGGCCGTCCAGAATCGGCCACATCCAGCCACTGCTGGTGCAGTGAAGGGCGCGTCTGAGCCAACGGGACCCCGCGGACGTCACCCAGATCTACAACAGCACCCTTGCTCGGTCAGTGGGGTTTGATCCACACAGGAAAGGCGTCCGAAGCTCCCGAAGGCGACGCTGCATGTCGCTCTCTTGTGTGGTCGAGATACTGTGCGTTGTGCTGCTGACGGACAGAACGAAATAGCACTTATTATGAATATATGTCTGGGCTATATGACCTGACCAGCAGACCGTGACTGCCATGGCCCAAGTCTGTCGAGGTCTGCAAGAGCGTCGGACTGACTCTACCTCGACCTGCTGACAACTTGCTGCTGACCACTTTGCTGCTGCTGTCCAACTCACCAACACACTAACACTAACACTGACAACAGCTTCATTATTACTGGCACTGGTGTGCAGGCCTTGACTCGCGAGGCACTACATTGCATCATAAGTAAACAGGTTCACGAGTCCAGTTTGCAGACCTCCGGCAAGGACAAGGCGCAGTCGCCCTCCGCGGGTTCAACCTCGGAGGCTCGCACTCACTCGTATTGTTGGAGCTGAACAGCCTCACATCGACAGGGAAGCCGTCCGTTTGGTGGCACTTAGCATCGACTTCCCTGCCTGCATCAACTTTACCAGGCCGACAGACATTCCAGGAATTCCATTCCCACCACCGCCATCCGGTCTACCGGGCCCGAACCGCCATCAAGCCTGCACGTCCAGGTGGCTGCAGCAAGGACCCTCCCGCGATATCCCTATAAGCCGAGCTGGCCGCTGCTGTTCTAGCCTGTGCTCATTTATGCGTCCAGCCTCCTCGGCTTGTGATACGGACAGCTACTAGGCTCAAGGTGGACTACACAAAGGCTTGCCATCTACGACTTGGACCTAGTTCTGTTTCAGACACCCTCACACCCACGGATCTGCGCATTGAACGAAGCTCCCTAAGCTCCGTCCGGCCCGTCACTCTGTCGCCGCTGCCAGCTTCTTCCTGCAAGCCTGCATAAAGATCTGCTCCCCCTGGTGCCCAAGCACAGCACACTCCCCTTATTATTACAACTCAGTCTCTGCCCGCCCTCATATTTGTGTTTGCTAGCGGTTCGCGTCGTGCCATTTTCAGGTCTCTCGCTTTGGGGGTCCGTCGAACGAGATACACGCCGGTACAGGGCACGATGGCAACCGACAATAAATACCCATTTTGGGGTTACCCGGCGCCCATCAAAGGGTGAGTGAGCCGCCAACCTGACAGGTCTTGGCAGACAGCCTCCCGTCATGGAATGCATCCACCGTTTCCCCAAATCTGGAGAAGAAGGAAGCAGGCTAACTGGACCCCAGGCCGGAAGTGGCGTACAAGGCCGAGCGGAAGTCGAACCCGGCTATGCGAGGATGGATTCTGATGCCGGCAGCGTACCTGCTCGAGCAGGTGCGCCCTCTCAGGGAGATGATCTGGTCGAACGCCGGTTTCTCCTCGCTGCGCAAGCTTCGCGAGAGGATCGAGGATTACGAGCCACTCCACGATCCCACAGTGGTGCCTCTCGATCATAGGCTTCTCTTCGGGGCCAATGGTAATGGAGATATCCACATCAATGGCAATGGAAATGGAAATGGAAACGGTTTCATGACAGCAGGGGAATCAGCAGCCTCAGCGGATTCGCCTCGGACGGACTCATCCCCTCACACTCTCTCACTCACCAGCTACTACTCGACGAAAACATATCGCGACCTGTACCTGAAGGGCGATCTTACGCCCACCGACGTCGCAAAAGCCATACTACCTCTCATCCGGCGAGACATTGAGCCCAAGGGGTCTCACCACCTCATCTTCTTCGACAGCAAGGCCGAGCTCGTACTCAAGGCAGCCGATGAGTCGACCCAGCGCTACCGCGAGGATCGCTCTCTGGGCCCACTCGACGGTGTGCCGTGCGCCATCAAGGATGAATACGACCTCGATGGGTACAAGTGCTGTCTTGGCTCCGTGAACGACTACACCGCAGAGATCGTCGACGAGAACGACAGCATCACGTCCTGGTGCGTCAAGAAGCTGGTGGAAGCAGGCGCCGTCATCGTCGGCAAGACGAGCATGGTCGAGTTTGGGCTGGACACGCCTGGCAACAACCCCAACTACGGCACGCCGCGGAACCCTTTCAACGAGAACTACTACACCGGCGGATCCTCGTCCGGCACGGCCGCGGCCATCGGGTCCGGGCTGATCCCGATAGGGCTGGGCAGCGACGGCGGCGGGAGCATCCGGATCCCTGCGAGCTTCTGCAACATCTTCGGGCTCAAGCCGACACACGCGCGCGTCTCGTTCTGGCCAAGCGCCAACCACTCCAACACGTGCGCCGTCAACGGGCCGATGGCCGCAGACATGGAGTCGTTGGCCACCCTGTTCGAGGTCGTCGCCCGGCCGCACCCGGACTCGCCCTTCGCCTTCCCCAGCGTCCCGAGGCTGCCCTCGGCCGATAGGTTGCTCGAGCAGACGCCCGGCAGACCCAAGATCCTGGGTATCTGCCGCGCCTGGTTCAACGACTGCGCGCCAGCGGTCAGGGAGCTTTGCGAGGGGATGGTGGACACCATGGTGGCCAAGCACGGCTACAAGGTCGTTGATATCCAGATCCCGTTCCTGGCCGAGGGACAGTTCGCGCACGCGATGACGGTGTTGACGGATGCGGCGACCTTGTTGCCCAAGTACGACAATCTTACCTTTGCGAACCGGTAAGTCTCCTGCAGCTACGCTGCCCAACCAAATTTGACAAGACACTCATGCTGATTGTATAACCCCTCTGCGCAGCATCCTGCTCGCTCTAGGCCGCACGACCCCAGCGACAGACTACCTCCTCGCGCAGAAGCTGCGGCGCTGCCTGATGTCGCACCTGTCGCACCTGTGGCGGCAGCACCCGGGGATGTTGATCATCACGCCGACGACGGCGTGCGCGGGGTGGCGGATCCGGGACGGCGGCGGCAAGGCGGGCGAGATGCGGGTGGGCATCTCGGACGGCGACAAGACCATCGAGACGATGCGGTACGTGTGGCTGGGCAACTTCTGCGGCCTGCCGTCCATCAACGTCCCCGCGGGCTACGCGAGCCCGGACGCCGCCGGCAAGGGGGAGAGGGTCGCGGACAAGGCCACCGTCGGCAAGGTCCCCGTCGGCTTCATGGCCACGGGCGAGTGGGCGTCCGAGGAGAGCCTGATCGAGTTTGGGGTCGAGGCCGAGAGGGCTGGCGCCGAGTGGCGGGAGAGGCCCGAGGGGTGGGTCGATGTTGTTGAGCTGGCCAAGAAGGCCAAGTAGTTGTTGGGACTGTGTGATCAGAGATATCCCATTTGCTTGTTTGGTTTTCTTGCCTTGTTGTAAAAAGAGGTCATTCCTTTGCAGATACCACGGGACTTAGACGACGGGCGTCGGTGGAGAGATGTGGCGAAGCATTTATATACCACGATCCTTCCTCCGCTGATCACGATCAAGGAGTTGCAAATTTAGATAGACGGTGCATTTCTGCATCAATGCTATCCGATTATTTCCTGTTTCGAGCTGTGGTCCCTGTCGTCCCGAAGAGAACACTCAGCTCACCACAATGGTATGCTCACCACCGTCCACGCCCTCAACAACAACCGTGTCGAACACGACGCCGGTCTTCCTAAACCACTCGGTCTGGGCTTCTTCCCCGTCCACCACCACAGTCGGCTTGCTCCCCTGCTGCACAACAGGCAAGACCAACCTACCCACCGTCCCAGCAGGCGTGCTCACGCTGGCATTATACCGAGGTCCGTCCTCCCCCTCTTCGATCTTCACCACGTCCCAACGGGCCTGGAACTTCCCCAGCGCCGTCACGAACCCGCCCTCAGCAAACGCCAGCCCGCCAAACTGCGGCGCAAACAGCCACTCGCTCCCCACGCGCGCAGTCACGCTCAGCCCCAGCACGAACTCGGTCAGCGCGCTCGTCGGCCCGGACGACCACCCGTGCGCGTGCGAGACATAACTAAAATCATTGCCGTACCCGCGGCTCCACCGGTACCCGAACGTGCCATTGACAAGATAGCCCTCGACGACGGTGCTCTGGGTGCCGTTCTCGTTGCCCAGGTACCACCCCCAGCTGGTGCGCACGAGGTCCAGCGCCCGCGAAGTCTCCCCGGCCGCCAGGTGCGCCTGCAGCTCGAACGACGAGATGAAGGGGCTGATGTTGCCCGGAAGCTCGGGGGCCTCGGGCCCCAGGGGCGTCCAGTTGTCCGTCAGGCGCGAGGAGATGGACCGTGCTGTCGGGGTGTCGGGCCCGACTACGCCGAAGAGGACTGCCATTGAGTTGGCGTCCTGTGGGTGTAAGGCTGTTGCTGTCGCGTTGTCCTTGAAGGCGCCGTAGCTTGCGTCGAAGCAGTGCGCCAGCGTGGCGTTCTGCAGCGCCGCGGCGCGACTGGTCCACAGGGCTGGGAGGCCGGTCGTGTTGCTGCTGCCTCCTCCTTCCCCCTGCCAGGTCGCCAGGTCTGCGCCGGTGGTGAGCGTGCGGTAGAGGATCATCTGCGCCGAGGACATGTTGAACCCCGTCTGCCAGCGGGCCCAGTCGCGCGTGCCCGTGACGTTGAGCAGGCCGGACGAGGGTTGCACCTTGGCGTATATGTAGTTCATGGCGGCGAGGTACCCGCCCCAGTTGCGCGCGAGGAAGGCAGTGTCGTTCGTGTACAGCACGTAGTTGTACGTCCCGATCATCGTCCACATGTGGTACGTGTCGCTACCCTGCTGCAGCAGCGGCGGGCCCGCCTCGGGGAAGGAGCCGTCCTTGTTCTGGTAGTCATACATGACCTGCAGCGCGTTGCGCACGCTGTCGAGGTCGCCCACGCTCACGAAGGTCGAGGGCACCGCGATGCCCATGTCGCCTGGCCACACCGCGCGGTCGCGTTTCGCGCCGTCGACGATGATGGTGTCCCCCGGTCCCAGGGTGCCGTTGTTGAGCCAGCTTGTGTTGACGAAGGGAACCCAGCGGCCGGTGTTGACGGGCACAGCGTTGGTCTGGAGCGTGTACGCCCCGCTGTACCAGATCTTATTTAAGGTGTCGTCCGAGCTGTGAAAGTAGCCCTGGTATGCCCTGAGGTTGGACCACGTGGGCTGGAAGCCGATCTCGAGCTCGATGGAGGAGATATCCACCGATGCAGACTCGGATATCATGAACAGGGTGAGGTAGCGGAAGCCTCCGCGCAGTTTCGCGTCGGGCATGGTGTAAGTGACCGCCTCTGAGCCGGTGAAGTTGGAGTAGATGGCGCCGTCCCGACCGACGAACTTGCCATTGGAAGAGTCGGACCATTCTCCTATCCAATTCTTGGCCTCCGTAAAGGCCAGTCCAACCGCACCACTGCCGGCTCCCGAAGGACTGTATTTGAGCGTGACGATCCCGCCGACCTCAATGCCAAAGTCAAAGACGAGTTTGGATCCATTCGTGGCCAGGTGGGCGGACCCGTTCCAGGACGAGATGATGCTCCCATCGGCGGCCGACAACACGGACCTGGGAGAGACGGTCCTTGATTCTGGGGCGAAGTTGTTCGCGTCCCACTCCCCCGGGAACGCAGCTTCGGAGACGGTGCTGCAGGTGGTGTCCCTCCAGCACGACTGGCCGAGAGCAGTGGAGGCCAGGAGGCCAAAGAGCACAGTCAGGGCCATCATAGTGAAGTGCGGGCGTCCAAAGGCGTTGCAGGACACGCCCTAAATTCTGGGTTCTCTTATTTTCCATGATGTTATATCACGCCTATCAACCTCGACGACGGCAGGAGAGCAAGGGCCGTCGCCCAATGACCGTCCTGGCGGCCAATTTTGGCGTTGATTTCCGCGTTGCTCGGTGCATCTTGGGGACCGAGAAGAGTTAGGACATTCGGGGATTACAATAGACAGTTTTGGTCGTGCTCATTTGGCTATGGGCTACAAGGGGGGAGGGAAATGGGAATGCTCTTGAACGGTAGTCGGGTGAAAGGCCACTCTGGAGAAGCTGGGGGAACTGGGGGAGACCCCTGAACTGCGCGGGGATGTTGCCCAGCGGGGGTTGATAGGCTCGCTCCAATTGTGCCGAGACTGGGGAAAGGCTTGTGGGCTTGATCGTCATAGAAACTTCGACGATGGCATTCCTTCCATTCCCTCATTCCTCATTACTGATTTGAGAAGCACAGCAGAGACGTTGATTGTTCATAGACAGTCTTTCTGCCGCTGATTTGTGTGGATTGGATCTTCTAATATTCAAGGTCGGTTGAAACACCAGGAGGTGGCTTGCCCGAGACGACCTGTGCCCCAATCTACTTGACCGCATATTGACGAGGTCGAAGCTTCATATCAAGATCTGTCGATCATACAATGTAATTTCGTCCACGAAGAATATTGAGTTCAAGCATTGGCTAAGCCTCGGGCATGGCCGAGTACCGGAAAGCCTTCTACGCGAACACTGCAAGGTCTGGCAACACAGTCATGACTCCGCAGAACGGGGGGCCGAATGCCTTCCGTGCGTGGTGCAATGCTATCTATGCTCTCGCTGCTTGGGCCTGCCTAACACCATTAAAGATGTACAGGATAGTATTAGAGACCCTGAAAAGTAACTCGTCTCAAATAATGGGCTCGGCAGATCATCCGTGATACTACCCAAACCTTAAGAGGCGCCATGCGTCTTTTCAACGGGATGAACGCCGGCAGGCTGATCAGACCCGTGAATCCGGGGCGCCGAGGATGCGGTAAGGCACCCTCCATTTCGGTTTCGCAAATGCTCCATGCATATTACACTCGATGTTGTGAGCACATATGCAAACCGAAATACGGTATAAAACTTTATGCATACCTTCCTTCGGATGCATTGTCTTCATCGGGTAGGTTTCCCTCACTCGCATTTCTTTCATCTTTGATTTTTTTCTGCGCATTTGACTCAACAAATTTGCTTAACTTTTACTTCGAACGGAATCTTACGAGTGCATGAAATATACTGTTGTCCTTCGTGAAGACCGGATCGTTTTCATGCCGGGCGCTGAGTGTGGCAAATAGCATGAAATGTGTTTTGGTGCGTAATTATCGTGTTTTCCATAGCCATGTTAGGAATACGTGATCAGTGTCCGGACGTTGTGAGAATGGCATTATTGCTTGTTTGGAAAGCCACTCGCTATGCTAGCAATGTGAAGCTATAGTACTCCACAATCTGATGTTGCTGGTTGATAGTGATACGTTGCGCAGCTGCACCCGCAAGTCATTTGGGATACTCAGGGACAGGTACAGGTATCACCGAGGGGTATCCAGGGGAAGATTCGGTGTGCCCGTTGCCTTTCTTCGTCTCATCCGAACATGCTCATGATAGTCATATGAGCACAGGGTAGTCATAGAAACCGCGCGCCGAGGGCAGTAGAAGGAGTATTGCCAAGGCCCGGATCGACGAGAAGCCTGAGTTGCTCGACTAGTCCGGCCTATCCGGTGGGAGTGATCGCTCTCGTCCAAACTCCTGGCAAGCCTCCCGCCAAAGCTGTTCTGCATTTTCTGGGTATCGCGGAAGTCCGTCAGTCCAGACCACGATGACCCTTACTTTATTTTCAGCTCACGACGGGGGCTCCTCCCAGCCACGCATACTCACATACACGAATTCGAGGCAGGCCTTAGAGACTCTTTTTGAGTCTTCGAAACTGAAAACGTGAGAAGCCTGACTCTGCGTTCGGGAGCCCCTGCATTGACCATCTCGTCTCATCACTCGGAATAACCTCAGGCCTAGCGTTTCTAATCCCGTGATTCCAGACCCAAAGTGGGCGCGTATTCGCAACCTTATTTTCCGGACCCCGACATCCTCAATCCACAGGGCATAAGGCTGCGATCACTTAGAGCGGCGATTGGCTTTCAGGCCGCAGGTCCCGAACGCGCCCACTCTCCCGGGTCATCCAGTCGCATTACATCGGATCAACCTGCCGTTGATGCGTCTATCAGGTACATTTGATCCATCTCAAAGGTTTCCATGGAGGAATTGGAAGATTCTGGTGCTCACCCTTACAGAACCTCGACTCAGCCACCTCATGATGGCATTCTGGAGTCGACCCCTGGGCAGCCCAATTAGACTATCTCAAACAGCCAAGCCTCACAAGAATGTCCATGGCTCTGGACAATTGACTGTGGAGAACGACAGTGAGGCTGAACTATGTCGACTCACCTCGAACCCTGGACCATGCCTTCCATGTGCGGCCATCTGAGAGTGCCTGAACTACGATTTTCAGATTGCTTGACAGTGATCTTGGCATCCTCAACGGAGCACCCCTTCGGCCCCTGAGTACTGATTCGGTAGTTATCAGACGTCACTTCAGACAACGACGAAACCCCGTCTTGAAGTCAATATCGAGTTCCTCATCCGGACTTGCGCGGGCTCAGCGGATAGAGTTCAAGAAATAGGATGGCATATCGGAGAGATCACATATACCGACGACAAATTCGGACAAGTCACAGTATTTGTATATAAGGGAGCAGCCTCAAGCCACCAAGATGAGACTATACTCTTTCCATCATCAACATCATCATCAGCTTCATCTTACATTCTTTCCGAGTGCAGGCACACACATTCTTTTCTGAACTATTCAATATTTGCTTCTCGATTGGACGATCTTTTCTGTTTAATTGATATTATCTCCGACCTTCCTTTGACAAGATGAAGACTACAGCAATTATCTGCGCATTCCTGGCCATCACGGCCAATGCTGGTCCACTCAACAGGCGCCAGGCTGCTGCAGGTATGTGAATCTCACCGGATTTTGATCTCGATTCAAGTTCGGATCGTCCTGGACTGTGCCTGCCTTGCACCATGTCTAGGGATCAAGCGATGGTCTATATCTGTGGAATTCCTAGTCTGACATGTAATATAGGCAACCTGCAGACCTTCACTGGCAATGTGGGAGGATCGACCGCCCCTGCTGTAAGCAACTTCCCAATTTCTTCTTGTCCGGAGAAAATTAACACCGAGCCAAGTCGTTCTTTTCGCACATGCTGACTTCACATCCTCCAGGTCACCAACGTAGGCGGTGACAGGGCCTTCAGGGTCGACGGCGTCGAGGACACATTCAAAGCCGCTGCGGGCGCTCTTGACCGCTCGTGCTCCATCCAGAAGAATGCCTGCGCCGAGGCGGCCAACTCAGGCGCCGCTGCCGATGTTGCCGTCTCGGACTGCGACGCCCAGAAACAGGAGTGCTCCCAGGCTGCTCAGACTGCCGCCGCGGCTTCTCAGGACGCCCAGGCCGGTGCCGGGGCCGCTGACAACAAGAACAACGGCGGTGCGGCTGCCGCTGGCGATGCTAATGCTGATGCCAATGCCAATGGACAGGCTGCCAAGGATGGCAAGGCACAGCAGGGCGGCCAGAACAACAACGCTGGAGCCAACCAAGACAATGAGGCTGCTAACGCTGCCGACAATTCCAAGGGAAACAATGGTCAGAACGCTGGCCAAGACAATGCAGCAGACGGTCAAGCAGCGGCCGAGTGCAACGCAGCGGCCGGACAGGCAGCCGGACAAGAAAACGCGGCAGCAGGACAAGCAGCAGGACAAGACAATGCCGCAGCTGAAGGCGCCGCAGCAGGAGCAGCCGCCGGTGGTGCGGCCGCAGGCGCAGCTGTGCTCCCCGACGGGCGTATCAAGCAGGACGCCGTGCCGGAGGATTTCAACGTCCTCGCGAGCCCGTTCAAGTCTGCGGTGGTCAAGGGCGACGGGTTGAACTTCAGCGACGTGATCACGTTCCCGGACATCCAGCCGTCGCTGTTCGACGCGGCTGGTAACACTAAGGCGTTCGAGATCAACATTAACGACCAGTCCATCTTCGTGCCCCAGGGCCAGGCGCCGCAGGACCAGTTCCGGCGCGCAGACCTGCTACCTAGCATTGCGTCGACGCTCAACAACGTCTCCACCACGGGCGTGAAGACGATGCATTTCTCGGTCCAGCAGGACGCGGCCAAGCCGCTCGCCCTCACCACCAACGAGTACCAGGTCGCCTTCCTCGAGACCGCCGACTTCGAGAGCCGCATATTTGACGTCCGCGTCGGAACCGGCACCACGAGCCCCAGCCTGACGGGGGGCAACATCGTTGTCCTGGGCCGCTCCGGGGATGCCATCCAGGAGATGTTCGTCGCTCCCTTCTCAACCGACCTGCAGAACTTCGCCGTGACCCTGGACTTTGACCAAAAGTAAGCCAAGCTCACCGTCCCTCTCCTTACTACCCCTTTTGTGAGCGGGAGAATATTGTGAGGCACGGAGCTAACACATCTGCAATAGCACCATGCAGGTATTCCACAGCACCGGTCAGACCCCTCTCGCCCAGGTTTCAGAGGCCGTGACCAACGACAACTCGGGCAACGGCGAGTACCACTTCGCGTTGCTTAAGCTGGCCGACGCTCAGGGCCAGCAGGCCGCCAACATCGACGAGGGCCTGGCCTTCGCTGGGATCTTCATGGAGGACTCGGCTGACGGCACCGTCACGCTGCAGTAAATGGGGTGGATCAGAGGCGAGATGTCGCAAGCCATGCAAGACACGCCTGGATTCACAAGGTCACTGGCAGGGAAGCCTTGGGTTAAAATCTTTTGCTGGTTTTAGATTCACTACCTAGGCAAAAAAAGAACACGAGAGTGAGACCTACCCTTCGATGAAATCTGTGGCTCTCAACGCCGTGCTTAAAGCAACGTGTATCAATAATGTCCTCCGGCATTCAATTGTTGAAAATTCAATAGGGTGTGCTTTGTAGCGTGTTTGGGCACGGAAGGTAAATACTTGGTATGTCCAAAATGCCGTGATCCAATGACCTTTGTTTTTACCCCCTTATCTTGCTGATGTTTCCCAGGGATAGTGAATGCTTTTCTTTTTTTTTTCCGGGCAGGAGAGGGAGGGGTGTTGTTGTGTTCATCGTTTTCCTTTTTCCTTTTTCCTTTTTTTTCTTGTTTCTTTTTTCTTCGTTTTGTTTTGTCTATTTCTTTGTTTTCTTGTCTTTTTTTGTTCTTTGCCTTTTCTTTTCGCGCTCCGCCTCATTCAGACACTTACACCATAGCAGTTTAGAACTTTCACTGTCACTCAGTCCCACGTACACGTGTCGAAAGTAACTCCGGCAGGAGTGAGAGGTGCTCAAAGATGTCTAGAGACGAAACCATTGTTCTGGGCGCTCCGTACCCGCACCAGAACTTTGCCCTCTGCTTCATACAGAAGGTCACCTTACTCAGGACGACGGATTGCCTCGCTTCCACAACAAGTAGATAAAAGTAGGATGACAGTTTGTATCAAGTGAGGTATTGCATTTGTGCGCGTGTAAGTGCTAAGGGTACTCGGAAAATTTGGAAAGGGGTTGTAGACTCTGCTTGTGAGTATGTGTGCATGCGTGCGTGCGGTCGAGCATGTTCCGAATTAGAAGACGGCTCAGCACAATAGAGGATTTGAATATATCTGACCGCAGGGCTTTCAATGCAATTCTGGAGTCTACCCGTTTATTTGCACGCTATTTCAGTAGTCTGGTAGTAAAGTGTGGAAATGTTAGGTAAAGTTTATTTGTTTAGTTCAGGCTGTTCACCAATGTCTAGTACTTCGTGGTCGGCTCGAAATGAGGTTAATTGCGCGGAGCGCAGCTTAACCACACTACGCACAGCCGGTCCTACGGGGACATGTCTATGAATAGAAGCAGTCCAATGATCTACGGCTCTTTGCTTTCCATCCAGGTTCTCTAGAGGTACAAATAGAGTTCGTCATGTCCCGACCACACAAGCCAAGAACGGTTCAGGGGAGCCTAAGACAAGGCTCAAGGTTTGATGGCCTTTTTTATAAGACCTCGTCATTTGAATTGCACTGACAAGCGAAAGTGGGTGGTCTCGTTTTTAATCTGTACACATATGCTTCTTAAGCAGTATGCAACCGGTCCCTTCATACAGTGATAAACGCTTAAACACCTAGCGTTTAGAAAAATACAATGCCGATAACAGTAAGTTTTCAACACAAATATAACTTGTGGCTAAGAATGACAAGCGAAAGGCCCTCCAAAAATGACAAATAGCAGCTGAACTAAACTGGCGCCCTGGAAGAAATGCCACCCTTGACACATTCAAAGGTACGTATATGCCATGAGATTGCTGGGGGTATCAACTCTCAGAAAGTCTCAGGAAGATGAGTTTGTGCTTGCCTCAAGACTCTAGCCCGTGTCGAGGTCTAAGCAAGAATATGTAAATATATGAGATATTGCCTCCAATTAACCGCGTGACGGAAACTTCGATCCAGCACGGTTGCAATAGTGCGGGATGTAGGGCACCCCATGAGAAACTCTAATTGACTCCATCAACCCTCTTTGGTTTTGAAACGGTCCAAATATTTAGATTGCCTCCACAGCCATTAATAAACAGCTGTTTTAGGCACACTGATCGATGTGCGCTAGGAAACAAGTCCGTATGTGCACGGCTTCTTTCTATGTTTGCCTGTCCAACAAGGCCTCTCGATTTGCCCAGTAGTATAACAATATCAATACTGTGTGACCATACTGAGGGTTTTTGATATTAGTTTATGCGATCCACGGTTTAGCAATCTCACAGACAAAGGCACCTCGCATCTGGCTTGCACTACCGTTCACCACGCAGAGGTATTGCTCTTGGCTTTAGTACCGGTAGGTCACATAGTTTACAACTGCATGAATAATTGCAGATAGTTTTCTGGCTATCAGCTAAACCGAAGTTCTTGTCGAAAGGCCTCCGACCCAACTCCAGGTACTCATGCTAGGTCTCAGCGTTGGAATGCTCCATCACAGAAGTTTGTAGTTGGCATCTTCTCACAGACGCCAGCATGAATTCACTTGCTCATGTCGTGACACCCAGAGCAGAGCCGCAACGGGAAGGGATTGTATGACAAATGAGGACAGCGTCACTAGGTTGTGGAATGATGAGACACAAGAGGCAGTGCTGTTCAAGTGTGATGCTTGTGGAGTGCCACAAAGCCTGTGGTGGCGAGGCGTGGGTGGATGGAGAACGAGGCCACAGTGCAGCGGCCGGACTCAAATAACAGGGGAAAAAAGTGCAATTATAGTCATCTACGATAACGTTCAATTGCTCCAAGCTATAAAAAAAAATGGAATTGTTATATGAGACAATTACCGGTGCACACAACGTAGAAGACCTCGAGCGAGGCTGCTGACCTGAATGTTTCTTTCTTTGCAAGATGTCTTCAAGGCTCGGACTGCACAATTGTCTCCGGACAAGACCCGCAGGTCTGCAGGCAACAGGAATGCTGCCCTCACGTAAATTGTGCTCGCGAGAAAAAATACGGCCCCCAGGGCTTGAGAGTATTCCCAGGCCGTGTTGCTTTGGCACTATGTTAAATAGTTAGGATTCGAAGAGGGTCGTTGATTTTTTGAACGGCGCATAACATGACACCAGTAACGCTGCGAGCCATTCCCGTTTATGAGGGTGGTGGTGAGCTAATACGTCACTTAAATACTGAGACACAGCCACGCCGAGCCGAATGCTGGTCCCAGGCCGCTTTGATGTTTGAATTTCGAGAACGGGGCCGATTTAATCTTGGCGCAGGCCAGGGTGAGTTTAGATCCAGAGGCTCAAGTGATGTGATGCCATGCCATGCAAATGCATTAGATGCTGTGCAGTGCTTGTCGACTATGCGTGCTGGAAAGCGCTACAGGGCGGATCACAGCCTTCAACCGGATGTTGTGCCCTGCCTGCGCAGTTCAGGTGGCCTTCCCACCCTCTTATCTCCCTCTCTCGCCCACCCACGCACCCTCCCAGTTTCTCCCTTTTTCTGCAGGTGGCTGCCGCCGGCACAAAGGAGGAGGGGTTCTCCAGGTTGAGAAGAATCAATCAAAATCGCTCAATGGATTGGGACAGCGTTAAGGCGGCGCACGTGACAGTTCCAAGGGCGCTAAGAGTCGTTCCAACGTTACTTCAGTGCAAGTGCACCGTTTTTGGCGCCTTCAGGACGGCAGAACCGTCTTTGGGCCCAGTGAGGGGGGCCTCCAGGGGGGTACCCAGGTACCCAAAAGCGCCTACCTCCAGTGGTGTGCCATCTACCTGGGTACCTAGGTACCTAGCAGAACGGTGGGTGGTAGCCCCCCCTCCTGGCCCCTACCACCCATCCCCCTTTCAGGACAGAAGAAAGGCAGATGGAACAAGAGCAAGGCTTCCAGATCAAATGGGGCCGCGATCCAAATCCACAACAAAGTCACGGCCATGACACCTGTGCAGAACCACTATTTCCCACGACAACAACACTTTGACCACGGCACCGTTTAGTCCACCTACTCCGGTCTACGAGGACGAGCCTGTATATGCACGTCGCACCAGTATCAGCATAGCATCAAACCCAGCACAATCGGCATCATCATCAGCAGCATCAGCTGGAGCAGCAGCAGCGGCAACAACATCATCACACACCCCCTCGCCTTGTTCTGTTGCCGAACGGGTGGTGGTGAAGGAAGACCCCTGGTCCACTCTACCTAGCCCAAGCCCGGAGCCCAAGCCCCTACCGCTTAAATCGTCCATTACGCCCCTCCACTAGAGCCCGAATCCGATGCGACGAGACACGCCGACAGCCCGGTCAGGTCCACTCAATTGTTCTTCTCCTGAATCGTACCCTATCCCGTCACCTCAATCAGACGGCACTGCACCGCTTTGCCCTGTTCTGCCCTGCTCGTGCCGCTCGTGTTCGTGCCGGCTGGCTCACCTTCGCCCTCGCCCTCGACCTCGACCTTGACCTCGACTCCTCTGACCGACACGTCCGCCTTCCTGTTTGAGAAGTCGCCACCCAGCCCACGAAGGCCTCCGCGACACGCCCTCCCTCAGCCCAGACTGCACACACCGAACCACCACGACAACCACAGTAGCACCGAGTGGGATTTGGGATCTGCTGCCTAACGAACGGGCCTGATCGAGGCCTATCCTCGACCCCAGATGATGGTGCGTATCCCCCAGTCTTGAGCACGGCATCAGCCCGCATCGAGGGAACGACCATGTTGCCTCACGAGACAGGCCCAAAAGTCCCGCTTCGGATGACGGGACAGGCAGTCTGCCGAGCCTGTGGCTGCTCGGACGAGACATCCAGACTTGTTACCCCAAGGGCCCAGCTGACTGACACATGTTGCTCACCTGCGCAGACCTCATCTAGGCCCCGCGAAGTTGGCGCCAGCTTTGCAGCACGACGTGGCCATGCCAACACTCTTTCGATATCTGACCCTAGCCACCATGTCACCGAGGCTATCGGCACCCTGTACGGCTCAGACGATGAATCCGACGTCGAGACCCGGGACCACCGCAAGAGCCGCCCCTTGAGCTTCCTCTCATACGGAGACGAACAGCTGCCGGGCGGCGCCAAAAACGCGGGCGGCGCCCAGGACTCGAGACAGCCTTTGCAACGGTCCATCTCGGACAACACGCACGTGGGCTCTCACGATGGCAGCCCGACTCCAACCCTGTCCCAGCTCACAATGCCGGTTGGGCGAAGTCCACCGCACGAGAACGGCCCTCCGTCGCCGGGCGGGACCATGTCTCCCATGTCTCCCACGCCGTCCTTGCGGGATATGCAGGCAGCCGAGTCCTCTATGCCTATGACCAACATCGATAACCCAAACGACATCGCCCAGGAGCTCAGCAATTTGCAGGCGTTGCGCCGCATGTCTATGGACGTGGGACACTCGAGTGACCCCGACCTTATGCCATTCCAGGGCATAGTTCCCATCCCTGCCATAGCGCCGACCGGTGACGATGACGAAGCCGATCCATCAAGGCTGCTCTGGGTTCCCGCCAACGTGCACCCGGAGCTGGCGCCAGACCAGTTCAAGAATTTCTTGGAGAGGCGGGTCAACTCCATGAAGAGGAGATCTGGGGAATCCATCATGGCGTCGGGGGACGGCCTGCAGCGGAACAACTCGTCGAGCTTGAGGCGGACCAAGTCTAAGCTGTCCAGGCAGATCGACAATTCTGGTGGCCGTGGAGGCGAGGGCTATGTGGATGGGGCTGAAAGGCTCGTACGGCAAAGATCGGTCGAAGGCTACGCCACGCCGGAACTGAGCCTGGACGAGCTTGTCAGCGATCCTGCGGCAGCCGTGCAGAAACTGGCACAGGAAGCGGCCGAGGGGACAGGGCCCGGTGACATGCCCATCTTGCCAGTCGCACCTGGGATGGGACTACGACGCTCGACCCGGACACAATATCGGAAGAGCGGCAGCATGCGCAATGATCGCGCGCCTTTTTCAAAACGTATCGCCCACAGACAGGCAGACAGCCAGGACGAATCTCTACCGCCAATGCCCAAGGTCGATGCACCCCCCGGCCATGGCCTTGCCCGCGTACAATCTGAGCCTCCGAGGGCGGAGAACTTCTCAAGGCCACAGAGGTCTGTTAAGCGACAGCAAGGCTTCACAAGAGAAGCAGCGTCTCCGATCGAACCCCCGACAGAGCAACCCTTCGACGATGATTCATACCAAGCTCACGGCAGAAGCTTTTCCGAGCAGTCAGATGTGCCGGAGATTGTTGAGACACCGCCCCCAGCAGAGCATCCAGAACTATCAAGCCAATTCCCTGAGAGGTCTTCTTCCCAAAAGAACCAGGCCCAGCACTCCCAGGACCAGCCACCGTCACCACAGCAGCAGCATTCACAAGACAGGGTTGGAGAGCAGCAGACGAGTCGTGCCAACAGACAAGCACCGCCTGGTCGACAGGGCATGACGCCTATCTCTCTCGATAACGTGCCCGGGCCGACCCAGACGATGAACGATATCACGAACCATCCCTCTGCGATCCCCGGACCTAGTGGGACCCGGACTGACAACCTCACCTTTATACCGACCTTTTCCGACTCTGAAAAGAAGAAAAACAAGGATAGCGATAGCGAGTCGACTAAGTCGAGTAAGGGCTGGAAGTGGTTCAAGAGCGAGGATAAGCAGAAGAAGGAAAAGGAAAAGGAACGGGAAGAACAGGCAAAGAAGTCCAAGGCCAAGGCAGCGGCCGAGAAGCCGCACGAGAACGCTCGCCTGGATGTCCTCCAAAGCTCGATCGAGAACGTAGTCACCAAGGGCCGGGAGAGTCTGCTCTTGGACCGGGACACTATCGATAACAAACTGCAAGAGGAGCGCAAGAAGGAAAGCAGCCGCAAGTCCTCTGACGGAAGGAAGGACAAGGACGGGTTCTTTGGATCCATCTTTGGGGGCAAGAAGAAGTCAGACAAGGACACTCCAAGCAAAAAGCACCAGCAGCGCGCACTTTCACCCGAACCACCCCCAAGAGTGCTGAAGCCCGACGTCGATTACCCTTACACGCGATTTCCCATACTCGAGGAGCGAGCCATCTACCGCATGGCGCACATCAAACTTGCTAATCCCAAGCGAAATTTGCTATCCCAGGTGCTGCTCAGCAATTTTATGTATTCTTACCTGGCTAAGATCCAAGCCATGCACCCTCAGATCCAAGTGCCTGCTTCGCCGCAGCAAAAGCGCCAGGAAGAGGAGAGGCGTCGCAAGGAGCAGGAGGCCCAGCAGCAAGCATACATGGAGCAGCAAATGTCGCAGCAATCGGCCCAGAACAGCATCGACCAGTACAACTTTGAGTACCACCGGGTAGGCACCTAGCAAACAGCCGTGCAGTTTATAGATATTGGAAAGACCATCTGCTAACACGCTGCACAGTCTTCCAACCAGTATGGCGACTCAGAGAACGATTACGTCGATGAAAACCAAGAGCCTTACGACTATGAGCAGGGTCGAGGCCAGGGCTACGATGACCAGGGCCAGAATGGCGGCTATGGGTACGGGCACGATGCTTACGGGCAGCAACAACAGCAGTATTATGATGGCCATGATCCGCAACGGCGCCAGGATGACAACGATATGTGGTGACCTAGTCGGGATCGTTCTTCTTAAAGCCTCTCATGGGCTGCCCCAACGTGTACGAAGCGGAGAGGATGTGCGCTTTCAATCGATGGGGAGGACGCGGTGGGGAAACAAATACTGCCATATAAAAAAATAATATCTGCATATGAGCACGGAGTTTGTGGGATGCGTGTGACTGGCCTGGCTGCTGGGATGGAAACTGGGAGGCCGCGCTTCATTTGCAATCCCTAGATGTTCATTTTATCTCTTCTTCTTCAGATCTGTATACCATATCACATACATGCATAAACGAAGGGCCTTGTGAGGGTCGCAATAGTCGAATCAAGCAGAACATGATCACGGGACATCGTGGGCCATAAGTGGTCATTGCTTTGCGTGGGCATATGAGTGCCACGAGAAGTGCAGGCAACAAGAGAGCCGATGAGCATGGAACGATATCGATCTCTGGTGAAGCTCTATTCTCAGACTCGCAGCTGAAGAGCATGCTTACAAGCACAATAACAGACCTGGCGGCAGTACGCTTCACGTTCCCAGTGCGGTTACTGAATCTTGGCGCGAATTTTGACAACCCCGGACAACTATGATCCTTCGTGAATCTACAGGTGGTAGGGGTGGTAGGGTCGGACAGGACCTCGGGGATATATTCCCCTGTGGGAAAGGCTGGGCCTTTCGTCACCCCATAGTAGCATGACTGCAGCTGAATGCTTGATTTTATGGTAGACACTAGTAGTTGCCTGGGTCCAGCAAGAATCTGAGCAGGGGCCGAATTGGGGTTGTAATATTGGCTGGTCTCGAGCTGCTTATGGGGCGCCACTCACTCCATGTCGTTTTGGTAAGTAAGCTCTAGGCTACCCCCGGTGACAGCCTGAGTGATGGGAAGATGCAGCCGAGCTGTCTAATGTGTATGAAAGGGGTGGTGGATATGTCCGGGGTAAAGCAGACTACATTAGCATGTAATAACGGCGAGGCAACCCAGCTTACCGGTAAAGATATCCCATGCTCTTTGGGCCTCTCACTCTCCGTAAGAAGACAATAGTCCAAGGACTGCCTACAGCTACGCACCACGATGGCGCTCACCAACAGCACGTGGACCTTCACGCCCATCGTCGAGGCGTTCCCACAGACGGTGCTGCCCAACGTCGCCTACTGGAATGTCACGAACGGGGCGGATCTGGCGTACCAGGTCTCGCTCTCGTGGCCCTTAGACTGGCCAGCGTCGCGCGAGGTGGAGAACAAGACAGCCCTCACCATGTACGTGTGATCTCGTAGGGATACTTGCCTTGGAAACTCGTCCAACTATGTGCTGACATGCTCACCACACAAACAGGTACGTCCTCGACGGTAACGCCCTAGGCATGACGGCAACAGAGGCCTGGCGGCGGCGCGACGCGGTGGAGACGGGCCAGCCGGACTACATCGTGGTGAGCATCGGGTACCCGGTGGCGGACAGCGCCTACGGCTCTCAGCGCAGCATCGACTTCCAGCCGGTGACGCCCGGCGAGGACCCGCCGGCCGTGCCCGGGGTGCGCGAGGGCGCCGACGACTTCATCGCGTTCATCGAGGGCACGCTGCGGCCGTTCGTGCGGGATCAGGCGTTTGCCCCCGGCCCAGCAGGCGGCGGCATTGAGTTTGGGCGCGAGGCGCTGTACGGGCACTCGTTCGGGGGGTTATTTGTCGTGTACGCGCTGCTGCGGCGGCCGGACCTGGTCGACACGTTCCTCGCGGCCAGCCCGGCGCTGTACTGGAATGGGCACTACATTCTCAACCACACCGGGTGGCTCGACGAGGCGCCGGCGGCGCCAGGAGATGGCCCTGCGTTCAGGCTTGCGTACGGGTCCCTGGAGCAGGACGCGGTGCGGCGGCGGACGGAGACGCAGGAGGAGTTTGAGGCGCGGGTCGCGCTGCTCAGGAGCTTTGGGCTGCTGCACATGGGGGAGGAGTGCGCTGAGCTGATCGGGAAGATCGGCTCGAGCGAGAGGCTGAGGGATGCGGAGCTCAAGGTGTATGAGGGGAGTGATCACGCCTCCGTGGGCGCGGTGGCGCTGACGGATGGGCTTGATTATTTTATTGACTGGTGATGTGATATGGTATATAATTTCATCTGAACCACCTGCCTCGAGGCTCACTCACCTCCTGGGCCGACTCACATGTCTGTCTCAGCATTGCAGCTCATAGTCCAACCTCGAAGTACCAAAGTACCCGCAGCCTAGCCTTGGAGAGTCACCTCGCGCTAGGCCGCAACGGGCAAGGAGTTGTTGCTTCGCTGGCAGGCCGAAAGTTTGGAAGGAAGCAGGAGCTCCAGTGGGCCTGGGGTGAGTGACACTAACAGCAGCACCAGGGAGAAGTGCGGACGGCACGATACGGGCTTTACGGCAGAATACAACGCTGGATGGTGACTGGCCGTCGCGACTTTGGGACCTTGGGCCTAGGCTAGGCTGCCTGTGTGTGCTGCGTGCCCGTCGTGTCTAGATCTAGTCCATGTAGGCAAAGGCGAGAAATCAAAACCTCACCTCGCCAGTTTGACCCTCGCTGCCGCACCCGTCGTCGCGCAGTTTTGTATCAAACGCCCATCTTCTGACGTTTTCTTTTGATACCCCCTTGTAGTCCTTTTCCCTCCTTGTTGAATATCAACTGTCGCTCTTGTCGATTGACGGGAATCTCGACGATAGGAACAACAGCAGCACGCAACTGCATCGACCGCACCGCAGCCTCAGCCTCAGCTTCTGCTCCCGCTCCTGCTTCTGCTGTCCACCGGTCCCACACTTTTTCCTCCTCCCCAGCAACGCAGCACGCTTCGTCGCGACATCTGGACCCACGAACGTCGACACCACAGCACTGCACCGCACCGACCCAACGCCCAACGGCACGCACTGCACAGCTCAGCACCGCACGCCCAAAAGGTCCCACGCCACGGTCCACGGTCCACGGCCCACGGTCCAAGCTCGACATCGACGGCCATCTCTGTCTGTCTGCATCGACCTCAGATACATACAGCAGCACACCCTCGATCCACGTCCTCAAACCCCCCATCCCAATCTGCCTCCCTGCCGTCTACCAGTCACATTAGAATGGCCAATGTGAGCTCGCCCCTGCAACTGCAATTCTGATCTGTTTGCCCGTCGCGACTATTCTGCACACGACCCCGATATCATACTCATACAAATCCATAACCATACCTGCCATCTATCCTGGTCTCGTCCGTCTTGCTTCTTGCGGATGCTTTGATTGTTGGACCTTGTCCGTCCACACATCTGTCCCCCCTCCGTCACCCAACCCACCTCCACCTCCGTCCTGAGCTTGCTTGACCTTGCTTCCGTCTTTTTCTGCTTCCTGCCTCTGCCCTGCCTGTCCTGTCGTGTTGCCAGGTCAAGATGCCTTCGGCCGCGCCCCCAGCTATTCCCCCTGGTGCATGGCGAAAGCCCCTTCCCTCAGGCAGCAGCTCACAACCTGTCCAGCAACCTCCCCGCCACCCCTACAACAACCCTGGTGGCTACGGCCTCGCCAACGGTGCCCCCGCTGGCGCTCCCCAGGCCATGCCAGCTCCTGGTGCCACTCCCCTCCTTCCAAACCAGGGCCGCATCCTCCAGTCTGGCCCCATCCGAGTTCTCTGTGTCGCCGATGTTCGAGGTAAGCTTGCAAATCCATACCCACCTCCCCCGGCATATCACATGCAGGCTGACTCAAACCTCGACAGGTAACCTGCGATCCCTGAACGATCTCGCGAAGAAGGCGGGTGCCGACTACATTGTCCACACTGGTGATTTCGGTTTCTACGATGATTCTTCGTTGGAGCGCATTGCTGAGAAGTGAGTGAGACGTGCCTGGGAGGCGCATATTGTTTTGGCGCATGGCGCATTGCTAATGCTGGCATTCAACAGGACCCTCAAGCATGTTGCCCAATACTCGCCTCTCATCTCCGAACCCGTGAAGAAGGCTATCGCCCAGGGCGGCCCCGGCTCCGTCAAGGCAAGATTCCCTGCGAACGAGCTGCCTCTGTCTGAGCTCCCCCTCTTCATCACACCGCAGAATGGAGGCAACCCGACTTTCGAGCTGGAGATCCCCGTCTATACCGTCTGGGGCGCCTGTGAGGATGTCCGGGTCTTGGAGAAATTCCGATCCAGGGAGTACAAAGTCAAGAACCTGCACATCATCGACGAGGCCCAGTCTATGCTGCTCGAGGTCGGCGGAGTCAAGCTGCGGCTGCTCGGCCTTGGTGGAGCTGTCGTCATGCACAAGCTGTTTGACAACGGAGAGGGTAGGACGACCATCGCAGGCGGCCAGGGTACTATGTGGACAACGCTGCTGCAGATGGGCGAGCTGGTCGACACGGCCAACCGAGTTTACGATCCTACCGAGACCCGCATCTTTGTCACGCACGCTTCGCCCGCACGCGAGGGTATTCTGAACCAGTTGTCGGTGACCTTGAAGGCAGATTTCTCCATATCTGCCGGTTTGCACTTTCGTTATGGCAGTTCGTACAACGAATTCAGCGTCAACCCAACCCTGGATCACTACCGCGGAAAGCTGGCGGCGAGCAAGGCTTCCTTCAACGATGTCTGGGAGACCGTCAAAAACGAGGTCGAGCCTGCCATCCAGGCCAACGAGGCCCAACAGAACCTGCTTAAGAACGCACTCGGAGTGGTCGAGAAGATGCCTACCCAGGCTGCTGGCGGAAACCCCTTCGGAAATGCCGGAGGTCCTGCCACCTTGGGCCAGGTGGACGAGAGCGCATTCAAGAATATGTGGAACTTCAACCTTGCGGATGCCGCCTTTGGTTGGCTCGTGCTAGAGGTGCATGACGGCCGCATTGGAACAGAGATGAAGGCTCAAGGCTTCAACTTTAGTCACCGTGGAGCAAAGCAACAACCTACAGTCCCCTCTGCTGCCCCGTCTGTCGTCGGCGCTGCACCACCATCCGCGCCTGCCGCCCAAGCACCAGCGCCTGCACCTCAGAGACAGCCCTCGCAACCTCAAGCGAAGCCTTCCCCTGTTCCAGCCCAAGCGAAACCTGCGACACCTGCACCTGACACGGTACCCAGCAAGGAAAACGAGAAGCCTGCAGGTGCAAACGGCCACGCTCCCGAGTCCGCGCCATCCCCTGCACCAAAGAGGGATGAGATTATCGGCCTGTTTGTCATGAACGCAACATCAGACGAGGAGCTGCGCAAGCTTTTCGCCGAGGAAGACCAGCCCAAGATCTCCGAGATCACTAAGTGGGGTCAGATGAACAGGGTCGTCCAGTTCAAGACAACCGAGGACCGTGACGGAGCCCTAGAGCGACTGGCCGATGAGTTCAAGACGCGATCGCAGGAGGACCGATCGAAGCCTCTCATCAAGCTCTTTGAGCGGCGCGAGACCGGTGGAGGACGAAACTTCACGAACCGCGGCGCAGGCACCTGGGGCAGCAGCCGTGGCGCCTCTAGCACGGGCGGACCTCGGAGCGGATACCAAAGCAGCGGCGCCGGCGGTACGGCCTCTGATAGCGAAGGTGGAGCCGGACGCCGTGGCGGACGCGGTGGTCGTGGAGGCCGGGGAGACCGAGGTGGCCGTGGGGGCAGGGGAAGGGGCGGTCTGAAGGGTGAGGGCGGTGGCAATGGCTCGCCTGCGCCTGCGGCGGCCACGCCTGCTGAGTCGTAGGACTTCTCCCAGACAACGGAGTCTCAAACTAAGAAGAGACAACGGCTGCGTTGAGGCGTTGCATGGAGCTCGGAGCCCAAAGGGGGCCCATCGGGCTGGCTGCTTCTTCTACTGGAGGGATGGAACGGCGAAGGGACTAATCTTCTTTTGCGAACCTTCGGCCTTACTACCTTGCTACCACACTGTCACATTATTTGCGGCCTTTGACTTGAAGAAAAACATTTTTGACACACCACGCCACATGGCTGTTTGCAGATCACATTCCATAGGTTAGGTTCAGGTTGACCTTTTGACATTTTCACAAAGAGAGTGAGTGAGAGAAAGAGAGAGTCAGACAGACACAGGAAAGAGAAAAGCACGATGTTCTAATTCCTTTCTTCTTTCTGCTCTGTATTATGTTTATGCTCTTCGGGATCATTGTCTCCGTCTGTTGTTGTCTTCTTCGGTGTACCTTGCATGTTCTGATAAGTCTGGTCTGCCTATCTGCCTTTCTGCTCTTGGACTCGTCCTTTTCCCCCACTGTACTGTACCACACATCCATACATACCCTAAGGTATTCGTTGAGGCTTTGGAGTCATAGAGCGGGGAGGGGTGGTTAGTGGTCGGCATGGCATGGGATGGGATGAAAAGGAAGGGAGGGGAGATAAGAGGGCAATTTGAAGAATTATGAACGGTGTCTGCCTTGATTCCATGTTCGTGCCGTGTCATCTTGCTGTGCTATGCTTCTCTCGCGCGTATGATTTGATCTTGTCCGTTTACTGTGCTCTCGGATCCACTCTGACGAACAAGTAGTCATGGTGAGCAAAGCACGAAGAGGCAAGTCCACTTGGGATTGGCATAGAGGTACCAGGTACATATTCTTTCTCAGTCTTTCCGTATCTTCTCGTTGTCATGGGATGCCATGTTCGACGTGCTGTACCATACATCACTGGCCGACCTCCATGCAACTCCCAATCTCCAACAGGGGGAGAGTTTCCTCGGAGGATCTACGTATTCGTTCACAGCCGTCCCTGAGGAGGTCAATCAAGCTTTAAACTGAGAGGGATTTCAAGAATTGCGAGGGGATTCTTCTCTGAAGCCCGCCTGGCATGTCGGTAAAACTATCCGTCAAGACACTGTGACAGATGAAGGTGCAACGGTCACTTCAGAATGGCGTCCGCCAGGCACTATGGGATAAGACACGAGGGCTATGTGTTCTATTCCTTCAGGGAACTGATTGGCATTGAACATCTATGGAGTGGTAGTCTCCTTGTTCCCTTTCTCAAAGTTAATGCGGAGGAGTTATTGTCATCATCTGTTTTATGTCTCCGGACTAAGGACAATGCCTCGGTGGCGAGTGGCGTGATTTACAGTATTTCTCTATTTTTTAACGTGCCCCGCATTGGAATTCCCTCTGCAATGCAATTTCTCGTCCATCATGTAATGTAATGTACAGGGATACAGTTGGCCTTGCGCAACAACGGATAACCGGACGCTGGCCTGTCTCGCTTGACGAGCACCAACAATGCTAACCACATCAGCATGGCAGCACACACACAGCAACGACAGAAACCTGAACGTTCTCAAAGCTTTCGTCACGCCTTTGGCTTCATGCCCCGGTGGATAGCCGCCACGCCACCCGTGAGGTTCTCGTAGCCCTCGCCGCCGACGACGAAGCCGGCGTCGAGGATGAGGTCGCGGAACTCGTCCTGGGAGGGGAAGCGCTCGATGCTCTCGACGAGGTACTGGTACGAGTCCCTGTCGCCGGCGACGAGCTGGCCGATGAGGGGGATGGCGCCGAAGCTCCAGCGGCGGTAGGCGGCGGCGAAGAGCGGGGTCCAGCGGTCGGCCTTGCTGAACTCGAGCACGGCGAGGACGCCGCCGGGCTTGAGCACGCGGTGCGCCTCGCGCAGCGCCGCGGGGATGTTGCTGAAGTTGCGGATGCCGAAGGCCACGGTGTACAGGTCGACGCTCGCGTCCGGGACGCCCGCCGACCGCAGGTCCTCGGCGTTGGCCTCGAGGAAGGACAGGGCCGCCTGCTGCCCTGCTGGCAGCGCCTGCGACCGCTGCTTGCCTACCGCTAGCATGTCTGGGTTGATGTCTGAGATGGTCACGCGGACGTTCGGGTTGCGGTTCACCACGTGGGCTTGGTTCAGGTGCCGGAAGGCGATGTCGCCCGTGCCGCCGGCTATGTCGAGGATGTGTTGGGCTGGGGGGTGGGATGGGTCGGAGGAGAAGCCCGGGTTGAGGGAGGAGACGTAGTGATCTCTGTGACAAGACTCGTGTTAGCACAGTCGATATGGCAGGGCAACGGGAACAGTCTCAGCGGCTCGGGTTGGGCCTGTGGGAATGGGCTGACGAACTTCCATATGCGATGCCAGCCGAAGGACATCAAGTCGTTCATGCGATCGTACGTCTCTGCGACGCTGCTGAACACGTCGGCAACGCGTTTTCTCTTCTCTGCCTCCGTGACCGTCTCAAACCCAAAATGAGTCGGGCGGTTGGACGTATCACTCGGGGCTGCATCTCGGGCTGAAGGAGTCGTCGAGAAGGGTCGTGATGATGTTGATATTATGGCAGGGCCGGAACGTAAATTTCGCAGACATGATCGTACAGTATTAGCACCCAGACCCAGCACAGGTCTTGGAGCAGCCATCGTGAGGGGAATTAGCTGCCTTCGAAGAAGAATGAGAGGCAGGTAGGTCTGTGAGGTTGTCCCAAGAGAAAGGTTAGCCGATGTCCAAGGCTGAGGAAGATTTTCGGGGACGACAGTGGCTGTGCCAGCTCCCCATCCCCTCGGAACGCTTGCCGAGCTCAGCCTTGCCAGCGGTGGGGCTCTTCATGCACGTCATCGCCTGGCGTGCTTGGAAGCTCCACGCCGACTCGGCACCGAGCCCAATTGTTTTTGTTTCATGGAATTCGTGATGCAGTTGATGTCGGAGTTTGATTTGACGCAGTGTCGTATACACACCTTAGACCGCGTTGCCACGTTCAGCTTGCTTGGCCTGGACCATGGCAGTGGTGAAACCCTTGATCCACTTGCGCCCGAAGTATGCGCCGATGCCGATCACAAGGAAGAGCAGAAAGAGGGTGAGGATGATGGCGAGGGTGTCGTCAGGCATTTTTGACAGCGCGGATGAATGCTAGACGGGATAATTTGCTTCGATATGCTCTGTTGCGAGTTGTATTGCTGAGGGCGGCGAGGTGTTTCAGTCAGCTTGTTCGGTGGTGACCTCCAAAGCCTGGGGTTGCAGTGTTGTCCAAGGCAGTCGAAATCAACAATCAGTCTCACAGGCAATGGCACACTAGGTACCTACCCACTCGTAGGCCGCCTTGTTACTGTCCTCCACTGCAAACACAGCCATTTGCAAAAGTAAATCTATTATACCCTCTATGATTTTAAGGTCTCTTTGCCCCCTTCGAATTCTCCTACATCGTATTCATCCGGGTACTTGTCGAGGTGTTCCTTTAGCTCACTCATCTGCTTCTTCAGATCCGGTGTCAGCTCCTCATATACATCCTCAAACATCGCCCGAATCGGCGGCTTCTTCTCCTTCTCTGCGTCCTGGAATGCCTTGAGCAAGTCCCTCCTCGTGCTGTCCCGCGCCTCCTTCTCCTTATGCTCGTCCCAGATCCCTTTGGCCTCCATCCACTTTCGCAGCCTCGATATTGGGTTGTCCCTTCTCTTCCAGTCCTCGACCTCCACACGTGCCCTATACGCAAACGAGTCGTCCGAGGTGCTGTGGTGGCCCACTCTGTACGTTAGCGCTTCAATGAGCACAGGCTTGCCGCCATCTTGAAGTGCCATCTCCCTTGCCCTCTTGGTGGCCTCGCGGATGGCCCATATGTCATTTCCGTCCACTCGAATTGTCTCGATACCATAACCTACTCCTCGGCTGGCGATGCCGTCCCCGCGATACTGTTCAAGCACAGGCGTGGAGATCGAGTAGCCATTGTTCCGGCAGATGAAGACCACCGGACAGGAACGCGTCGCGGCGATGTTGAGAGCCGCGTGGAAGTCACCCTCGGAGGCGGCGCCCTCGCCAAAGTAGACTGCAACCACACGTGGCGGGATGGAAGGGTTTTGGAGGCGTTGCATTTTCAAAGCGTACGCGGCACCTGATGCATGGGGTATCTGTGTTCCAAGGGGCGACGAGATGGTGTGCTACTCAAGGAGACGTGGAGTTAGCCCGGGCTTGGGATTACACTGACGGGCGACAAACGGATGTAAAACACGAAATGACCGGCGTAGGTATCACGTACAATATTCAGCTCCTTGCTACCGTAATGTACCGGCATGTTGCGCCCCTTTCCAGGGTCCATCTTGTTGGCAAACAACTGGTTCATGAAGTCCTTGGGAGTGAACCCCCTCTGCGCAAAGACACCCTGCTCCCTGTACTGGCAGAATATGACGTCCTCCTTGGTCAAAGCCGATGCTGACCCCACGCAGACAGCCTCCTCACCGGATGATACCATATAAAAGCTGATGCGGCCCTGGCGTTGGGAGTCGAACATGATGATGTCCATGATTGAAATAAGTAGCATGTCCTTGTACAGCTTGATCACCTCCTCATCGCCGAGGTCCGGCTTGAAGGACGGGTCGACGACGTTGCCGCTTTGGTCGACGGCTCGGTAGGTGGGCATGGCATCGTGGGAGGAGGGCTGCTCGAACTGGAGCTTGGTAGTGAACGCGGACTTGACTGCCCCGGGGAACTGGACGTATCTCGAGTCCGGCCGTTGGGAGAGCGAGGATGCAGAGCGGCGCGTCGACGAGCTGAAGGCGGTGGCCAAGTTGCCGTTGAACAGCAGCGGAGTACGAGCACCACGGAGGGCCGGGGCGAGGTTGGGGGCTCGGATCTTCATCACGATGCAGCAATTGCGCCTGGACGGAGACCTGACGTGTATGAGAGGGAAGTTCGAGGCTGTAGCTCAGTGCACGAGAGATTCTTGGGTAGAATACCATTCCACGGAGGAGGGCAATTCGCTTGACTGCCATGTAGGTACCCGCGGCTCAACCCCCTCAGTCAGGTATGGGCGTCATGCTAAACCCGACAGAAGCCGAGCCACCTGGCCCTTGGCCAGATGGAGCTTTGGCTGTAGATCGACTGTAATCCGGGAGATGCCAATGGGCCATATACAATAAGAGAGCATTGTGAGGTTCACGCCTCTGCCTGACAAGCAATGAGGCCATCGCGAAGATCAGCATAATAGGACATGCGGGTTGGGGACTAAAGCAGTGGAAACGGGTCACTCAGATCCGATCTCGGACTTGAGGCCCGAGCAACAAGAATAACTGTATCCTTTCAGATACTACTGTTGCTAGAAGGCCAAATAAGATTTTGCAAAATGACTCTTCAAAGAATATTCGCGACTGCAGTGAAGCTGAAATCTGGGATGGGACGACTTATTCGCTGTTGACTGAGGTGCAGCATCCGCAACCAATTGTTGACATGCCAGGGTCCTGCGTCTCCACCATTGCTACCTTGGATGCCGTCATCGTCATAGATACGTGGCGGTGCGTGTGAGAGAAAGACTGGAACCAACACAGCAGACAGTGCAAAGAATACTTGTTGGTAGACACGCACACACAGAGAAGAAAAGATGTGAAAAAAATATCTCGAGACAACAGTTCTGGCTTCATTGGAAACCCCCTTTGCCAGACAAAGCCTTCAGTCTCGACGCTCAACAAGCTTCGCTCTCATGGAGGCGGACGGGAGCGGTGGAATGCTACGGTAATGGGATCAGGGGTCCAGTGGGCCCCTGGGACTGCTTACCTCAACAGCATCCCCGGTTCTACTCGCCTGATTAGTGGAGGGGGCCGAAACGATCTGCCGGGGCTCATGGGGCAATTTAGGCGCCGCCTGGCCATTCAAGAGTCGTGACCTGGCCTGGCTCTGGATGAGGTGCTGGGCCTGCGTCGGGCCCGGAGGACTTGTTATTTGGGTTGTGCTTGTGCTTGTGCTTGTACACTATCTATTACCCGCTAGACCCTGCCTGAGCCTGACATGACATGACAAGCCAAAGACGGCCGTTGTCTGTTCCTCCCCGTGATCTGTCTATCTACCTGTCTATCTAGTCTATCTAGTAGACTAACAAGTCGACCTGGACCATCACCACCCGGATCCCGGACCAACCACATCTCTGCGACGACGACGACACGACGATAACCATCGCCACCACAACCACGACGACGACGCCCAACGGCGAACCCCCGACCCGACCCGGCTCCATCAAACCACGCACACTGTGTCACGGTCTCAGCCTGCGACCTTCTAGAACTCGGCAGGATCAATGAACAAGGCCTGCCAGGGCCCGCCCCTCAGCGATTAAATCATACTGTTACAATACTGTACCGTGAACTCTTGTCGCCAATCCCAATGGCGGCGTAACCCATGGCAGAACGAAGCACGACAAGCTGGAACTCGCGCTCGTCCAGAAGTACAGAACCTGCCTCCTCGGCCTCCACCGCGACCTCGACCTCCTTCCCTCCCATCTCCACCTCCGCCGCGACCGACATCCCGCCGCCGAACTCGAACTCGAGCCCGAATCTAAGCCCAAGCCCACGATCGAGAGGAAACCCACATCCGGCGACGGCGACGACGAGGACAGTGACGACGACGAGAGCAGGCGCCCCGGTTGTAGCCTCCGGCTCGATCAACACTCGGTCCCGTTACTCTTCCTCGCCAAAAACAACAAGGTATATATATACATACATATACAGACGTGCATGCATACATACACACACACACACACACGCACACAGACACACACATCCCGTGGTATTCAGTTCCATATCCCATCCCATATCAGTATCGCACATATACCATACCAGAATTCCCCATTCAAAGTACATACATTATATACCAATCCCCTCGAGCTGGTAGGCGCGCAGGCAGGCAAGACACGCAGACAGGACGGACAGCAGGGCAGCTAAATGGCCGGCTGCTTCTTCTTACCCGCCGCTTCCTCACAAGATCTGGTCTTGATATCAAGTGTTATAATCTGGCACTTGCTTGCATTGTATTGCACTGCATAGCACTGTGTCGTTTTAGGCCGGATCTATCCTGACCAAAGCTCCCAAAAGTACTTGCTCGCTCCTTCTTCACTCTGACATTTCACTCTGGCAGCAACTGCCTCTCGCAGCGACATCCCATCCTGCCTCCCCTGCCTATCTCCATCGATAGTCATCTGTACCTCCCCTCAGCCATTCATCCCTCTTTCCTCCCCGCCTTTAGCGGGCCTGGTCTTGCCGTTTCTGCAGCCTGCTAGGCCTCGAGACGGAGGGACCTTTGGCATCCTGAACCTCGCTCCCTCTCTTCCGTTCACCCAAACAACCCCATTGATTCTCTGCCGGCGCACTACTAGACTGGTCTGCCTGCCGTCTCCCCAAGACAGCCCGGCTGTCTACCTTAGGGTGCCAAAATTTGGGAGCTCCACCAAACCGGCCATACGCCATCAGCTTAGCACAGCACCAGCACCAGCTCAAGCACCTGGACCGTACCTGCACTCGCACCTGCACCTCTTGGCCCAAGCACTTTAAACTTCATGCAACAACAGCACAGCACCACCAAGAAATCAGTCTTAGGCATCTGCTGTCGGCGCAGTCAATCTTGTTCAGGCATTCCACTTCACTCAGAACATTCGACAGCGTCAATCACTCCCGACTTCTTGTCACCTACACACACCCTCTCCGCCGCTCCCCTCCCATCGTACCTCTCCTCATCCACCGCAAATCCTCACTGCGCCTTACCGCTTGACTTGCCTTTGAATGGGTCTTGACTTTTCGATACCTGCATCAAATGATGGTCTCTGGCCAACTCTTTACTCATGTCTTCGTCTAATAGGCCTGCCACTCGCTCGTCAGCTCGCCAAGCAGCAAGGCAGGCAGACTCCCTCCGACCTGCTGGCGCTTCTGCTGCTGGGTCCCCCACCGAACCTGCCCCTCCTCCCCCCGCGCCACGACGATCCGAACTCCGGAAGCGTAAGGCCGCCGCCGATTTAGAGGTCGCCCCCGAACAAGCTCCCTCCACTAGGCGTTCGAAGAGAGCAAAGGTCCCCGACCAACAACCCCCTCAGCCAGCCGCTGCCCCAGCGCCCCCCTCACAGCCCGCATACTCTCTTAGGAAGAGGAAGGGAAAACACGCTCCGACTATGTCGAGTCCAGAGTACGAAGCCGTCAAAATGCCCTCTTGTGAACCCCGCCTGCTGACTATGCCCAGATCTGCCGCAGGCCCGTCCATACCCCCTTCGGAAAACGCGCAGTCCGCCTCGTCGAGTCGAAAGTCTAGTCGTAGCAAGAAGAATGCACAGGGTGAGACTTGCAAACCGCCAACAAGGGCAAAGGCTGTAGCAGCTGACACAACCCCTCTCAAAGCAGCTCCTGGATCCTCGTCTTCGAACCGACGGTCGCGAAAGAAGCCAAGCAACGCTGACGAAGACACTCCCATGACCGGCACCGATGAGAATGAGAAAGCGTCAGCCGCACCTCCACCTCCAGCCCACGAGGACAACTTCGACGAAGACAGCGAGGAGCATGACGATGAGGACCACCGATATGACGAGCACGACGACGACGACGTCTTTGGGGGGTTTGGCGGCCCTCCGGGAGGTCTTCATTCCAGCCTCGCGCTCCTCACAGGGATGATGTCCGGCATGGGGTCTCGCCTCAGAGAGATACTAGCCAATCTTCGACAAAAGGAGGACCCAAGTCTGCATCTCATCGCGCTGAACGAGCTGTCTGAGCTATTACTGGTGTCCAACGAGGATAACCTCCAGGGACATTTTTCGGCAGATTCCTTTGTGCGTGAACTGGTCGCGCTGATGAAGCCAGACGATTTCATGGAGGCCAACCCGGAAATCATGCTTCTTGCCTGCCGCTGTCTCGCAAACCTCATGGAGGCGCTGCCTTCCAGCGTTACCAACGTTGTGTACGCTGGCGCCGTCCCGGTTCTCTGTGAGAAGCTCAGGGACATCCAGTTTATCGACCTGGCCGAGCAGGCCCTGAGCACCTTGGAGAAGATCTCTGTCGAGTACCCGTCGGCAATCGTCAAAGAAGGTGGTCTTGCGGCCTGTCTCGAATACCTCGACTTCTTCGCCATGAGCACGCAACGGACCGCTGTGACGACCGCTGCAAACTGCTGTCGCAACCTTCCGCACGATTACTTCGATGTCGTGAAAGATGCCATGAAGATTCTTCGCGACGTGCTGAAGAACAGTGACCAGCGAGTGGTGGAGCAGGCATCCATTTGCGTCTCTCGTATCGTGGACACCTGGCGCCATAACCCAAGCAAACTGGAGGCTCTGGTAACGGAGGATCTCCTTTCCTCGATTCTGCGGCTACTGCTGCCTGGCAGCACGAATCTGATCTCACCTAATATCCACACCCAATTTCTGCGAGTTTTGGCATCAACGGCGAGGGCAAGCCCCAGGCTGTCCGTGGAGCTAATGAAGATGAATGTGGTCGAGACTCTCTACCAGGTTTTAACTGGTGTGTCACCCCCTAATGGGACGGACGACATCGCCTCGAAACTCGATAGCGTGCTCATCATGCAAGCACTCATCCACCGGCCACGGGAACAGATCCTTGAGGCGCTTAATGTCATCTGCGAACTCCTTCCCAAGTTGCCCACGGGCGCTGCTGATCCCACCAAGGGTGGCTTCAACGAGGTGCCTCCACCCGAAGTGAACACTGGATCATCCTCGACATCAAGACGCAGAACCTCGGACGAAAAGCGCATCCAGCTGTTGGAAGGCTGCAAGACAGAGGTCCGGCGATTTGCGTTGATCCTATTCCCGACTCTGACGGATGCCTTCTCCAGCACGGTAAACCTCAGTGTGAGGCAAAAGGTCTTGTTGGCTCAGCTTAAAATGTTGTACAACTTGGACGAGGCAATTCTCACAGAAGCCCTGGCACCGGTACCATATGCCTCCTTCCTCGCGTCAATCCTCTCCCAGAAAGACGATCTCACCCTCGTGACGGCAGCCTTGCAAGCCACAGAGCTTCTCATGACACGACTGGGAAACATTTATCAGTACCAATTGTACAGAGAGGGCGTTATCGCAGAGATCGCAAAGGTGGCTGAAGAGACCGAGGCTGATGCTAAGGCAGTCATTGAGTCTCAAGACTTAACCAGGCGTCCATCTGCGGCTTCTGAAGACCGATCTTCACACAATGACTCATCTGACGACGACGACGATGAGGATGCGGGTGATGAACATGATGAAGACGACGACGATGACGAGCCGTCGCACCACTCGTCTGATGATGAGCATGACGAGGAAAATGAAGACGACGAAGACGAGGAGCATGAAAACGAAGGCCGGCCTCAGGTGATGTCAAGGTCTCCCGATAGCTCCGGGGGATCTACCATGTCAATCGATGGGCCACCGCGACCACCTCCTTTCACGGGCACTCAGTTGCTGCGGTCCAAAATCCACAAGGATGCGAAGCAGTTCTTGGAGACTCATGAGACGGAGAAGAACGCCAAGTCCATGAAGAAGAGGGCCACCAAGATTTTGACGGACCTAACGGAATTGTCGAACGAGATCGAGGCTTTCTATCTCCGTCCGACCTCGTCGGGCAGTATCGCTGGTGAGAATGGAAAGAAGCTTTTCGAGAAATTGGCAACCTATTTCGATTCCGATTTGTTTGAGAGCGCAACAAGTGCAGAGCTGCTTGCCTCGGGTGTTGTTCGAGTCCTTGAGCAGGTCTTCAGCAACCCCGACAATGATCTCGCGATGGCTGCTCAAGCGGCGTTCATTGAGGTCTTCATGGGATACACTGTCAAATCAAAGCCCAAGACGGCAACTGCTGACTCGCCGGCCACCCCCTTCAGTATGCTGGTACACAAGCTACAAGATCTACTGAGCCGATCAGAGCACTTCGAGGTCCTCACTGTGTCTAGTGCTTCACATGGTGACAGCCATCGCAGCAGTCCAGCATCCATGCTGGCCAAACAGATCCGCCTGAAGCTCACCGCCGACGACGACTCCGACATTCCCAAGGTGTACCGAAACATTATGGTGTCCATACATGCGATCGCAACGTTCAAGTCATTGGAGGACTATTTGCGCCCTCGCATCAGTCTCTCTGATCGCCCGCGACCACCACGGGGCAACCGCGAGAGTCTCACGAGAGCCTTGGCGGCAATGACGGGAGGAGCATTCCCCTTCGGCGCCGGCTCACCCTCTGGGTCCGCTCGCCTTCCCTCCCGCCTGCCACCGCAGCTCGGTAGTGCGACTCCACCGCCACCTCCGCCGCCAGTCCCACCTACGGCCTCCGGCTCTCGATCATCGCGAAAGTCCAAAACCTCCAGGTCGCTCCCAACAGCAGAGACCCCAGCCACACCGGACCCTGCTTCTTCGGCACCGGGTGCAAAAGTCATACTGCGTAGGTCCAGTCGACGCAGCACGGCGCCAACAGACTCACCACAGCCAAGCCGCGCGCCCCCAGCCGACGAAGACGACCTTGAGGACGCGCTCGAGTGTGCTGATGAAAAGCACATCACCGAAGATGAGGAGACACCGGACCGCAGTGCTCTTGATACTATTGTGGGTGACCTCGATGAAGACATGGGTGACGCACCAACTCCTGATCCTTCTGCTGTGAACCTCGAGGTCGCAGCTGGTGGCAAGATAACAGCACGGAAAGAGGATGGAACTCGCGTGCCAACTCCATCGCAGGGTAGCAGCAGTAGCAACAACAACAACAGCCTTGCTCAACGTTCGAGCCTTCTCGCCAACGCTCTGTTGAACTCTCCTTCGCCTTCCTCTCCTTCTCGGTCCATGTCTTACGCGGCTGCGATCCAGTCCGTCCCGCAAGACTGGCATTTGGAATTCAGCCATCAGGGCAAGGTCTTGACCAATGACACGACAGTATATCGTGCGGTTCAGAAGCCGGCAATAGATTCGAATGACTATTCGAGCCGGAATGTCTGGATCCTGACTCACGAGATCAAGATCCGGCGTGTTCCAGGGCCCCCATCGGCCGAGAGGCTCTCCTTTGGTTCGGCTTCCAACGAGGATAGCGAAAACGGTGAAGGCAACAGCCCAGCGTCGTTGGCCAAGCACCCCAACACTGCGTCCATCCTGCGTCTGCTGAAGATCCTGCATAACCTCAATGCGAACATTGACGACGTGCTTGTGGAAAACAAGGCCACTCTCAAGCTGAATATCGAACCCCTGTCGCAGTTCGTCAACACTAAGCTCACATCGAAGCTCAACCGGCAGCTAGAGGAGCCTCTGATTGTTGCCAGCAACTGTCTCCCAAGCTGGAGCGAGGACCTAGCGCGACTGTATCCTTTCCTCTTCCCCTTCGAGACCCGCCATCTGTTCCTTCAGTCGACCTCGTTTGGCTATGCTCGGTCCATGAATCGCTGGCAGAACGCTCAGTCCCAGGAAGAGTTGAGACGTAACCGCGATGACCGCCCGTTCCTTGGCCGTTTGCAGCGACAGAAGGTGCGTATCTCACGGGCCAAGATCCTCGAGTCAGCTTTGAAGGTCATGGATCTATACGGAAGCTCGCAGAGCATCCTCGAGGTGGAGTACTTTGAGGAAGTCGGTACCGGTCTTGGCCCAACCTTGGAGTTCTACTCAACGGTCTCGAAGGAATTTGCCATGAAGAAACTCAGGCTTTGGCGAGATGCGGACCAGAATGAGTCTGATGAGTATGTCTCTGGTCCAACTGGTCTATTCCCACGGCCACTGAGCGAAGATGATGTGTCCACTCCAAATGGCGAACGCATCCTGCAGCTCTTCAGGACATTGGGCAAGTTCACGGCTCGGTCAATGATTGATTCCCGAATCATCGATATCAACTTCAACCCCATCTTCTTCCGCATTGGCGATGAGACCTCAGGTATCAAGCCTTCCCTTGGGGCCATGAAGCTTGTTGATCCTGTCCTTGCCAGATCCTTGATCCTGGTGAAGAAATTCGCCCTGGCCAAGAAGACAATTGCCGAAGATCCTAACCGGGACGCCACACAAAAGGTCAATGACATCCAAAACATCACCGTGGACACCGGCGTTCGGGTCGAAGATCTGTCACTCGACTTCACCCTCCCAGGCTACCCAGAGATTGACCTAGTGCCCAACGGCTCGCAAATCATGCTGACAATCGACAACGTGGACAACTACCTCGACCGCGTGATCGACATGACACTGGGCAGCGGTGTCCGCCGTCAAGTCGATGCTTTCCGTACAGGTTTCTCCCAGGTGTTCCCGTACAGTGCGCTCAGGGCTTTCACCCCTGATGAACTGTGCACCTTGTTCGGCCGCACTGAGGAGGATTGGTCGCTTGCCAGTAAGCTCAAGTTGCCCCAAATCTATGAAAACTCGGAACTGACAGCAATCACAGCTCTTATGGACTCCATCAAGGCAGACCACGGCTTCAACATGGACAGCAAGAGTGTCAGGAACTTGTTGCAAACCATGAGTGAGATGACGCCGGTCCAGCGACGAGAATTCCTGCAATTCACTACCGGAAGCCCCAAGCTTCCCATTGGAGGTAAGCATCCACTGCGAGTCGGGAGTTGGTCGAACAGAACTAACAATCACACAGGATTCAAGAGTCTTACACCAATGTTCACCGTCGTCTGCAAGCCGGCGGAGGCACCGTATACTTCGGACGACTATCTCCCCAGTGTCATGACCTGCGCCAACTATCTCAAGCTGCCCGACTACACTGATGTCAAGATTCTGCAGAAGCGTCTTTTCACAGCCACCAAGGAGGGCCAGGGCGCATTCCACCTTTCTTAGAAACCTCGTGTCTGGGTGCGGACTCACCTTGCTCTTTTCTCTATCACATGATCCGCAACGTTGCAGCGGAAATATGCCTTCAACCTCTATACCCACATCAGTTCACCGCCACCACTTGCTAGGAATTTGAAGGCGTCTTTTTGGCGGAATAACAGCACCAATCAATCAGTCGATCCATCAGGTGGGAGTAGGAAGCAGGGAAAAATGGATTGCATGGAAAGGGGTCTCAAGGGGCTTTCATGTCTGATTTTCTGTAGTTTCCATGGCCTGGCGGGCGGGCCATCTGGCAAGCGAGCACATCACCCTCTTAGAGGACGGACAAGGAGGCGTATATCCCAGATAGATTGGTAAACTCATTACACGCTCTCATTAGACGATTGCTCGATTGAAAGTGCCTGATAACTTCCTGAGAGGCTCGCTGCTCGGGGTACACAACTTGGTGAGGCTCTCGTGGTTGTCTGCGGCATGCCCTGAAAACTCACTCCACCTCGTCATTGCTAATTCACTGGTATCGGCCGATTATTCGCAATCACATGGCAACATTTCACCGTGATTCAAGTCTTGATTAAAGAGCGTATATGGGTTTTCTGTCTGGGCAGGTCAATCGACAGACAACGGTGATTACATAAGCAGAGCTGATGTCATCTCTTTTGTTGGGCGAGCTTGACGCGTCTCCGCGAGTGAGCAGTCGCGTCTGAGACCTCGACCTGACCCGCGCTAAGTGGAAGTGACCCACTGACATGGGCATGGGCAGGGGCACAGGGGCACTCCTGACTTCGCCATGACTGCCTGGACGACTTAGACTCAAATCGGGGTGGACGGAAACCTTGCCAGGATAATTCATGACCAAGTCCATTCGACCTCTATCTAATAGCTCCGAATCGGAACCTGGGAGAAAGCAGTCCCTTCTCGCCTCACATTAAGCTGCACTGCACTGCACCGCATCGCACTACACCGTCGCCTCGCCACTCTGACACCGCGACAATGGCGCCTCAAACGCGCTCTCGCAAATCAGGCGGCGCTGCACAATCGTCCATGGACGATCTGGTGACCCGAACAGCTCCCGAGGCGTCCTCCAAGTCATCAGTCGCCAAGAAACCCAAAGTGTACCGACGGTCTGAACCAGCCCCCAAACAACTCCATTTCCCTGCCCGGAACAAAACAATACGCACATACGGCAAGGGCAAGGCCCGTCGAAGTCTCCCCTCAAAAACACCAGACCAGTCAACCTTGACGCAGTTGGGGTGGATACCGAGTACTTACGAGGAAGAGGAAGACGACATGGATGGGCAGATCGATCTGACCATGGACGATGAGGACGACGCACAGAAGACGAAGGACAGGAAGGCGACGAGGAGGAGCAGCAAGAGAAGGAAGACCACGGGCGACCTAGACACAGTGCCCGACTCCACAGCCGGCTCCAGCTTTCACACCCAGACCTTGACCCAGATGCCGTCATTCATGTCAGGACAGCAGTCGGAGGACGACGAGGTTGGGGAAGAATTCAAGTTCGACGACGAGGAGGACGAAGACAAGGTTGCCACCAAGATCCCAAATAGCGATAAGAAGTTGGACGATTCGTCGTCGCTGGAGGAAAGAAAGAAGGGCTCAACACCCTCGCCGGGGAGGACCGTCTCGCAGCCTCCTCATGGCACAACGCCCGCGCATGTATCTCAAACACCACGCAAACAAATCGTCAACCGAGAAGTGATCCCTTCATCACAGCCATCGCCTTTTACTCCTAATCTGGGAATTGGGGAAAGGTATTGGTCGCAGATGGACCGGACGCCCTTGCAGGAGAGGTCGACAAATGTCGATGCCCCGACACCAACTATCAGCAGAAAGAGGCCTCGGACGCTGGAAATTGCGGACTCATGGAGCACTGTCAATGGCGGCATGGGCTCAAGTCCTTCTAGGGGAAAAGTTCACAGGACTCCTTTGAAGGAGATAAATCTGGCCGACGTGGCGGAAAGGAGTGTTATCTTGGGAGAGACCCCCACGCGCGATAATGAGGCTACTACCACAGAGGAGGCTGGAAATGCTGAGGCGCGTTCGGTTCTACGAACTGCTCCAGAGACGGAAACCCCTGAAAAGGCAGCACGCCTCTCGCAGAAGTCGACGCAGTCAGCGGAAAACATCATTCTTGATTCCGAGGACGAGTTTGACTTCGAGCTCGAGGACGACAGCGAGGCCAATGATGGAGCTCCTGGCACACCCACACCAGCAACCCGAGCGCACATTCAAGAGAATACGGGACCCGTGACCCAGGAGGCTGGAGCGTTGGTGAAGTCCCCACACAAGTCCGGTATAATCCCTTCCCAACATCCAGCCACTCAACATAACTCTACTCCGGATCCTCAACCCGAGAACGACGAAGCCGAACCCGAAACGCCCAGCCCTTCGCCTCAGAGACGAACGAGCATCTCCAGCATAGTCGAAGCTGACAAGGGGACGCCCCTATCCTCGCCGCAGAAGACATCGCCCGCCCTGCCTTCAAGCACGCGAATTGGATCCAACCACAGATCACAGGCATTGTCTACCGTATCCTCGCCACAAAAGGGCTCGCCAGCGATGCCTCCAGTTTCTCAACTGGATTCCAGGTACAAATCGCAGGCTTTCGAGTCACAACGCGTGCCGTTCGAGCGAATTCAACAGCTGGGGCCACAGACTGACCGATCCGATATTATCATCTCAGTCCACCCGGACCATGCTGAGCAGATCACAGAAGGCAACAAGACCCATGAGTTCCGCGACTATAGAATCCCTCAGACTGTAGCGCGAATCTGGATTTATCTCACGCGACCAGTTTGTGCCCTCAAATACATGGCAACTATTAGCGGCGCCAAGGAGCCTGGACAGATCTCCTATGATGATCAAGGGGTTGGCAACGAAGAGTTCAACGAGGGCAAGGGTTTGAAGTTCGCATATGAGCTGAAACAGGTTTATGAGCTCAACAACCCCGTGTCCTTAGCCAGGATGAAGGAGAATGGCTGGGTGGAAGAGGCACCGACCAAGTATGTCTACGTCCCGCCCGCGGTCCTGGGCGAGTTGATGGGAAACCTCAGGTGTGCCATATTTGTGGAACCAGGCGAGCCCCAGTCAAGCCAGGCCGACATGTCGGTCTCACAGGAGGTGGAGATGCAGCTGCGTAGTGACATTGCACATTCGACGCAAGTGGGCTGTATGGTGTCTTCGCCGGCGCATAGTCAGAGGCGTGATGCGGCCGGCGACACCGACATCATACCTTCCAGTCAAGGGAACGAGAAGGAGGAACTCACCAGCAGCCCACCCCAAGCAACCGTCGCCGCGATGAACAAGCCGGTCTTTGCTAAGCCCGCCGTGCCGGCCAGCCGGTCGCAGAGAAGCGTGCACTGGGTCGAGGACAGCCCCGTGGGCAGGCGTGCACAACAGGCGTCACAACACGCCGAGGGGTACGCCGTGCGCCCGTCCCAGGCCACGACGGCCAGCGCCCCGTCCAGCCCGTCGCAGCGGCTGCCTTCCTACCGGGGCCCGCCCATCTTGATCTCATCGCAGAGCCAGCCGTCCATACCCGTCTCGCCGCCCACGAAGGCCGCGCCGCCGCAGATGGGCCCTCGGTCCAGCGGTCTCGTCTCGGACCTTGTGGAGCAGGGAGAGGATATCGTGGGCGACAGCCCCGTGCGCAGGCGCGGTGCGGAGATGCAGAGCTCCTCTGCCCCGCTTGGCTCTTCGCAGGGTCTCCTCGCGTTAGGTAGTGGGGAGCCAGACAGCCTGCTGGATGATTCAAGGGTGAGGCAGCCGCCTGATATTGTATGGGACTCGGAGGGAGAGATCGATTGATGTCTCTGATTGCGTGTGACACGGAAGCCACATTCTTTTTTGGGAAGGTTTGGGGGAAGGGGATTAAGCATGCTGAGATGTCGGCGTTGGACATTGTTTCATTTGAGATCTGGGAACTACAGACCGCGGGGTTGACATTGCTTCGCTGAGCCCGGTTTTGTAAGGCTTTCCGTGTACTTGAGAGAGTATGGGGCAGTGAAGTATGGACGGTTTGACTTGTACTGATGGATACCCACAGCATGGACAACAGAGGGTAGATGGACCAGACAGGCGTTTGACGGCATTACAGTCTTTTGATGTGACACTTGTAACTCGTCTTAAGCTACATCGTGATTGTATACGTGTTTGCAATCGAATGTACCCAAGCGCACACGCTGACTGCCGTTCTCCTGTTGTTGAAAACTTCGTGTCAGGTCTGACACGGTGGGACTGAAACTTTGTATGCACGGGATGACGAAGGGAGGGTCATGAAAGTGGGTGGTCTTTTGCCATCTTTGCGAAAAATCCATTGAGATCAACACATACGCTACAAATTATGCAGGATGCTATTCCCACAGGGGGTTGTTCCCTAGGAGGTTATTCTGTAGGAGTGTATTCCAGAGCAAGTTACTATGTAGGAGGGCACCACAAAGGAGGGCTTCCGTAGGAGCTTTCAGAGGAGGTTGTTTTGCAGGAGAATTTACCCAAACCTCAATTTTATCCAATAGAAGATAAATCAGCCCTTGAGAGGTTATCCTATATGTGTTCGTCATAAGAGTTGATCCTATGAATCATAATCCGGTTGGAAGGGTACGCTGGCTGAGACACAGACTTGTGTGTTCCGGTCAAGGGGCAGTGACACTGTGACAGGTCATCATGAGCTTCAGCAAAAGCTGGTTGGGGTGTTGGCCGCCTGGGGAAGGCGACCACTAGTCTATATCTGCTGCAATAGAAGCAATCTGACATTCGGTTTGACTGAGAGCCTGAATGACGAAGGCTTGCATTCTGCTGGGAAGCGGTTGAATGTGGCAGTGTTGACATAAATGGGCCTTGGCCTGGACGCATAAGGAGACGATTTCCACAGGGGGCGGGCTGACAGGACTGCAGGATAGTGTAAAACAGGTTCGCACCCCTCCCTGGGAACGCCCTGCCCCACCAATTACACTGCTTCGCGCGGCCTGAAGTCTGGAACCTGCTGTGGCTGGAGCAGTGATTTGGAGATTTACCCCAGGCTGATGTGGTTTCACGCACGCGGGTATGACCTCATCTCACAGCTCCACACGAGCTTCCCGGCCCGATCGATATTGGCCGTGGCGTACGTGGGTATGCCATGACGACTGTCTCCCTCGCTGCTGTAAGTAAATATGGCACGCGACCACGTCCAGACCACCTAGCTGGACTTGGTACGGCTTGACTCTCGACTACACACTAGCCTGCTTTCCTAATTGCATGACCGTCAGTGACACCCCTCTTAAGCCGAATTGAGGCTTCACTTGAGCTTGTCCATAGCCACTGCCACGCTTGCATCCACTTACACCCTGCAGCCCCAGACGATACGCCAGCATGGCGGAACAGCCACAGGACTTCGATGAGCAATACTCACGGAGGTCGCACATGGGGCCTCACTCTGGCGGCCACCCTATCCCTACCATCCAGGGATACAAGCAGCACAGGAGGGATCTGAATGACCGTCAGCAGCAGGCAGAGGCGGCCCAGGAGGGCCCCGAGGACGAGTCAAGGCCGAAGAGGGCATTCGAATCGGTCAAAACCATCTTCAAGGGTGAGGACGAGCACAAGAGTAGCCATGAGCCTTACTCTTCGGCAAACCGCCATTATGTCGTGCCCCCAGGCCAGGAGTCCCAGGGCCAACAGTCTCAGGCCCAACAGTTTCAGGATCAGGAACAGGTGCCAGAGCAGGAGCAGGAAAAGCCACCACAGGATGAGCAAGATGTAGATACTCGTCAATTTGACAAGGCGGGTCAGGAAGACAACCAGCAGCCACAAGAATCACGGCAACAGCAGAAGGACTCCAAAGATGGCAATTCGCAAGAGAAGACTGCCACGGAGAAGGTAGCCAGCTCCGTCGATCCCAAGGAGAAGCGGAAGGCCATGAAGAAGAGCAAACGCCAGACCGGAGGCCGCGAGGTCACCGATCCAGTCACCCACCTACCCATCGTCATCCAGGACCAGACCGACAAGGATCTGAAGTCCGCACCGGAGAACGAGCCAGAACCCGGCGAGCACCACACCACGGCGACGGGCCCACAGGGCGCCTCCAAGACGGAGGAGGAGCTCCAGAAGGAGTGGGAGATTGGCCAGAGGGGCCACAACGGCGTGCAGAAGCTGTTCCCACCGCCCAAGTTCGCCGACCTCAAGGACGAGCTGGCCTCGGCCTACCGGTCCACCGTCCGGGCGGGCCTGTCGGTAATTGGCGTCGTCGCGGCCGTCCCGTTCCTGATCTCGTCCCTCCAGGGCCGCCTGATCCCGCACTGGTCGACGTTGCTCACCGTGCTGGGATTTGTCTCCGTCACCCTCGGGACCGCCTGGGGCATGGGGAGGTGGATCTCCAAGAAGGTGGAGGAGATCGTCGAGGACGAGACGTGGGACGCCTCAAGGAGGGAGGAGGAGGCCACGGTCGACGCTGACTCTGAACTTCCTGAGTCGGTGCAGTGGCTTAATAGCTTGGTGGCTTCGATCTGGCCGCTCGTCAATCCGGATCTGTTTTCATCCCTGATAGACATGATCGAGGACATTATGCAAGCATCTCTTCCAAAAGGTACGCATATGATTACATCCACTTCAGTGCATCATTCTTCTAGCTTGGGGACCCGTCATGAACCTTACTGGGTGCCGTACCGTGAGGCTAACATACTGCAGTCGTCAAGATGGTCTCAGTCGATGACATGGGCCAAGGAAACCAGTCACTACGGATTCTGGGAATTCGTTGGCTACCCACTGGTGCTGCTAGCCGCACTGTCGGCCCCAATGGCCAGCTGGAAAAGGCGGACAACAATAAGACGAGCGATCGCACAGATCCCGAAGCTTCACAGGAGGAAGGCGCCCACGACGAAACGACTGACGAGAAACAGGATGGCCAGGACGATGGGAAAAACAAGACCAAGGAGGAGGAACAGTCCGAGGCTGCGATGCGCGAGGGAATGGAGGCCGAAGAGGGCGACTTCATCAACCTGGAGCTTGCTGTGGCTTACCGCAGTCGGGCTACGGGCAAGTCTATCAAGGCTAAGGCCAAGAACGCACATCTGTTCTTGAAATTCTACTCGGTTGGTGGTGTGTCATTCCCAGTCTGGGTCGAGATGAGAGGCTTCATCGCAACCCTGCGCCTGCGACTACAACTCACTGTAAGTGATTGAGGCTATAAGTGGGCAAGGGCCCCTGTGTACTCCTCTGTAACTAACTTGATACAGCCTGACCCACCGTTTGTCAGCCTTTGTACCCTGACCTTCCTTGGACAACCCAAGGCCTCCTTATCTTGCGTTCCGCTATCGAAGCATGGGCTGAATTTAATGGACGTACCGATGTTGTCATCTTTCGTTCAGTCGGCCATCGATGCTGCTCTGGCCGAGTATGTCGCGCCCAAGAGTCTAACCCTGAATCTTAAGGATATGCTCATGGGCGAAGATTTCAAGAAGAACACCACCCATCATGGTGTGATATTTATCTTGATCAAGCGAGCTCGTGGCTTCAAACAGGGCGACGGTGGTATTGGGTCCTCGGGAGGCTCAAGTGACGCGTATGTCACCGTTGGCTGGGGTAAATTCGGCAAAACGGTGGCCTCAACCCGAATTATTGAGTCCACGCAAGAGCCCGACTGGCACGAGTACGCGAATATCTTGGTGTCGGCGGAGGAGCTTAATGCCGAAGAGAAGTTGCGGTTGCAGCTCTGGGATTCGGATAAACACACGGCAGACGATGACCTGGGCCGGGTCGAGGTCGACCTCAAGGAGCTGATCAACAGGCCCGAAAGCCATAATCAGATGCAGGATCGAGAAGACCGTTTCACAGGCCAAGACCCTGAGGAGCAAATGCCCGGCACGCTACAGTGGACTGTCGGGTATTTCTCCAAGGTCAGGATCCTGCAGCAGCAGCTGGAGCAGCAGACTGTTATCGAGAAGATCCGGACCCAGGAGCAGCTCAAGGAGCATGTCGCTGAGCAGTCCGCCAACAAGCTCAGGGAGGCCGGGAAGGCACCGGATGACGAGGAGCTTCATCAGCAGCGTGTCCAGGACTATGCCGAGCTCGAGGACAACATGATCATTTCTGCGCCTCCACCACAGGATCACCCCTCTGGTATCCTCAGTGTGCAGATCCACAACATCACTGGCTTGGAGGTCCAGAAGCTGCGTAAGCGAGACAACAAGAACGGCGATTCCGATATTGAAGAAGAAACGGAGACGGATGACGACATGCCTGACAGCTACTGCAACATTATTCTGAACCACAAGAAGATCTACCGGACCCGTACGAAGCCGAAGAACTCTAAGCCATTCTTCAACGCCGGTACAGAGAGGTTCGTCAGGGACTGGACAAACTCTGAGGTCATCGTCGCTGTTCGCGATGCCCGTGAGCGCGAAGATGACCCCCTGATCGGTATCGTATACCTGCAGATCGGCAAGCTGCTCAAGGACAGGAGCCAGGTGATGCAAATGTTCCCCCTGGTCGGCGGCATCGGCTTCGGCCGAGCACGCATCTCGATCGTCTGGCGAAGTGTTGAGCTGAGGCTTCCTCCGCCTCTGCAGGGGTGGGACTATGGCACGCTCGAGGTCCGAGGTGCAATACGGGTCAAGGGACAGCTTCCAGGAAAGCCTACGAAGAGCCGACTCAAGATCCGCAGCGACCTTGGCAGAGTAAAGATGTACCCCAACGACGACAAGGGCGAATGGCTGCTCAAGGGTAAGGACAGCAGGAACCAAAGCGCATTCCTGCCTGTGCGAAAGCGATACAGCTCGGCGCTGGTTCTCGAATTCCGCGAGTCCACGCTCGGGCCGGACAAGTCGCCTGCATTTGCGGTCCTGTGGCTGCGTGAGCTCGTTGACGAGGAGAGCGAGACAAAGGTCCTCAAGGTGTGGAGAGGCGGCAAGCAGCAGATTGCCAGGGCTGAGTCAAACAGTGATTACAACGGTATAGAGGAGGGTGAGCAGCCGCTCGGTGAGATCGAGACGGAGCTCAAGTTCTGGCGAGGGCTCTCGGGATACCACAAGCGCTTTGCTGCTTCGTCCAAGAGGGGCAACATGAAGCAGGTAATGGAGTGTCTGGACACGATCACGGATGAGAGCCTAGCCAAAGACGACGACGAGGTAGAAGACGATGAAGACGAAGATTCAAGCTCGGAGAACTCCCGCAGCAGCGACGACAAGGCAGCCAAGAAGAGACTGAAGGTGCACACGAATGACGATTCGTCGACAGCCGAGGACTCGGACTCGGACGGCTCGAACTCGGAGAAGAAGGAGAGGTCGAACTCGACCTTCTCGATCTCGAACCTGCGCAAGGCGCCCAAGAAGATCCTGCGCAACCCAGTCGAGGGCGCGACGTCGACAGCGGCGTCGGTCATTGCCCCGGGCCACAATGACCCGGATGACGGGTCGCGCGGCGTGCGCAACCAGCTGCGCGACTACAAGGACCACCACAAGCAGCTGCACCGCAAGCACCGCGGCATCATGCAGTGGCGGGCCGCGCGCGAGGTCGACCACCTCGGGAGCAAGCTTAGTGACCTCAAGGGGAACGTCAGCGGGCTGTTTAAGCACAGCGAGAAGGGCGACGGGGTCGAGACTGAGGTGTAGGGTGCAGGGTGGAAGCTGGACGAGCTCCCAGGTCTCGGAGGCTTATTAATACTACGTGAAAAGGATATTGGAGATGATGGCCTTGAGCCGGAAGCCACAGTCGAGGCAGAACTTGGAAGGACGTTTGTTGTATTCTCGCCTAAATTGCTGCACTAATTGGCACTCAGCAGCTCCTGCAGTGGCAGGTGAAGAGGTCAAGACTGGAAACAGCTGAGCACAGATACCATACTTAATTTACCACCATACCCACACGCCTTGGTACATATTCGGAAACTAGATCCCGTCGGAAATCTGATGCCGGATAGCCTCGTATCAAAATAACTTTCTGTTGAATATTGGATAAGCCCCTATTGGAAAACCTACAGGATAATCTGTCGTGGCATAAGGTCTTACAAGACAATGCCGGATGGGCCGGGGGGACTTCCCAGGTTCTTTTCCAGGTCAAACATGTCAAACTTGTAAGATGAGCTCTCTCAGGTCTTGCATGAATACTATCCGGACCTGGATGTTATCCCTGCTCTCACACACGCAGGCTCCTTGTTGCTTGGGCACGGTTGTAGTCACGTATTTGAGTCATAGAGAGCATATACTCGACTCCATACGGTCTCAGAAACAGCGAAGTTAACAGTGCAAAGGCTATCTATCCCACCGATGTAACGGAAGATGGACATGTTGCAGTATCATGGCCACGAGTCGTTAAATGACCTTCTCCATTTGGCCTAGTGATGCGGTTGTGGCAGCGGGCACTACCCAATTCCCGCTGCCACATGCAGCACGTTTTTCATCCAGCGCTGTATTCAATCTAGAGATTGCTCACCCACCACCGAGTAGGCGAGAGATTCGCCGCCAACCTTCAGGGGTTGCATCGCAGGGTCTCTCATCTGACCCTTTAGGCAAGGGAGCCCAGCTCACGCCATGGGTTGGAATGGACATGAGGCCCAAAAGATGGTGCCTCGCCAGCGCCCTCAAGGGAGCCCTCGGGCCAGGGAGGGTGTGAGTATTAATAGACCACAACCGTTCTCGATGCGCAACCTCGGAGCGATCGACAAGAAAACCATGGCTTTCTTCGCTTTTGCTGCGGTGCTCTGGCTCATTGCTCCTTCGTTCCAGGCAGTCTTGCCAGAAAGATATGCCTCCGCCAACAGCAGCAGCCCATTTGGTTCTCTGAAGTTTCGAGAGGATGGCAGGTTCCAGATATCCATCTTTGAGGACCTCCACTTTGGTGAAAGTAATGATTCCAAAGCAAACCCAAAGGATTCCTTTTTCTGAATGGCGATCAGGGCTGACGTGTGATGACCCCCTCAGACGCCTGGGACTCTTGGGGCCCTCAACAAGATCTCAACACTGTCAAGGTCATAAATCAGGTCCTTGACAAGGAGTCCCCGCAACTAGTCGTGCTCAACGGCGACCTGATCACCGGCGAGAACACCTTCAAAGAGAACAGCACGACATACGTGGACCAGATCGTCGGCCCTCTTATCCAGCGCAACCTGACCTGGGCGTCCACATACGGCAACCACGACAATGACTACAACATCACGGGCGAGGGCATCCTGAAGCGCGAAAGACTATGGCCCAACTCGCGCACCACAAGCATGGTTCCGGGCCCCGACGCTGGAGTCACCAATTATTACCTCCCGGTGTACCCTGCCAACTGCACAGCGACAGCAGACCCGTGCGCCCCGGAACTGATCCTCTGGTTCTTCGACAGCCGCGGCGGCCACCGCTACCAGGAGCCCGGCGCCGACGGCAACGGGGTGGGCATGCCGAACTGGGTAGACACGAGCGTGGTCAACTGGTTCCAGCAGACAAACGCGGAGCTCGTCAACCTCCACGGGGGCAAGGTGATCCCCTCGCTCGCGTTCGTGCACATTCCCACCAACGCGTCGCAGGCGCTGCAGACCACCCAGCCCGGGGTGGACCCCAGCCGCCAGCCTGGCATCAACGACGACTACGTGCTCGCGGCGCAGGGCCAGGGCTGGTGTGCCGATGGGGCGAACGATGGGACTTGTGAGTATGGGGGCCAGGACGTCCCGTTCATGCAGGCTATCACGACGACCAAGGGGCTCATGGGGGTGTTTTCTGGGCATGACCATGGTGAGATTTAGTCGTTTTATACCCCAGTGTATTATCCCCCTATTCTCGGATATATAGCTGACCCGATACGCGTCTTCCAGGCGACACGTGGTGCTACAAGTGGGAGGGCGTAGTGCCCGGTATGACCGTTGCCGGCAACGGACTGAACCTGTGTTTCGGGCAGCACACGGGCTACGGCGGGTACGGGAACTGGATCAGAGGCTCGAGGCAGATCATGGTGTCTCGGGAGCAGCTCAAGGATCTGGTTGTCGACACCTGGATCCGGACTGAGGCTGGGACGGTGGTTGGGTCCGTATCCCTCAACTCGACTTACGGGACGGACTTGTACCCTGTGACGCCGAACAACAAGACATATTGTCCTACTTGTGACTATTCATGATCTTAGACCGTTGGATTTTGGAAATCGGAAAGACTGTACATATATATTGTTGGCCGCTGGTTTACAAGCTGGCTAAGTCTCTCCCATATATGCAAAGGCCTCTCCTCATTGTGTCCGCTTATTCCGGAAGACTTATCTTACACACTTCCTCCAGGATCATCTTCTTAGAGAATATGAGTTAGATCAGCTATCTAGCCCATTAAATACGGTACAGTCATCTTGGCTGGCTCCAAAGGCTCCCTGTGGGTCCGATCTGTGCTTGCTTAGAGCAGCCCAGACATTCCAGTGAGTCGAGTATGTATGTGTGTGTTATGAATATCGCTTGGCTTGTTCAACGATTGGGGGCCTTGCGTTAATAGTACTCGTGTTATGTGGTTGAACTCCTGCCCCAGCAGCACGCTGACTTGGCTGCACCAATGTGGGAACCAACGTCAGCCTGTTGGGTCAAACGAAACGAACCGTGAGGTGATACCACGGGAAATATCGCACGAAGCCCTTCAAGTCATCGAGTAGACACTCCAACCTTGATACACAAGAGAACAGCTACCTCAGAAAACCTGAAGAGACAAGGGTTATAGGGGTATTGTGTGAGTTAGAATGCAGGAAAGAAGACGGCACGGTAGTAGGAAAGATTGGGCAGTTTGTTCTTCTTTGAAATGACGATTCCTATCTGAAGCTCCCTCACAATTCAAAGATCATGAGTACGAATATCTGTGTCAACCAACTATTTCCCATCCCTCACTCATCTGAAGGGTTTGGAACTGACCATCGGCCTCCACGAGAAGCCTGCGCAACTCCTCCCGCGCAGCTCGGTTCCCGTCGTCCCGAGCCACGATGCTGGTCGTGTAAGCATGCCACATGTCCCTGTCGACCGAGCGCTTCAAATTTTGGAGAGTGTGTCCCATGGTAACGCATCTGCTCCTCAAGATCCTCTCAGCCCTGGACGCAGCACAAGTGTACATCTCTGCGCCCTTGTCGCGAATTTGACGCTCCACGATGGCCTGCTGGCGCTGGAAAGACCCGGGGCCTGTTGCATTTGACGGTGCTTGAGTCAGCTTCGTGTGCGTGCAACAAATGTCTCGCGGGAGAAGGAAAAGACCTACCAGTTGTTTTGACGCACTCTTTCCAGGTTTGTCTCATCTCGATTTTCAGTGCAGATTCAAGCTGGTTTCTCGTATACCCCCGAGTATCAGCGTTGGTCAAACTCTTCTCCATATCATCGATCGCATCGTGGATGCTTTCTATCTGTGCCGTCGCCTGAAGGCGCAGCTTCTGGCGCGCCGAATCCGTCATGTTGGGTTGCATGCGCTGGTCTGCTTCATCGCTCAACCCGTATATGACCTGTGCAGACTTGACTTTGAGGTCTTTGAAGGCGGCTGGAAGGAGTCTTCCGAATGCATTGTCACACTGGTAGTCGATCTCGTCAATAAGCGGGTCTGCAAGCTCTGTTGGGAGGAGTTAGTAAAACCTGCGACCTTGATCACATAATATTCCACATCATGAAACCTTGGAGGGTTGGGAAAGATTTCAAAGCGATATATTGGACACCAAGGGGGTCCACCGATGAAGCATGGCGTCTTGCAGTGATGTTGCGGCCTACCTTTGTTGAGGTTCCATGGGTTCTTGTGAACACGACCTTTACCCTCGTAGATCCCTCTGAATTACCGCGTCAGCCTAACCAAACTCTATTCCCAGGATGTTGCGCAGACTTACCCTTTTCTACACGCAGACCGGTAGGATGAAGCTGTCAATAGCTTATCACCCCTTTTCCGTGAAGGCCACGCACTGGCGACCTCAATGGCTGATCTAATGACCTTGGGAAGCACAGTTTCCATCCGTTCTGAGAACAGCCGGTCGAAAACATCGCGGCACTCTTCGACGAAAGCATCGAAATGGAGGCCCAGGCGCTGCGATCGGTCGGTCAGTCACTGAGAAGGTACTTGGGAGAAGGAGGGCTTCAAATACTTTGACACACAAGTCCAAATCCTGCTTGTACCTGGCCAACTCCTGTTTCTCCTGATCCGATGTGAGCTTCATTCCCGAGCCGTTGTCGCACCACATGGCCATGTGGTTGCAACACCGCAAGACAGCCCTCAGGAAGACCTGACACTTGCGCCGGCGGGCAGGCACGGTCAGTTCCTTGATGTGGCTTCGCCACGCCGGGATTCCGGACAGCTCGACCGTGTTGGGTGACCAGAACTGCTCCCTCCTGTGTCGCTTTAGAGACTCGAAGTAGCCGCGAGCCGAAACTGTATGAACCATTGGAGGCTCGGGTTCGCGCTTGTCGTCGTCATCAAGCTCTTGATCTGTGACGCCGGATTCGGATCCTCCCTGGCGTGAAAGAAGTCTGTTTGGTCGAATTAGCACATTGGTTCATCAGTACCAACAAGATGAGCGTCAGTTATGACCAGGCGTGAGGCTTACTCTTTGGCTGCGTGAACAAAGTCTCGTCCGATGGCAGAACGGGTGAGAGCATTCCGGGCTTGTATGCACGACTCCTTCAGGAAGAAGGTTTGCTGCACGAGGTGCCGTTGCAATGTTTCACACTCTGCCTCCAGGTCCTGAATCCTTGTGCCAAGTTCTTCTGCTTCAGTCTCGAGGTCAGACGTAAGCATTTCGACAGCCTCCTTGGTTGTTTCCGTGTCAATCTTCGCCGTGTAGCTTTCCCCTTCTGATGGCGAGGGGAGCGGATTTCTTCTCAGTCTCTTCTCGCGCACAGTCTCAGATGTGATACTCCTCTTTCTTTTGTCCCCCGCCGATTTCATCCACGACCCAACGGTGTCTTCTACAAGTTGTGATCTGACTTGTAAGGCATCGAGTTTTTCCCGTGTCCCGGCGAGGGCAGCGTCGCAGGCGTCGATCTCTTGTTCCAATTGCCTGGCCTCGTCGAGATGCTCCACGAGACCAAACTCCTCAGCGTCTCTGTCTATCTCGATAGCGTCGTCGGTCATGGTGCAGACATAGGTGATGTCGCGAAGCCTGCCATCGAACTTGATCCAGTTCTTGAATGTGCTGGCGTCGTTGAAAGGCTTCTTCACGATCTGCTCACTGATTGCGCGCTTGATCGGGACGAATACGCACAAATGGTCGCACTTGTCCCCATCTGCAGCTGCACGGGCAGACCTTGCGGAGTTTCCATCTCGGCCACCAGGCTGTTGGAGGAGAGAAATGCGTTAGCCACGTAATAATATAAACCTGAGGTAAACCAGTGGGAAGAAAAGGTCACCCTACCATGTCTCTGATCACAGCACCTGTAGAAAGCACTTCGGCCTTGACAAAGATATTCACCTTGTCCACCAGGGGCCAAAATTGTTGCTCCGCACCGACGCCCTCGGTCCTCTTCGCAAAGGCAGCATTGTCCCTGTTGGCGATGAATCTCTCCAGGTACCGGCATAGCCCCGCGGCAGTCGGGTAGCAGACCTGGCGTGTCTTCCCGAGGTAGGCGCGGATGAGATCGTCCTCAAGCAGGGCGTGGATGTCGAAGCCCGGTGCGGCGAGCTCGGCCCTTGTTAGGCGCGGCCAGACTGCCTGGATCTTGTCCCAGGCGACCTCCGCGTGGCTGTTGTCATCGTAGTCAGCTGCTGCCCCGGCGCTGCTGCTGCCCGCCGCTTCGCTGCTGGAGAGGACGTCCTCCCTCAGGATGAGAAGCTCGTTGAGCAGTTCTTCCTCTGTGATGAAGGTGATCTCGGCGCGGTACGCCTCGTCTGGGTCTGTGGAGTGGTTGTACCGGACCTCTGTCGCCACGGATGTGCAAGCGTCGTACCCGCTGGTGGGCAGCAGGCGGGCCTCGTCGATCAGGGCATTGATGGCTGTGCTCTTGCCTGCTCCCATGCTGCCCACCACCATGATCAGCGTCTCTGGGGGCTTCCCCTGGTCGCCATCTGATAGTCTGATCAGCTCCTGGTGCCAGTGGTGGATATCATCTGTGTCGTTTGCTTGGGTGAGTAAGAAGTCAGACAAAGCCTTGGTGAGTGTAGAAGCTGTCTCTCGATGCTTCTCCAGGGCCTCAATGTTGCTCTCTGCGGCCGCGGCCTCCAAGTGGCGGAAGCTGGAGTTCATGATTTGGCTGAATTGTGTAACCGACGAGGTCAAGAGGAAGGAATCATGAACGTCTTTTGGGATACCAATAATCGTCCCATGAGAAGATGGTTGTTGCATTGAGAAAAGCTTTCCCGGGTGGTGGTAAATGTTGGGAGCCGAACGGTGAGTTGAACTAATATAGCCCCGAAACATGTGTAATTGTCATCCAGAGCCATTCACAGAGTATAATGAGACATCCATTGCTTCTGGAATGGGCTTAAAGAGTTCTGGCACACACGTGGCATCCCCAGTCCCTGGATGCGAATCTACTAAGGCACGTTGAGTGAGTCTACTGCAGGGCAGAACAAAGGAAAGAGGCTGCAGAACATGTAAATGCTCACCCACACCCCGTATTTCTGGTTTGCAAGGACCTTGTACTGAACTGAAGATTCGCTTGCGCTGGAAAATCCTGGGCGTCTTAAGTTACACCGCCCTCAAAACTAGGTGAGTAACAATTGACTGATCCCATATCACTCGGCCTGCCTTTGTTCGCGCAAAAAGGTCTGCTCGTCAGCAAAGGGCCGGGTTTCACCGTATGCGCTGGCCAGATCATAATGTGTTCATACAGCTCGTTCCGGACGAAGACTTCGTTTCCCAGTGGAAGCTGTTAGTCATGAGCATTTCGACGAAAGTAGGAAGGACGATATTGGTGAGAGCCTGGAAATAACGCTTATCTGAGCAGACCACCATTGTAGCCCTCCATAGGCGTCGATAGTAAAGGAAATCGTGTCTATTTTCCACATGTCAAGCACTATTGACAGGAGATGGAGGCAGGGAACGTTGTTGAAGAGTCGGAACCCAATATTGCTTGCCTCGCCGGTCCGTGCCGGGACTATCTATCTAGGTCATCACCCAGAGTCCGTACAGCGAGGACGAAGAGCATATTAAAGCTAGCAAGGGGGGCCCGCAAGCGAGGCACGTGCATAGTCGTACAGATCCGTCACCATCTGCCTTAAATTCATTCAGTCCTTGCGGTTTCTCGATTCCGTGTAGTGTTCCCCCTGAGCCTCGGTATCATGAGTTTTCCGGTTCATTGCTCGTCAGTATATCCTGTACAGAAGAAAAAGAAAAGTCGGTATGTTCGTCGGGAACTGAGTGGCACATCATGCGTAGCCGTAGTCTGACTTCGTGGGAGTGGCAAAGTCCTCGAAGTAGGGGTGGTTGCAGGCGGCCTTGGCAGAGATGCGGCCTGCTGGGTCATAGACCAGCATCATCTCGAGCAAGTCCAGGCCGTGGCGGTCAAGGTTTTGGCAGAGAGGCTGTGAGAAGTCACGGTTCCACTTAGGGAAGGACGACTTGAAGTCAGGGTAGCTGGTCACACCGGGCCACACATCCTCTGTCGGTGTGCCAAGAACTCTGCAGATGCCGGTCAGTGAGGAATTCGTCAACTGGAGGTTGTGGAAAGGCTCACCTGAAGATCTTGAAGATCTCGTCGATTTCGGAGTCGCCTGGGAACAGTGCCTTGCGCGTGCACATCTCGGCAAAAATGCAACCGACGGACCACATGTCCACACCTGTGGAGTACTGTCGACCTCCCAGCAGGATCTCCGGAGCGCGGTACCACAAGGTGACGACTTCGTGAGTGTACGTCCTAAGAGGGACTCCAAAGGCTCTAGCGAGACCAAAATCCGCCAGCTTAAGGTTGCCCTCGCGGTCGATCAGCAGGTTCTGGGGCTTCAGGTCGCGGTGCAGCACGCGGTGCGAGTGGCAGAATCTTATGCCGTCGCAAAGCTGCTTCATGAACTTCTTGATGATGGCCGATCCCAGGCCCAGCGTGGCCAGCTCGCCGCTCGTGCCTTCAGGAAGCGCCCTGCCCCTGCCGCCGTCAGCCACCGGCAGAGCCTCCATGTATTTCTTGAGGTCAAGGTCGAGGAACTCGAAGACAAGATAGAGCTTGTGACTGTCGGCATGTACGATATTGAAGAGACGGACGATGTTGGGGTCACGCATCTCCTTGAGCAGTGAGATTTCTCGGATGGCTGTGGAAGGGACGCCCTCGTCTTCGGCTTCGAGTCTGATTTTCTTCAATGCGACGATTCGGTTCTCATGGAGGAGATCTCGAGCCTTGTAAACCACACCATACGTTCCTGGGGGGAAAGCGTAAGTCAGCCTAGGTCCTGCGGCACCGAGATGGGGGGGAAGGGGTTGTGTCATTTACCCTCCCCGATCTTCTCCAACTTCTGGTAGTTCTCCATGTTATTTGCTTGATTCCTGGTGCAGGTGGTCAGTCATATATGGTCAAAATAATCGCACAAAGGACAAGTACATGGTCGCTGTCGAGGCACGCCGAGTGCGTGAGCAGTCTGAGTTGGCAGAGACAGGCGGATTCGCAGACGGGTTCTACTGCTCGATCTTCCTTGTCCACTTGGGCGTCTCGTATGCTCAACACAAACTGGTTTCTCGCAGATTGTGGCAGTCGAAAGCGGCGCACCGAGTTGGGCCGTCCCAAGTGGTATTGCTGGTGGGCTGGGTTGAACCCCTCGCTTGACGAGCCTACTGGTGTGCTTGCCGCTACCTGTGTCTGCCAGACTGGGGAAGGCAGAGTCTCGAACGTTGCATGCGAGTCTCTCTGGGACACAACACAAAGAAATAAGACTGGAGTAGGGCGAAGAAAAGGTGTTGTCTTTGTACCTTGAGGTCTTGTCGAGGGTCGATTCGGTGAGCAGGAGTGTAGGTAACCTCCCTTTCGGGGCGACCGCTCGGTGCAAGTACGCTGTTCAAATGCCAATCGAGGGGACGATTGACGGTGCGAACGGGCGTTCGAGACACAAGGGCCACTGTCGTGCGGTGGTTGCTGCAACAATGGGGCCGTCTGCAGTTGAGTGCAGAGGGGTCGAATGCGAGGGACTGGCGGTGGGATGGAATGTTTGGCCGGGGACGCGGTTCGAGGTTTACTTTGGCCGGCAGACGCGTCGCCGATTGGAAGCCGGCCCTTGGGGTTGGCTAGCTGGGCCTTGTTTTGAGCGGCTGCAAGGTTTCTAGGGTGATGATGGTGGGGTGTTGCTGCTCAGCGCTCAGGGGTACTCAGGCCTGGCTGGCAGACAAAAGCTCAAAAACCTCCTAGGCTAGACTATCGATAAGAGACAGGGGCGTGTCGCTTGCAAAAGAACCCTAACCCAGCAGAAGTATGCGATGTGCAACCTCCTGTCTTGGTCAGGTCTGACTCTGAGGCCAAAGACATATCCATGTGAGACTTGATCGACATTCATCATTGCAGAAGCGCAGACAGCAGATGGTTTCCATAACATTATAGACTTCTCTACTCAAGTCTCACAGTTTCTGGAGTGTCTCGGAACACCGTTTTCTTAAAACCGTACACAGCATCTAAGGCCCTCAGAATTCAGTCAAACGAGTACAAGTGGCTTGACGAGTTCTTGACCCCATCGACCAACAGCTACAAAACTTGCGATCAGCGGGAGACACGGGACGGTGTCACACATTGGACAAGGTGATTCCACCATTGCAACTGTATCACGGCGACAGACGGATGAAGCCATGACTGTGGACCTTACCACCTTGGACGCCCACGAGCAGCCCTCGGACCATCTCAGGAAAATATGGAAGGGCTATTCCCGAGCAGACGGAGCCGCAATTCTCAGTGGAGGCGAAATCGACGACCTATCCGTGCCGGAGAAGCTTGCTGAATTCCAAGAAGCAGGCAGCATACCTGCAGAGAAGATTCGCTCGGCGCTCTCTCACCTTGCTGAGGATGACCCGTCGATTGCTCAAGTGAAGCAAGACGCCGCTGTCTATCACCACCCCCTGATTCCAGGTGAGTTCGATGGCCCCATATGGTTGCCATCGGCAAATATTCTGACTGGGATTCAGGCCTTCTTATAGTACCATCACTGTTACCGCCTACAATACAGAAGACTCTCCTGTCTCGTCTTATCCACAGAGACCTGAGCAGACCTCACCACCAGACTAATATGCACCTGCACTACGATCTCCCCTACCCCGAAAAAGATGCTGTCACCAATGACCCGCAGTCGTTTTTCACATACTCACCAGAATCAGAAACTAAATTCATCCCCAAGGACCCCTCAGTGCACAAGCCTCTCTCCATGAAGCAGGTGATGGAACGGCGCCTGCATTGGGTTACGCTGGGCGGGCAATATGACTGGACGAATCGGGTATACCCAGGTGAACAGCCGCCTGTCTTTCCCGAAGATGTGGCTGGCCTCTTGGAAACTCTATTTCCAGAGACCCAGGCTCAAGCGGCCATTGTCAACTTCTACACCCCCGGCGACACGATGATGATGCACCGAGACGTGTCTGAGGAGACGGACAAGGGCCTTGTGAGCCTGAGCATGGGATGTGATGCATTGTTCAGTAGGTGATGTCGCCCCGGCAAGACTACCATAGCTAATCCGATATAGTGATTGCACCCAACGACGTGGGTAAGATGTCCGAGGCAGACAGGCCTGCGCAAGGAGAGAAAGAGTACCTGCTATTGCGTATTCGCTCTGGAGACGCCATCTACATGACACAGGAGGCAAGATTCGCCTGGCACGGAGTGCCCAAGGTCATCAAGGGAACGTGTCCAGAATACCTGGTGGACTGGCCTGCGGAAGACGGCAAGTATGAGGAGTGGAGAGGGTGGATGTCCAACAAGAGAATCAACCTGAACGTGAGGCAGATGCGAGACTGACGCACCCCTCATTTGCCAACATCTCTTTCAGTTCATCCAGATCACAAATCGTCAAGGCATCAAGAACAGCCGCCGGTCTGAGAACGGGGCTTGTGACGGCCGCAGCTGGCAACGCCACCGGACCGAGTTCTCTACTCCTTCAAACCCCATTTCAGTTGCCCCAGTCCGTGGCTTCCGGTATCCTGACAGAAGAGCTTGACCGAGCCCACCTGTTCGTCCAACAGGGAATGACGCGGCGTCCGACGCGTGCTCATGCCCATACCACTGAGCTCTCGTGAGGATCTGCGGCCCTTCTTTCTATTATGTGGAACGACGCAAGGCACACGAGATCCTGTGATCCACCTGCAATCGCGTTGTGTCCCCAGCAGTGCTCAGCCACGACGCCGACATGCACGTTCGTCGTGATGTGGAGCAAACACCACGAGATCCATGTGGGATCCATTTGGCAACGATGCAATGCCACGATAATGTTCACCAATTCCCCGATTAGCTTTGGCTAAGCAAAGATCTCGTATTACTTATGCATGCATTATAACCAAGATATACTATCAGCTTCTGCTGTATACTTTGTCAGCGTCATGTCAGGAGATATGGAATGGCCAGGGTGATAAGTCTATCGCGACATGTGGCTAGGCTGCGCCTCCCTCGAGCAGACTTTTGACAGTCTGGGCTCATGACACCGGAAAGTTCGGTTACCAGCGGCGATCACAGGATTTGCCAACATACGAATTTGCTGAGACTTGGATAATTCTGGCTTCTGCGAATATCGCCTATGAGGAGAATTGCCACCAAGCTGGCCTGGCAGAAATTTAAGTCTGCGAAGTCTTGTTGCTCAGGGGCCCGGGGGGACTGCGCCACACTTGTCCGACCCGCGCCACACAAGAGGGAGCCCAGCGAGGAGTTCAATTGGTCAGCAACCATGCGGCCCTGCCTTGAGCATACTTCTTGTGTATCACAAGAAGTATAGACCACGGAAGGGTGACAAGAGTCTGACCACAAGCATCGGACTACAATCCGAACGCGACGCGTACCAGGCGCCCCCGCAATGTAAGCACCAATAAAGCTGGAAATTTGCATCTGCCGGTGGTTGTGCCCGATCTGACCTTCCCATCAGACGGAGCCCCCTGGTCATCCGTTTGGCTGTTTCCGCCCGTGGCTGAGTTTGCGTATTGCTTGACCCGGCCCCCAGAATCCCCACCACCACCGACGCAATCCTAGATATTGTCAGCTTGCCATGGATGAACCCGCCCGTTGATTGTGGATAGTCGGATCCCTTTCGGATCCAGAGGCCGACCCCATATTCGATATTTGTCGATAGATCGTCACTGCGGGACGCAAGGGCAAGAAACGGATCTCGCCCCACGCCAAATGACGCTGACTGAACAGGTCGTACCGTTGCACTCATTTGTATAATGGGTATCGGGTGAGGACAGTCCCCCAAAGCGGCGAGGCAGGCCGGTCGAACAGGTACTGACATGACTATGGCCGCGATGGCTGCGCCCGACGCATGCAGCTCAGGTAAGACCGATCAGTGACTCTAGATGTACGATCTACGCAAGAAGACAAGCCCATCCACAGGCCGCCTGGTGGGTCAGCAACAACTTCACTCAACACCGCACGGTATCGAGATCTTGTCTACGCCCCTGACTTCACGCGTCACGAAGGTTCATCGCATGCGACCTGCCCGGAAGCCCAATTTCTACCGGGGCCAATTGTCGACAACCCTTGTCGCGCGCCCACCCCGGAATGGGATCGCCTGTGCCGCAGCCGCGCGCCGGGGAAGGCTGTCTGGTGGATTCAATGGGGGATCAATGAATCCTACCTGCCCCGTTCCATCGATGGATTCTTGACTTAGTATCCTCATTGGGGCACCCTGCACGCCCTTGCCAAAGAACGTCTGACAGGTAGACTACCTATCTACGGTACCTGTCTCCGTGCGGCGCTGCACAAGGCAGGCAGATGGATTGGTCCGTGAACGAGCGGCAGTCCGCCGCGCTGGGGCTGGACAAAGGGCAAACAACGTGCCGCACCCCTTTCAAACAAATCCGGGCACGGCCATTACCAGCGCAGTGGTAAACCAACACCTTACTACCCGACGCGCACGCAGGTGTCAGACTTCTAGGCGACGGGACGGCATGAATATGGGATCCGGGAGGAGGAGGACAAGATCGCATTTGGCGCGCAGCGATGATCCTCCGTTAAGCATGCGGCGCCATCGACTCTTTTTTCAGCCTTGCGCAGGCCGAATCCGGAAAATGGAAGGATCTGGAGCCCACGCCGCGTCAAGGCTAACACGACGCGGCTCGGTTGGGGGAGTGCCTGCGCGCTAAATCCGACGCCAGGGAGAAGAAGAAGTCATCAGCCCAGGTCGAACCAGACTCCCGGGAGGCCCTTCATCCCGCACCGCCGGCGCCAGCGGCGGCTTCACAGGCTGTCGCGCTCGGGCACCCGCCCGCCCGTCTGTCTGTCAGGAAAAGGGGGGCTCCCGAGGGCACGCGCTGCCCGAGCCGGCGCTGCCAGAGCATTGGACAAGTGACTATCGTTTGGCCAGAACATTCGGGAGACTCTCTGACCTTCTCGTCGCCTTCTCGTCACCGTCACAGGATACCAAACCTTTTACTTGTCCAACTCGATGCCTGGATGCTTTGTTACAGGGCAGCTCCCTCTCCTTTGTTCCCCTTTGTTCCGCGTGCATCCTGTGGGCAATACGCAGGGCCATTATGATCCGGGCTGTTGGGAGCGCCCATCATCCATCGCGCGCCCCCCTCGTCCCGGCAGGTCGGTAGGCACGTTGGTAGACAGATAGGCAGGCAGGCAGGCAGGCTAGTTAGGAAGAGGCCAGGCTGCTAGCAGCGCCCTTTGTTTCTCGGCCCGTCACCTGATCTTTGTATATCGATGATGCTCTGTTTCTCTGTCCGGTGTCGTGTGGGGAAAGGGTTTTTGGGGCCTGCCAAGCCCGGCGGTATAGGCTCGCGCTGCTGCAGGTCATCGGGTACTGGCGATCAGGAGGATCATCCATGTAGTCTATCTAGTCCAGAGTCACGCTCCGCCAGGCGCGGCTGCCTACCTGCCTACCTAGCGTGCATCGGGGCGTTATGTGCGTACTGTCTGTCATCCGTCGCCTTTCACTCTCACTGACCGCCAACCTGCACCCGCACCAGCGGGTCGCGTGATGCGATGCAATGCGCGATGGACAGAGACTGTTGCCAAGAGGGCCAGACGTGCATGCTTGCTTGAACTTCTTTGTCCAGACCATGCAATGCTCGCCTCAGAAGTCTGCACGTCCATTTCAAACCCAGGTCCCTGGGTCCCGAAGATACCCCGTCGCCGTCACCACAAGGTTACCGGGTGCCGGGCTCGGAGAATAAAACAACATTGTGGGGACCCCGATGGGCGGTGGGCGTACGTGTGGCCACATGGTGGCGGGCGGCCGGAGGTGGTCCTGTCGCAGTTGCTGTTGCATGTGTCGTATGTTTTTCTGTGTTGGCCCGTCGCATCGAAATCTTGTCGGGTCTGTCTGGGGGACCCGCGAATCGAATCGCATCGAATCAGCCCGGATCGGGTCGAGTCGATTCGACTGCAGATGCCGGATCCGACGTTGATGTGCTGTTTGTGTTGTGATGTGCTGTGCTGTCTCCCGCCCCCCGCGAGGTAAATATTCAAGCACCAACCCGGCTGCCCGGCACGGTCCTTTGCCGTAACTCCCCAGCCCAGCACGAGCCTAGCCAGCCCCCGGCCCACTTGATCGACAGCCCTGCCACACGCATCGCGACCCGACATCGCGACCGCTTCTTTTTGGGCAGTGTGATTCATGCTGGATCGCGGGGTTGGTACCTACCTCATGACGGCAACAACATGCGGAAAACAAACACTAGGCCAGTGGCTGGCTGGGCCAGGGCTGGATAGGTGGCTGGCTGGTTGCCTGACAGCGAAATATTGTTGTCATTGGGCAGTGATTGTAACGGTGTGACAGGCGGTCAATTAGACTGGTTGCCCGTCACACAGTCATGTCCATGTCAACAAGCATCTCAACGGGAGGAGTGTCACTTGTACACAAATCACACACAGGGGCAAGCAGAGTTTGCGAGAAGTGTCATGTTTTTGCACCTAGACCAATGGTGGTCTGGTTATTGGTTTCTCATTGATGAATTCTGCCTGGGCTCATCAGAGTGGACAAAAAGAACTATGCAGATGGTATCACAACTGTTCGCGGATCCAACTCTCTCTCATATCATCCTCGCTTCATGCCATTGCCATCATCTCTCTCTCATACCCTGCTCCATGCACACAAATCAAAAGCAAAAGCATTCTCTGATTCCACACTTTTTGCCCCGCTTCCGTGTCGGTTGATCACTGGTCTCCCCAGCAGTGATGTTATTAGGAAAAAGTAGTCGTCGGTCGTACCATGATCCGAGGTGCCCCCTCACAAACGCCGTGCGGAAGCGCAAAAAAAAAGCAAAAACGTAACCCTTCCCGCCGTAAACACCTGTGTATGCTTTGTGTGTGCGTGCCGTCTATTCATGTCTCGCTGCGAAAAGAAGAAAACAAGGTGATTGGCGCTTTTCGTGGTTGAGATTGATTGCGCTGGCGAAATTCATCACCGCGCGGCGACACCCGAGCCGCCAAAGACCCGGCCCAGCATGCCCCTCATCCTCTTGACCCTGCTGCCGCCTTCCTGCAGGTCCCTCAGCTCCTCAGCGCTGATCTCGTAGGGCAGGAGGGACCTCTGCTTCGTCAGGGCGTGCGGAGGCGGCTGCAGCATCTGCTGCTGCTTGGGCTGCTCCAGGACGATCTCGACGGGCGGCTCGTAGAGGCTACCCGTGTGGAGCATGCCGTCGTAGATGTACGGCGCCTCGCCTTCCGAGGACAGTGGCGTGGTCGCCTCGCTGCCCCGTGATGACGAGAGCGAAGACGCGTAGGAGTGCGAGCTGTGGATGCTCCGCGACCCGTAGCTGCTGCTCAGGCCGGGCAGCGAGTCCGGGCTCTCCTGCCTCATCTGCCTGGACGAAGACCTGGACCTGGAGTCCGGCGTCATTGGGGGCGTCGAGTAGATGTTCCTGCTGGCGGTCTGTGCCGCGAGCCATGCCGCTGCCGCCGCTTCCTCCTCCTCCCTGCGCCTCCGCTCGTCCTCGGCGGCCATGGCAGCCTGTTGGGCGGCCTTCCTGCGCTGCCTGCGCTCGTGGCGTGCAGCCACGTCGTCCTTGATCGGTGCCAAGAACGGGTCCAGCTCGCGGTACAGGTCCTCCTCCGTGATGCGCAGATCCCAATCCAGCAGGAACAAGAGCTGCTTCTCCATGAGGTTGACCTCGGTCCTTGAGAAGCCGAAAGAGAAGCCCGCACAAGGCATCACCGAGTAGTTAGCCCAGTGCTTGTTCTTGGGCGAGCTGTCGTTCAGGTACTTTGCCGCTAGGATTAGCGAGGCGAGGAAGATCCTGTGTGTGGTGCACCGGAGTCCCTTTGCCATGGGTTGCAGGCGAGACCGGAGGCGGTTGAGGTAGACCAGGGTTGACATGAGCGTGGGGACCTGCACGTTTGAAGAGACGACGAGCTGGGTGATGAATTCCTCCAGAGTGGGCAGTCCGGCATCTTCTGCCGGTACGGCGCGCGGTGGTGGGGTCTTTGGTGGCGTGGGTGGTAACCTGGAGTTCTGAGGTGCCGCGGTTGGCGGTGGAGGCATCATTGTCGGGTCGCACTGGATGACGCTGCATGCTGCCGCGGCGAGATATGAGATCATACTCCTAGACACGGGCGTGTAGATGAAGTGGTCCAGGGCGGCGGCGTTGAGCTCGTCGATGCTGAGAGTTGAGCATGTTGAAGATGCTGGCGACTGTCGTAATTGTGAAGCCATGGTGGGCTGTGATGTGGTGATGAGAAATGTGAGAACTGCGAGGCCCGCGCAATGCAGGTCAAGTTCAGATATTTGCCTAGGAGAACACTCGGAGAATTTCCGTGGAAGCCCTCGAGAGCGGGACTGCCGGTGGGGAAATAGGTTATCAGGGAAATGGAGGTGGAAAAACGTCAGCAGTCGAAGGATCTTCGGTTGCTGATATTCCCAATAATGGATTTATGCGGGTGTTGGGCGAAGTGCGGTGTGGTGGTACTGAATGCCGTGCCAGCTGATACGAGTCAAGGGTCGCAAAAGTCTAGGTGCGGCAAAGTTTCATGTGGCTAAGGTGCCGGAGTATCTGGTGTGTCCGGTGGGACTTAAAAAGAGTGAGATGTGAGATGCGGGCGTGAGCTGCGTCCTTGGGCGGCGGGTTGGACCGGCTGATGAATTGCGAGCAAAGGTCAGTCAGGTGTGTGTGTGCCTCGAGGTATGGCTTGGCTGTGGGACTGGTATGCCTTGGTGACTCGACTTCCAGGAGTCGTGGTTGGGAGTCAAGGGCGGCGGGCAGGGAGGCTGTGATGGGGAACAAAGAAGGTCGAGGCACGGAAGCACACATGCAGGTGCAGCGGCACTCGAGGGTATATGACTTTCTTGGGAGCTCGAAAAGGGCAAAATGGGACAATGAATAAACCTCGAACAAGAAAAATAGAAGGCCGACTTACAAGTGACTTGTCTTGGGCCTTGGCCGGTGGGGCGCTTGGGGTCAGGCGTAGATGGGCCTCCTGAGCTGGGGCTTGTACGGCTTGTTCGTCAGAGGGTGACGTGCGACTCGCTGGGCCCACGAGGCTGAGTATGGGAGGGGTGGTTGATGCGAGTGCACAGGGGTTCCCTGGAGGGGTCGGGGCAGGCGGCAGGGAAGAGCGATCCCGAGGTACAGTCTGGTCTGGCGGTACTTGGGTACACGGCGGCGCGCCCTGCAGCAGGGAAGGGCAGGGGTGGGCGGTGGGGTGACAGGTGGTGTGAAGGAGGGATGGGCCGGCCTAGTCAGCGATCGACTGTTCTGGCTTTGGGCTGGGCTTTCCTCTCTGGACGCTGTAGCACCGGTGCTGTGGTAGTGCAGACTCGACCTTGGCGAGGCCCGGGTCGATCTCGTCGGGGGCAGGGGACTGAGGGAGGGAAAGACGGCGCTCTGACTGGCTCAACGCTCTCAACGGGCTGCCAAATAGGGGGCCACGAGAAAAGCAGGCCTGACTCGAAATGCAAGACGGTCTGGCCGTAGATCAAGCAGCGATTCGCTCTCAGGTGCTCAGTCTGTCTTGCGCCTTGTCTCAGTCCAGCGAAGTCAAAGTCCACTCAGAACACTCTGAGATGGTCCTTGTGCGAGTTTGACAGCAGCCGAAACTCTGTAGGTGGTCCTGAGACGACCAGATTGGGCCTGTGACTGAGTGTGCCTGTTGTCGTGTGGCGGTCGATCGACAGTGGTCTGCTGGTGAGCCACGAACGAAACTTGGTGGTGGCAATGGCGATGGTCGTATTGACTGCCTGGATAATTGACCTCGGCCGCTGGCGGGGAAGGGATTCTTGATTCGCAGCAGTGGCTGAGACCGATTCCGAAAGCGGGCCCGGACGAGTAAAAAAAAGTTGATGAAAGCGAAAAAAAGGTTGTTCCCAAGAAAAGAACCAAGCCCACAACAGCCACTCAAAAAGAGGAGCAAATCAAAAGTTTGTTGTTTCAACTGGACGGTAATGGTCTTGGTGTTTTCTCTTGGAGAGGCTCTTGACCCGGGTTTGCAGTGGGGTGAATCCGGGGTTGCTGGAGCTGCTGGAGCTGCCGGCGACGACAGTTTCGATAGCGTCGGCTAGTGGGCGAGTCAGATTTCTAATTCGAGGAGCGATCGCGTGCCCCGTGCTCTATTATTCTTCAATGCCCGCCGGGGACAATGCCAGAAAAGAAGGAGGCTGAAGGTGATTACGAGAAGGTTCGTCGGCAGAAGTCCGGTCCAGCGGAGTGTCTGTCGGAGGTGATGGTAGGAAACGGAGGGGGAAACGAGGAAACAAGTTTGGGGCGATGCGATCCCAGGTGGAAGCTGTCGTGGACAGGTGAGGCTTCAAGAAGAGCTCCTCGATTGTTTTCAGGGTCCGCTGCCAGCTTAATACGCGTCCTCGTGGACAGGGGTGTGAGGCGAGCTGCCGCAGGATGAACTCGTCGGTGCAAGTTCGCGCGGGTAAACAGAATTATTTCCAGCCTTCGAGATCCGCAGGCGACGGTGGCGTCCCGCTGGCGTCTAGAGATTGGGTGAAGCGCTGCGTTAGAGGAGACGCTGGTTCAGGGGTGCTGCAAGCCAGTGGGGGCAATGATTCGCTGCCGGCGCTTCGTGGGAGCAAGCAGCTGCAAGGCCAAGATTCGTCCGTCTCCCAACCTGGGTGGCGCTGTGAGAATGGTTGGCTCGAGGAGAATAGGAGAGGCTCCGGCCATCCCTGGGCGGACACAAGGCCTTTGAAGCAGGTTGATTGCGCTGAAATAAGGGGATCTATGCCCTCCGGACGCTGGATCTGGAAAAGGCAACCCTGATGCCGATGACGTTCCCGCTTTCGTACGGGTACCACGCACTTTACTTAGCTTTTCGGGGCCAAGGTTGTATTCGGGATGCGGACTGCAGGCGGTTGGGGCTGGTGCGTTGCAAACATGGCATTCCCTGGTCTGAATGCGGCTGTTTTTGTATGTATGTATGTATGCAGACGTAGATAGCTACTGTATGCATTGCACACTGCCGCCTCCCGTCGACTCGATGGCTGTGGATGCAGCTCGCTGAAGACAGTATTGGGCTCTGGAATTTGGGAGAGATAGATCAAAGCCCAGATCTCGAAAGGGAGTTTTCTTGGTCAAGTTGAGACCAAAGGGGACCAACACTACAGGTCCTTACGTACACAAGGGAGGACGCCCAGTCGAGGATCGCAATTACAGGCGAGCCTCTTTAGCAATTATTGAACAGAGCTTGTCATGCTCAGGGGGTCACCAACCCTATGGCCTGCGTTAACGAGGCTATCGTCAAGATCCATTCCAGTATAAACCTGCCATGTGCGGAATTCCCCGTCACCCCCAGGTGTTGATGGCCAGGGAGAAAGACAGCACAAAGGGTTGTGGTGCACGACCCTGGGTTGTCGCTAGACCCTCCCTTCTTGGTGGTCGGCACATGCCCTGTGCAAATCACCGGCTCGAGCTCGAGGACGACTAGGTTCGACTTCGAGTTCCAGACCGAGGCCCTTGGATCCGTGACCGGTCAACAGCCGAGAACAGCTCTTGCAGATGCACAGCCTGTCAGCTGGCGATGGGCCCACGGGCCTCGGTGCCATGTCCTCCTGCCTGTGGATTGAATGGCTGGACGGCTGTATGGCTCACCGACACATGATCCAAGAGCGGCACTTGCGCGTTGGAGCCAGATTGATGGATGATGGGTAGCTTCGTGCATGACCTCTCAAATTGGGCCGCCTCGACGTTGGCAATGGTTGGCGAGCAACATGTCGACACATGAAACATGGGAGGGGAGAAGGGACCAGGGGGTTGGCTGTGGATGGCCGAAAGCAGAAAGATGCATCGACGCCAGACTTGATGGGGTTAGCCTGAGTGAGATACCTGCTGGTTCACTTCTTGGTTGCGTGCATTGCATGTACCAGCGTCTGGCCCTGCAGTCCTGGGAAGAACAGACTGTACTACGTGTAGTGTGGGAAGCGACGGTTCCTGTGTGCCGTGGCAAGAGCAGGCAGGCCACTATCAAACCGACCAAGAGACACCAGGCAAACATGCTTGATACGCTTCATACTCACATTTCACACCCCAGCCTTGAACGGCCTGCTACAGTTTCTAGGCAAGCATCGTCGTGGGTCAACGGTGGCCACCCGTTCAACAATGTATTCAAGTGCCAGCGACACGAAAACTACAGTAGACTACCATGTGCAGCGAACAGCACTCACCAACCTCTTTCAGCCACCCGTCGTGCATACAAACATGGCAGTGAAGCGTCAGCCAGCGGCAACGCAGGCCTCAACGCTGCGGCCACCCATCGCCGTCTTTGTCTCGATATGTGGGCGGATATTCTTCCGTGTTGTTCCCTCGTCCATCACTGCCACTCCAAATCGGGCCATGTGTTCGATTGCTGACCCCCAGCCTGAAACCCAGGCAGGCCACAATATTGCATCCGGACGGTCTGGACGGTACGCTACCAGAATATAGCCTACCACATGCGATCTTTTGCACAGCTTCTAGTCTATTGCCTGGTGGTCAGATGCCGTGGCAAGCTGACGCCTTTTTGGACCATCTGGTGGTGGAGCTGTCCCGAATGCAGCATGCAGCCCCGGGTGCCTCGACCCCAGCGCCACAATTGGCTAGCAGCATGTCAATGACCCCCGGCCGATTCGGGATGGCTGGATGGCATGCACGCATTTGATTGACAGCAGCGCACCCATCAACTTGCCCGCCGGCAGAGGCTAATGCACCCCCTGCGTGCGGCTTCGGATTTTAGCCTGTCCGCCTGTGTGGAGAGGCGGGAAATCAACAGGGACGTCCCTCAGAAATCTCAAGACTGGTGATGCCACCGCGGACATGGTGAAACGAAACAGCATCCAACTCAACGGCTCTGGTGGATCACGGCGCATGTCCTGCGAGGTCGTTTCTCGGCGATCTGCAGCACGCATAAGATCTAAGGACCAGTCCACGCCCGCTCATATTCCAGACATCGCGCTCTCTAACTGCCTCGGCGCATGGCCCTTGACGATCTTGGCGCCGATTGCGACGACGCCCCGACAAACCTCACGCCAGCGTTCCGTAGGGCTGGGTCGTGAATCGGCCCATTGTCCATCGATTCGAAACGAATCTTGGCGAGAGCAACTGGAAGCTCCTGACCATCTCTCTTCTGGACAAGCTCGGCCGGGCGCATTGAAGCTGTCGTCAAGCGTGAATTCGAACCGGCGCACGCATTGGCTGCCATGCTTTCCGTGGCTCAGTCCCGAGCGCCCGGTAGAGCAGCCAAAGACATTCGGGGTTCCCACCCATCCCGACCAGATCAATATTGGGTCCGTGTGCCTATTTCGGGGTCCATGAACCGAGTGACGTCGCGCATGTCGCTGGCAAACACCGTTGTCATGCTGGTACGAATGCTCTCGGGTCTGCATGAAACTCGACTCATCATCAATTTCCTGGAATAACTCCAAAGTGACAGGTTCATCACAATATTGCGACGCTGTTTCATGTGCCTGTCGACACCTGCCATGTCGTGGTCAGAGTTGATAAGATCAGCTCCACCCTACCCCCTGAGCCGATCCCTAAAATGCGGGCGGTCGATCCTCTCGGGAAATCCAATCAGTCCAGATTCGGCATCGCTGACCATAGCTCCGGAGCGGAACGCATGAGCACGGCTGTGTGCTGTCAGCGCTTCTGTGTGTCTAGTGTGTCTGCGTTCGGGAGTCTCCAGAACAGGAAGTGTGGCTTCTTTTGGCTTCTTGTTGCACTCAGGTCAGTTGTCCTCCCACCTAGCTTGGCGGCTTCTCCGAGCTGGATTGCAATGGCAGGCACGCCGCTCTGCATACGCCTCTCTGCCTACGCCTAGTTCCTCGGATTTAGAAGAGTTTTTGGCCCGGTCCACCATCTCGGTACCTACACTCGCTCCGAGTAGACGTGCTGGAATTTACCGATAGTCAAAACTCGGTACGATGGAGCGGGCAGGTCGCGAAACAAATGTATCTCTCCACCAATCTGTGTCGGTCACTGGGGATGAATCGGAGTGGAGCCCGAATCTCCCCAAGGACTGCAGAGCCTCAAGCAGATTGGTAGTTCCTTGGCCCCGTCATGTCCCCGAATTGAGTTTTCTTTGCGATTCCCATAACGAATACGGGCCACATGCGACATTGGCCTCCCCAGCCAGCCAGGACAATGTCTGTCATACTTTCTGGCTTTCTGCTGGACAGCTTCGAGCCTCCTCTAACGCAGCACCCGTCTCCCCCTACTTTTTTTTGCCTTAGTGCACGACCGATCTGGCATAGCAAGATGCAGCTGCACGTGTTCAAGTGGAGCGTGCGGATCTGCAGGTGGTGGTGGCACCGTCGGAGGGCATGCCGAGATGTGGCCTGCGCGCGCCGCTATTGGGCCGTGTGCCTTCTGAAACATACATGGCTCATTAGGAGGCATCTCCGGCTCCAATCATCCTGCCCCGTTCGATCCCGACTCGGGGCGCCGGCGAGCGGCGGGGTGACGCCGGGGAAACTTTTCAAGACTAAGCCACGAGACCGGCGGTACGCAGAAGTGTTGGCGATGATGGCCGTTCCTTGGCTACCTCAATTATATTGGAAAACGGCTGTTCCAGTCCTCTTTGCCACGGGCACCAGGGTGTCCAGAATACTGTCCGTTGCGCGCTGCTTCACGGGCTGTGCGTTAGCTGCAGCTATGTTCGGTCAGTCATTGAGGGACTCGCACCCATCTCTTGGCTAGCCTCTGAAACATGCGCGCAAAGTTTGACTCTGACGTTCCTAACTTCCCGCCAAACTCTTGCGGGTTGGCTACTTGTGGTTATTTTCATTACTTTGAGATGGGTGCCCGATGCAAATAGCATGTTCTGATCATCGGACGAAGCATCACAGTCGTCTTTCGGGTGAACCGGGAGTACTCTATCTATCCATCGTCGCTTGGCACATCCTTCAGGAGGCGACAAGGCACTTGGGCTTAGGAGGCCGACAACCGGTTCTGTGTGTGTAGGCGGTGGCGGCTGCAATGGCTGACATTGCAGATTGCCTCAGCTGCCGAAAACCCGATGGCACCTCCAAACTTCTATCAGTTGATGATTTGCCAAAGCGTCTCACCCGACGGGTTTGATAGACCTCCACACACACTCGGCCTTCGGCGGGGAGATGTCTCGGAACCGTATACACCAGCCACACTTGGCCTTGCTGGGCCACCCGCCCCGGCCGAGAGTCATTTAATGCGTTCAAGTTTGGCTTCAAATGCTTGCAGGGCGCGCGGTGTACAATAGCGACGCCAGTCATGCCAGGGCTGACTTCATCAAGGTCTGCATTCATAGCCAAATGAACGTTGCATCTCGATGTCACCACTGGCTGCATCGTCATCGCCTCGCCTCGTCGCGCCTCGGAATCGGTTCACAACCCGAGTCAGCCCTTGTAGGCCGGGATAGTGCGTTTTCGGATACTGACCGCCAGGTAGCGTGTGTTACATGAAGCCGGTCATGCGGTGAGATGAAGCGCGTTTGGCGCAAGCTACAAGCACACGAGACTCTGCTCGATACATCGCAGGGGCTTATACTGCGCCAGAGCAAGAGCCTGTTGTTCCTACCACAGGGCGGAACTTCACCGGTAACCACCCTGAGCTGTGGACATGATGCTTACCCGAGCTTTGATACTAGGCCGGCCTCGCGGCGGCCATGGCTGGGGCGGCTGATCAAACCAGCAAATTTCAGCAAAAGCATTCTTGTCGCTTGTGGCATTTCGCATTTTGTACCGCGTTTCTGTTATTTCCCACCGGGCGCTTAAATCAACAAAATTTGGTGCTTTTTCTCGCGCCGAGGTCCAAAACAGCCGCGCGCATCATCAACCCTGCCGGAGATCAAGACTGACGATGCGCTGCCTGTCCAACGTCGACGACAACAACAACAAACGAACAACTCCTGCGATGACAGTGATGCAAAAGGCGGCCGCTTCCGTTCCGAGGGCACCAGTGGTCATGCACTCAGACAGCCCGGTGAGCTACGTGCGTTCATCGCAGTTCTTGTCATCAACGATCACACAGCAAATCCCGACGCCCAGCACCGTCAATGCAAGTCAGCCTGGTAGACGCTCGCTAAGCATTCCTTCCCGCCCCCCAGAATAGCTGGACCCAGCATTCTGTATCGTGGGGTCCGGCTCACTGCCGCCCTTGTAAGCACGATCTGTGGCGCCCAATCTCCCCCGGCATGCTTAATTGCATTCTTGCTTATTCTCTTTGCGGCACACCAGCAGCGCCATTTGACAGCGATCGTGCAGCTCAGCTCACCTTCTTCGGCCGCGCTGGGCACGCGCAGGTGGTTGATTGGCGGTGCTAGCCGCAGCTGTGGGGGATTTTCTGTCCAATTTATTTCTTCTTACTATATTTGCATTGCGCCACCTGCTTCTCGGTACCAAGAAAGCACGCGTCTGGATTCCTTCATTCTTTCCCCCTTGTTTTTTTCGTCTTCCGCGGGTGACGGCCTTCGGGTCAGACGATTCCCGGGGCCTACGCGTCTGCGACCGCGAGACGCATTCGCCGTACTTGCATACTTGAAGGTGGCAGGCGCCGGCCATGGGTGGTAGCGGTCAGGCAGGCTGTTCGGTCAGGTGGTCGATTCCGCGGCCGGCCGCTGACAGCTGTCGAAGATCATGTCTGAGACCTGTCGCATGGCACGGGGCACTGAGACAGGAATCAACTGGGCCTGTCCAGAGCTCTGTGGTGATGTTGGACGGAGGCCCGGGCCAGCTATCGGACTGGGGACTTCGTGGCTCGACTTTTTCGGACCGTCCTGCGCCCTGCACGCTCAGATGAGCTTTCGCAGTGGGCCGTGCCGGCCTTGAGTCTTGTGAGGCAGCCTATCGAGGAGGTCGGCGGTGGCCTAGCACGGCTCAGGATGTCGCACAACGATGCTTGAAGACGGCTTTCTTAGCAAGAACAATGGCGAGCTGCGTATCTGTGGCTCCAGGTTGAGCTATCTGGTACCTTAGTTAATGCTGCGTGCGTACGTTGCCCTTGATCGCGACAAGGTGTCTGGAGCACCAAAGGTCATGAAATGGCAAGCAGATCCACGGCGTTGATCACCGATCGCTTAGCGATCATACTTGTGACACGGCTCGTGACTTTGTACTTCACAAGCAGATAGCAGAGGTTGACCAACAGTAGCTTCGTGAAGCCCATGAGTGTTGTGTGACAAAGTTGCCCATTATCCGGATCCAGCCCAACGGAGCTCATCTTCTGAGCGCGGAAGTGACTTCAATACTACCCGGCTCTCACTAATTTGTCTTGTCCTGTGGCACAATAATGATTAAGATCAGTCAATGGAGTTCTCGATTCTGGAGAAGGACCAAGGTCTATCTCGCATGCAGTCGTGTACCAAGGGAGCAGGTGAGGTGGGTGATTCCTGTGTCTCTGGTAACGGGGACGGGACAGCTGTTCTCATTTCGATCCCGCGCTCCCTTTTCGCGTTTCCTCCCTCACTCCAAAACACTGCTTTCCTCTTAACAGACTGACAGTCGTGATTCACTATTGTTCGAGCGTGGTATCCAAAGGATTGGGACGCCGAGAGGGAAGATCGGTGCCGTGCCTCATGCATGATATAAACCCATTCCAAAAGTCGGGGTGTTGGGAATGTGCTGATTCGAATAACGCACGACGTTCTTATGATTACCTTGGATCCCAAGATATCTCAAAGACAGTTCCGGGAACGATCGAAAAGCATATGGGAAGCATCCCAAATCCTCGCAACTCTGTCCGGTTGGGCTCTTATTTCTGTAATGGGGGGTAGGAATAAAGCCACTTCAGTCCCTTATCTATAATATTTAGAGTCTTTTATCAACGGTTCTCCTAGCTGGCTTGAATCTGTTCTGAATCTGATCACACCGCAAGCCTCTCAACATTAGGACCGCCTCATAACCCGGATGTAATTCGTAGAATATTGAGGGCCACGGAGTAAACAGACCTAGGACATTTCAAAATCATGTCCTCTTGCAAATTTGTCGAATTTTATTACAGGACACCACTGAAAATGACGTTCTTTGTTGAATTCGTGGACAATGACAAAAGACTTACGCCGACAAGTCGACGTGTTAAGGAATGTCGTCCATGGGTGTTGGATTTTGGAGCATCTTGAGTAGGCAATACTGAAGTGACTAAGTAGACGTGTCTACAAACAATTCCATGGAATGTTACAAGTCAACCTGATCAAAGAAGTACATGGCATGTCTCCAGAAACACATTTCTTGTAGTCCAATGCTGCGCAAACGGGGTTTTGAGGCAGCCATCCGAAATGCGAGGGCCGTTTCCGTGTGCTTAATTGGTAGAATAGCATTCTCACACATTATTCAGCAGCAAAACTTGTATCCCACTATCCACATCTTTGACAAGACAAATTTCTTCTTGGTTCTATACATCTCGTTTGACTTTAATGGATTGTCCAGATCACAATTCCCTTCCCCAAAACTAAACGAGCCGAGAGTTTCTACAGTAAATTGATCATCTGTCCATGAAATTATATCAAAAACCGGTGAGGGTTTGACTTCGTGGCTGCCAAATGGCTCAGGCAAACTGGTATTTCAGAGAGTATCACCTTGTACAGGAATCAACAAACCCGCAACCGGTATTCGACAAGTGATGGGATAATTACGCGACGAAGCGTAGATACTGTTTTGAAGCTTTACAAGCATGTCACTGCTCAATATTTGCACATTTTTGTCTGACAACAAATCTTTTAAGAGGGGAGCTCAAACAAATCCTTGGTAACATGCTTTGAACAGACTGCGTCAAAGAATCTGTGCACCCAAGGGAAAACCACGTCAATGAATACGAAGTCTTTCTCACACCTTCAAGCAGCATATAATTTGATATTTATCTTGGAATCCTCACTCAGTTTTAAGTTCTGCAGCGCACGATGAATTCAGGGTTCAATTACAGGCTTGCTAATATGTGTTCTGGCTTTAGTTATGCGGCATCCCAGACAAGCCCAAAGAATGTTCACGACGCTTACAAAGAGAATATCAAAGCTGCGAGATGCCGGTATAGAGGTCCGCGAATATTTTCTCGGCGAGATGGATTCGGTCGTAGTGGTCCACACATGCTGCTCACCCTTGACCTGATCCGCTAGCCGTCTTTCCATCGGTCCTTTATCCTTTCCTAGCTAATTAGGCTCGCTTTCTGATTGTAGAGTAACCCTGTACGTCATATAAGTTATCGTTGATAGACGTCGATGGGATTTGCCCGAAGTCGGCATCTTATCAGCGCGGTGGATCTTCGGGAGAGCCGACCAGAGATGTGGACTCCTTTTGAAGATTGTTTATATAATTTTCTTCTGCCCACCGTTGACTATGGCCTAATGCTTCAGCTTTGGCTGCATCCCTGATCGCAACTGACCTTCGTTGTTGGTAGTCCGCTCACTATGAAAGCCGCACTCGTATTCCTGGTCCTGGCATCCGCTGCTACAGCAGCTCCCAGCAGCAATTACCGGGGCCAGCCGGCGAAGCATGGTGCTCATCTCTTAGGGGCTCGGAATTCCTCAACCGCCGGCACCAAGATTATTTTGGACAATGATTGGAGCACCGCCGGCTTTATCCCGTATCTCCTGGCTCTCGATGCTGGCTGGGACGTGCTTGGTCTCGTTGGCGATACTGGAGATTCGTGGGCTCTTCAAACTAGCCTTCACGGACTGGCGACCCTAGAAGCAGGCAATTTGTCTTCTTGTATCCCGGTGTATAAGGGCTCCGACTATCCCCTGGTCAACACACCCGAGTTGTTCCAGACATGGGAAGACCTTCACGGCGACTTGCCCTGGGTAAGTCAACGAATGTGGACTGTGGAGATAGAAAAGTTTGCTCACAGTTTCAACAGCAAGGCGCTTTCGCTCCTGAGAACCTCACTGCTGAGGAACTTGGCAACGACCCAACATCGGGCGACCCAGAGAAGATTGTGAAGGCCGCCTTCAACGAGGGCTTCCCCAACGGAACCCTGGCGGGGAATAATTCCGCCACCTGGATGGTCGAGCAGGTGCGCAAGTATCCTGGAGAGGTCATGATCTTCAGCGGTGGTGCTCTGACCAATATTGCATTGGCTGTTCGCCTCGATCCTCAGTTTGCGTCCCTGGCCAAGGGGCTGGTGATCATGGGCGGGTATCTCGATGTAACCCTCCTGCAGACGTCTGGGTCTGTTCTGCAAGCGGATCTCAGCTCGGATGTGAGTCTCTTTGACATTTGTGGCTGGAGATGGAAAATAGCACAACGTCTTGGACGATGGGTTGCTAATTTTGAGTCGCAGATCAACCTTAAGATTGATCCGGAGGGAGCCAAGATTGCTTTAACAGCTGACTTCCCAAGCATAAGTGAGTAATCTTTTGATTGGACAGTGTAAGTCAAGTACTGAAAACGACAGCAATCGTGGGCAATGCTGCCAACCAGGTCATGTCAACTCAGGACTACTTGGATGAAGTCTATGAAGTTGAGACCCCGTACACCAAGCTCGTCCATGAATACTACGGTACAGAATTCCCTTTCTGGGATGAGACTGCAATGTTCTCTGTATTGGACACCAGCAACGTGCTCAACTCTACAACATGTAAGTACAAACATCCCTCTCTAACATTTTGGTAGCTTCGAGCCTCGCTTACGATAAACTGAAGTCTACCTTGATGTCGATGTTGCTTATGCGTCACCTTATTACGGAAATATCATTGGATACCAGGAGGCGTTGAAGCCTCGCGCGCAGAAGCTCCAAAAAGTTGATTTCATCTATGAGATCGACGGTGATAAGCTCAAGACCACGATGAAGCATGCATTGCAGTACCCTAAGACATGCTCGGACTTGGTTTAGTTTCAATACTAGATATGATGGTGTCGCTATTGGAAGCCCACAATGCTCTGTCAAGGAGGAGGTGAAGCGGTCCACTGGTAAGAGGGACCGGCAAATACTTGGCTATGAGCTGGAATCTTGCGCCCAAAACTTCCAAACAATGTCTACCCCGGGTTTCGCATCCTCCCGGCCTTCCCCACAGACGATGATCTGGAATCGGCATAGCCCTTGGTGGGTATGCCCAGGTCATGACGCGCCCCGGACTACCGCCGAGGCGCTTCCTCACCCTCATCCGTACCCCGCTTGAGATCCCCGCGGGGCCCCATGATAGCGCATTGCTCCTGCGGCATTATGGGGTCACAGAAATACATGACGTTGGAGTTCGTGAAACCCGGAGCAGAGTGAAACGGATGCTCTCTCCTCTTCTTCCTGTACATACTGTAGATAAGTCGTGATATTCACTGTCAACTACACCTAATAAACACCAAGCTTATTTCTCATATTTCACCAAAAAAAGAAGCCAAAATGGGTGACGGACTGCCTAGCAAGTACAAAGCCGCAATCTATGACCAACCAGGCAAGATATCGACCAAGGTGGTCGAGTTGGACATGCCGGAACCCGCTGCGGGAGATGTGTTGATCAAGCTGTACGCAAACACCATCACGATATTACCTCACAAGGAGATCATATTACGGAACGAGGACTGACACAACCGGCAGCACTCATTCAGGAGTCTGCCATAGTGACCTTGGGATCATGCTGAACAAATGGGCGCAGCTACCTTTCCCAACCGAAGTCGGCCAAGTTCGTTGAGCTCGTCCAAGTGCAAGCGGTAGGGGGAGGTACTAACAACACTTCTAGGTCGGTGGTCATGAGGGTGTTGGCGTCATTGTCAAAATGGGACCAGGAACAGAGAATTCTGATGTTAAGGTCGGGGACAGAGTCGGAATAAAATGGCTTGCTGGCATATGTGGAAGCTGCCGTAAGCCTTGCTTGGCCTCCTCCGATCATCTCGGTAACTGTCTCGCTGATGAACGGCCAAAGCACCCTGCCTGGCTGGGTATGATGCCGCCTGCTTCAAGCAAAAGGTCTCCGGGTACTATTGGCCAGGAACATACCAGCAATATGTGACCAGCCCCGCCACTTACGTTACCCCTATACCAGAGGGTCTTTCCTCTGACGCTGCCGCACCACTGTGAGTCTCCCCACCTTGGTTATATCCCGGCCACGCAAGGGTGCTGAGTTTACCTTCAGGCTATGTGCCGGTGTTACAGTCTACAGTGCACTCCGCAAGTCAAACACACAGAGCGGGGAATGGGTGGTGCTTCTTGGTGCGGGAGGTGGTAAGTAACCCTGCTATGGTCACAGTCTCCCAGAGTGTCTAATCTTTCGAAGGCCTCGGCCATCTTGCTGTCCAGATGGCGTCTCGTGGAATGGGTCTTAGGGTGATTGGAATCGATAGTGGAAGTAAGAAAGACATCGTCATTGAGTCCGGGGCTGAACACTTCATCGACTTCACGGCCAGCAAAGACGTGACGAAAGAGGTAATGGACCTGACAGGAGGGCTCGGCGCCCACTCTGTAATCGTGCTCACAGCCGCAAATGCTGCCTATACGATGTGAGTGTTACTTGTGTTGCTTGTTCAAGGACATGTCTACAACAACTTACCTACGGGAAAACGCTGACGCACGGTGGCTTCCAGGGGTATGGATCTCCTTCGCTTTGGAGGCACCCTTGTCTGTATTGGAATCCCGGAAGGAGACTTCGAGGCTATCAGTACAGCCTACCCACAGATTCTGATCGCGAAGTCACAAAAGATCGTTGGCGTTGCGGTCGGCAATCGGAAGGAGGCCATCGAGACTCTCGACCTTGCCTCAAGAGGCGTCATCAAGACGCATTTCCGGACCGAGAAACTGGAGAAGCTTACTGAGATTTTCGAACAGATGCACAAGGGTGAGCTCAACGGACGTGTAGTTCTGGACCTACAATAAGCCCGCCATTGCCCTGTTGGGCCGGGCAGGTATGAGGAGTTGCTGGTCTTTGTTATTCTGACCAGTAGTTCTGAGTTCAATCTCGTTTTTATCATTTGGCGGACTTCCTTGCTTTATTACGTCGAAGTTTCAAACAAGACTGCCTGTATAAGTTTATAGTGCCCTCTTGCAAGGGTGGCCACAAAGTGTGTTCACATCTTTAACGATCAAACACGGCGGAAGACACCCCAGCAATGTCAGATGTACCTGTAATGTTACAACGGCCTTCAACAAACATTTCTACTTGATTTGCTATCACTGTTAAAATATTCATGCCAACGAGTGTTAATATATATGATTGCGGCCTGCTTTGATAAGCTCGACCGTTTTGGGACACCGAAAGACACTAATGCACCTGACGCCTTCGAAGGATTCCTGCAGTGACTCACCTGACCGTCCTCTCGCTTTCGCATTCATTTGAGATCATAGGGCCCGAGCATATCTCCATCTACATATACCTGCCAAATAAAGCCAAGGGCCAAGGTTGATTCTTCTCAAGTATAAATACAGTCTTGAATATGCACATAACGTAGCGTGGTGACCCTCGGACTGCTTTGCCACCTCACCTACACTATCCGCAAAAAGATGGTGCTCCAAGTACTACCCGCCGAAGAGGCCGACATGTACCGATCCGCAGTGATCGAGCATGAAGCCTACAAGCCGTTAGAAACTAACCAAATCCTGTTCCCCGGGCCGTTCCCTCCCGATGTCCTCGAGCACCGAGCCAATGAGCTCAAGGCGCAGTCGAAGGAGCCGAACACGTTCTGTTACAAGGTCATCGACACAGAGCTGGAGGGAGAGCAGATTATATCTTTCGCGAAATGGTAGGTGCCTCTATTATGGATGGAGTGGGAAAGATTCTAGTTATTAAGCCATCGCAGGGTCGTCTATGATGGAACCAACCCGCCCAAGCCACGGCCGCAAAGACAGTGGCCCCCGGGAATCAATGGCGAAGCGTGTGAGCTGTTGTTTGGCGGACTGACCAAGCTTAAGGAGAGGGTTATGGGAGACAGGAGACACGTGTGTAAGTCCTCAAAATTCAGCATGGCTTGCCTTGTGTGCTGTAATATAACCCTGCCTCAAAGAGCATCTCACTGACCTGCTTTGGCGAAGACATGCACCTACTCCATACCGACCCCAACTACCAGGGACGCGGAGCGGGAGGCATCCTGACCTCGCGGGCCGTTGAAGAGGCAGCAAAGAGGGGCCTCCCGGCGTACCTAGAGTCTTCTGAGGCGGCACACCAGTTATACCTGAAGCAAGGATTTAGGGACTTGGAGGAGCTGACCACGGACTTTAGCAAATGGGGATTGAAAACTCCCCACAGAGTCTGGGCTATGATACACGAACATGGCGCTTAGTGTATCCCATGAGCAAGAAGACCGACTCCAAGGGCACATCTCGTCCGCTGGCTCGAATTCATGAAAGTGGGTGAGGCTTGCTCTCCACCAATTCCGCACACTATCCATGGAGTAGGAAGACGACTTTATCCAAAAGTGAGGTAGCGAGTGGCTGAGTAGTGCTTAATGGAGACGAGATCACGAATTTATCTGCGTGGATTTCTATGCTAGTCGTGTCAGATTTTAACATGATAAGATTCTAAGGAGCCATCTGTTGACAATACTCGCGTCTTGGAAACGTGGCCAAGGCTTTTCACGCGAAGTCGACAAGATCTGACCAGGAATGCAACGACGTCATCTGCTTCTCTCGTAAATGTCGGGGAAGCAGAAATAATCATGCCTTGGACTTCGCAATAGCAACTAAGAAAGTAATGAGTTCCATTGCATCGATCGATGAGAATCATCTTATGCACGCTTCAAAAAACACGATGACAAGATATCGACCTTCTAAATAGGCTCTGGCGGCGGTGTGTGTATTTCAGGGTTGCTATCACCATAACGGTCGAGCCCGGAACCTTCTGAGAATTATGACTAAGCTTAAGAGTCTATCTTAATTTGAGTTGTTGATGATGCGGTAGTGAATATGGGTCTCAATTCTGTAAATTCCTTTTGGGAATCAAGATTACGGGTCCTTGGTGGAGGGTGACAGGCTACCAGACGAGCACTAAGGCCTTGAAAAATAATTCACTTGGTTCACTTGAGAGGTGGCCCTTTCCACATGGCCCGTTCTGGCCGCAGCTATCTCATTGCGGCCCACTCTCATGATATTGAAGTCTTCCTGTGTCCCGCTGTACTTCTAGATAACGTTATCAAACGGGAATGTGCAACGTTGCCACACGTAGGACGGGACATCTAAAGAAGACTGCCCTAGGTTTCCCGAGTGCTCTGGAAATTCTGACCTTATGAAGCTCTGCTCTATAGTGCGGCGGTGTAGGCTACTGTCTTAACACGTTGCGACCATGGGAGTCTTGGCCTCTGTGTTCTGTACCACGGGGCCGTGCGCTGTACGCGTCTGCGTGGCAGACCCCAGAAGAGCTGACGTAAGGAGACCGAAAGAAATCTGAGTATCCCGAGCCCGGATACAATTCGGTGTGGAAACCCAGGCTCGTCAGGAGCTGGGATACCGTGCGACCCTACCAGTCCATGACCAGTATGACGAGCGACGAAGAGCAGTGAAAAGAACACAGGATGATTTGATCTCAAGCAGGACCAGACGCCAAACACATAAGGAATTCGGAAGAGACAGTGCGGCGTAGACGCGTTCATATAGGCTGCCTCACGTACCGTCGTTCTATTCCCTCGCAGTGCAAGTGGCACGACCGTCCTGCTGGCAGCATACGTGCAAGGACATCCAACCACGGGCATGGATGTGGAAGCTGGACTAGCCGATAAACGGCGTGGGAGGACATGCTCTCACTGGAGATTGGTGACGGGCGGGTAGTACATAGCCCATAAGGCTCCCGGAGAGGGTCAGTGGTTGACCCCGTCCATATCTGATCGAGGCAAGTGACGTTCAGGACTCAGCTTGGGCTGGCACGGTGACATCCACGTTGACTGTGCAACTTGCACGGTTGCTGGGCTTGAACCAGGCAACGAAAACGCGACCGCCATCAATGCCCAAGCCCGAGGGGGTCTCTAGAGGAATACCGGGGTGGAAGGGGTGCATGAGGTGCATAGGGTGAGGTGGAAGCTGACAGGGGGCCTGAGGGCATGTTGGGTGCTGATTGGTCAGATCGAGGCAAGTCCTCCCACCTCGAGTCTGCCCCGTATAAAAGCCCTGTGCCACCTCCATTTTCTGTTCCATATCCTTCCCTCTTTCTTGAACCAAATTCCAAATTCATCAAGATCTTGCCATAAACCACATTGAAACTTTCAGTGGCATCAGAGTCCATCTGGCAGAACCCTCCTGAGGACACTTGCCCTCATTTTGTGCACCCCCCCTTTCACGCCTTGCTCCTTGTCGCCCATCACTCATACTACTTCCTTCCCCGTGTGCAGTGTGAAATTGACTTAAAGCTCTGGGAAGAGCGAGATTGCCACACAAGGCCGCAACACTCAGGAAACAACAATGGCACGGTCAAGTCATGGCTCATCATCGTCTTCTACCCCTCCGCATGAGTCTCACCACCGTCGACAAGGACGTCAGCCATCAACAAGGCATTCGCCTTCGGATCAGCGACCTCGCCGATCAGCTGTACTTGATAGTGGCATGAGGAGCTCACTTGAAGACGTCACTGACGTCGTGCTTGCAACCGAGTACTACTGGTCACCGGAGCCGTGGCCACAGCCAAGGAGCCGGACCACGAAGCCGTACTCGTACGAGACAAGCATAGCGAGCACGTCCACACCAGAGGCAGGCAGCGCAATAGCATCTGGCCGCAGGATGTCACCCGCGGGAAAGATTCCTAAGCGTATTCGCGGGGAAGATCCCAAGGAGGGGGAATACAGGCTGTCGACACCACCACGGACGCCTCAGCTGGGCCGACTCGGCACCCCTGACCTAGAATTGACGCGAAAGTGCGACAAGTTCTGTGACTGCTGCTCAGATGAGCACAAGTATCTGGAAGACAGGTCAAAGATGGATTCTCAAAGTAGGTTCACGCACGCTCTTTCTTTTGGCCGGAGCACGTCGAGGTGGCTGTTTTTGGTCGTCGTCCGCCATAGGATTGGGGTGAGGTGACTAAGCCATACTGACCAATGACAAGTCGGAGCTGCCTTGGCTCATATGCGTGGATCATCAGGCAGAAAGCTCTTGACTTCTGGGAATGACGTCCGTCGGGCGAGGTGAAAATTGATAAGGATGAGTATGAGTACCGATTAATTCCGAATAATGACTGTGAGCGGGGTAAACTGGGCAAGGAATGAGGTTTGGGTTATGATACTGGCTGGCGTCAGGTGTACTGCCTTTATTGCGGCTTGCAGCTCTTTGGTGTGCTTGTCTTGTTTGCCTAACAAGGTGCGGTCGGTGGGACTGTTGAGCATCGCACCGATGTGGCTTTTCTGTGCACGGGAATGCGAACATGTAGTTTGAATATCGTATATGCCGTTTGGCTCTTGTGACCATGGCCACAACAGCGTTTGTAGATGTCGTCTTCGTGTTTCCTCTGACACGAATGTTCACTCAGCACAGCCAGTAGCTGCCAATTTCGTAGGACTTGAGGATATCAGACAGAACCAGAAGATAGGTGGGTTCAACGACGAGCCTTTCGAGTAAAGAAAAGACGTCGGCATGCTGCAGATGTGGTCGGTGTGCTGGGAGGGTGGTGGGCAAGCAAGACGGGCACGGCAGCATGGCTGGATCGCAGAGGCAGAGGGCAGGACCGACGTTGGACGTGGGATGTGGGGCTCTCGTCGGTCTGTGCAGGCAGCAGGCAACTCGAGCCACCCCTCCAGGTGCTTGGGCCACCCCACTTAGTCAGCAGGCCAACTCAGCACCGTAGTATATGGGCGTACTTTACGTACGGTAGTAGAAGAGCAAGGGCAAGGGAGGCAGGCCAACATCGGCGACTCCAATCCAACTTGCCAGCCAGCCAGCCTTTCACAAACACAACCTACCCGCTGGTCTTCGCGTGAAGTCGCATTTTTCAAGATCGCATCAGATTGGCTTGCTGCATGCATGCGTACATGACATTTCTGTCCTGCACAACCTAGGGGCCGTGTCGTCCTGGCCTCGTGGTGCCCACGCGATTGCGTTCCAACTACCATGGAGACGCTGGAAACATGACGCCTTTGTATTCCAGTGCGGATTCTTGGCATATGCCGAGGAAGCCCATGGCTTCTCCTTTCATCGGCTGTGATGGCGCTCCTCCATTCGTGCACCCTCGCTGAGGCCTCGTGCATGGACAGCAACTTCGGTGACACCATCCGTCTCCGCCTGCGCGGGACCGAACATGCACGCCTGACTATTCAGCCCCGGCAGCCGCCAACCTGTGTATCCATCCTTGAAGCCCTCGTGCTCGGAAGGATCTGGGCCCAGGAGCATTCGCAGATTGGCCGTCTGGTGGGAGAGTCTCGGTGTCCAACCGAGTGCGATACAGATCCTCCACCTGCCCGGCAGCTCACTGCTTCTGGCCAGCTGACAGTCGCATTAACATGATGCCGTTAATTTATGCAAGTTCTGTGGAACCTGCGGCTCATGGCAGCAATGTTTGCACCCTCATATAAATGTGTTGAGGGGTTGAGAGTGCAGGAGTTGATGACGAGGCCGCCCCGAAACGGAGACTTGAAAGATGCCATCACTGGGGACTGTCATCCGAGTATAAGAAGAAAGCGTCGCCACCGACATGGGGTTGTCGTTGAAGGGAACCGTGTTTGAATGTCATCGCTTTCCATCCGTCTTGAACTGGAAACTGTCGATTAGCACGATGCATCTGGCCATCAGCTTGGCTGCTCTCTGGGGCAGCGCCTTCACTTTTGCCACCACCAGCCGCACTCCAACTCTCTCCAACAATGCTACCATAATTCCTGGTGCCTATGTCGTTGAGTTTGTGGGTGGTCATGACCACACATCCTTTTACAGCAGCCTGAGGGCTGACGGTGTCGAGGTCTCCCCGCGGATGAACATGTCTTTCCAGCTGTTCAATGGCTCTTCTTTCTCCATCACGAACCTCAGCGAACATACCGGAATCGCCTCGAAGATATCTGTTATGCCGTCTGTCAAACGAGTGTGGCCTATGCGCCGCTACCCTCCACCCAAAGCCCAGCACATGAACACCGCCCCCTTCCTGAACTCCAGCGGCCCTGGGGTTGTTTCCAAGCAGAGTAACGCTGCCGCCGCGGGCAACCATTCTTACTCTCCTCATGTGATGACCCAGGTCGACCGCCTACATGCTGCAGGATACACCGGGAAAGGAGCTCGCATAGCAATCGTCGACACCGGGGTTGACTACTACCATCCTGCCCTGGGAGGATGCTTTGGCAAAGGATGTCTGATATCTGGCGGCTATGACCTCTCGGGACACAGCTACGACGGCACCAGTGCTCCTGAGCCGGGTCCTGACCCATACGACAGCTGTGACGGCCATGGCACTCATGTGGCTGGAATCATCGGCGCCAGGCCCAACGAAATGGGTTTCACAGGCGCAGCGCCAGGGGCTTCCCTTTTCATGTACAAGGTCTTTAGCTGTGAAGGAGGGGGTTTTGGATCAACCGACGACATCCTGATCTCTGCATTCAACATGGCCTTCGAGGACGGTGCCGATATCATCACGGCCTCGATCGGTGGGCCCGGCGGATGGAGCGAAGAGCCCTGGTCCTCAGTCGTCGGCCGCATCGTGGAGAACGGCGTCCCTTGCACACTTGCCGCTGGGAACAGTGGCTCCGAGGGGATGTGGACGCCCAGCACAGCCGCAGACGGCAAGGACGTGACTGCTGTGTCTTCCTTCGATAATGTGAAAACACCTTATCTTTTGTATAAGGGCAGCTACTCAACCAACTCAACGTCTTCTGGGCCATGTTCCGCCTCCAACGCCTCCAAATCCTTCGGGTGGTTGCCTAGCTACCAGCCTTTTGAGAATCTTACGCTGCCTCTCTGGGCTACCAGCCTCAACGCGAGCGTGGAGGACGATGCATGCTCAAGGCTCCCAGCGGATACACCGGACTTATCAAACTTTATTGTTCTGATACGGATGACCACAACCTGTGACCCCTTCGATCAAATGAGAAACGTGTCGGCCTTCAATGCCCAATACGTTCTCTTCTATGGCAGTACCAAGGACGAGTAAGTAGCCTCAGTCTTGACTTCCTGTACGTCTGCTAACACATGAAAGCCTCTTGCGTTTTGAGGACTCTTATATTCCTACCTCCATTTCTGGAGCAGGGGTGGTACTTCCTGAGCAGGGCGTGGAGTGGGTGGACCTTCTGAGCAGGGGCTTCGACGTGCGCCTTACCATGACCGATCGCTCAAACTCCGGGGTCGTATACGCAGACGTCGAAAACGCTCTTACCGGAGGCTTTGCGAGCTATTATACGAGTTGGGGCCCGACATGCGCGCTGGATGTCTACCCTTCCTTAGGAGCTCCCGGGGGCAGTATACTTTCCACTTTTCTTCTTAGCGAAGGTGGTTACAAAGTCGCATCCGGTACCTCTATGGCCACGCCCTTTATGGCGGCGGTTTATGCTCTCGTTGGCCAAGCGCGAGGTACTTTTGACCCCGCGGAGTTGGCAAGATATCTTTCCAGCACCTCCCGCGCTCAACTATGGAACGATGGCAGTGGAACACTTTGCGGTCTTGCCCCAGTCAATCAACAGGGTGCAGGGCTGGTACAAGCCTACGATGCGGCCTTCGTGACGACGCACGTCAGTACCAAGGGTATATCTTTCAACGACACGGATAACTTTCGAAGCGCGACCTTCATCATTCGGAACATGGGGTCTCGAGATGTGACCTATGAGCTCGGCAACAGTCCCGCATACAGTATGAATTCGCTGTCTGTGGAATCCAATTATCCACTATCATTTCCAAACCCGATTCTCGCCGCGACTGCGGATCTGAAGTTCTCCAAAACTTCCGTAACACTACCTCCAAAGGCACGCGCCAACATCACTGTGGAGCCCACCTTTCCGGGAGAAGCTGGAATAATGCAAGGTCTCCTGCCAGTATACTCGGGGTACATAACAATCAACGGGTCCAACGGTGAGAACCTGGCCATACCTTACCTCGGTGTGCGCGGAAGTATGTACTCAGCTGCAGTGATGACTGACGAGGATTCGGGGTATGACTTCGAGGACTTCGACCGCCGATGGGTAGGCAAGCAGTCATCCTCGCGGGACAACAACACCTTCACCGTACCACACCCGACCATTGGTAACGTGCCGATCTCACCAACCGACGAGGCGCGCTTCATGTACCCTTCGGCCGAGTTCTTACTCAATTTCGGCACCCGGATTCTCCGCGCCGACGTCATACCAATGTCGTCCAACTACACCGGCTCGACGACGACGGTCCTGGGCCTAAAGATCGCAGGCAGCGTCGTCGGCTACCCCGTAGAGTACCAACCGCGCACTTATTTCTACGTGAGTTTCTCGGGGATGCTGGACGATGGGTCTGTCGTCCCCGAGGGCCAGTACGCGCTTGCCATCAGGGCGCTGAAGCTCTTTGGGGACCCGGAGGAGCCTGATGATTACGAAGATCTTAGCTCGTCCTATTTCACGCTGTTCTACCAGGATTGATCATGTAAGACGGCTGGTATGGGATGACGACGATAACGGATCTGAACTGGAACAGTGATTCCGTGCCGGCTTTGGACGTGTTTGGTTAAAGGATACGCGGACAGGCCTTTCCCTGCTAGTCGCACGATTAGTTAGCAAACATCTCAGAGGGTTGCCTAGTTTGTGACCCTTCGGCTCGCCGAGCTCGGTGGGCCTCATGATTGAATGACAAATGCTCTTGAACATCATTCTCTCCATGCTCTCCCGGGACTCCCATCGTTGAAATAACCAGAGAGAAAAAAAATGCATTCACATCCACTCGGGCACATTTCCATAGGCGTGAGGGACTACGAGATAGCCAAGCGATTCTACAGCGCCACGCTTCCCCTCATCGGCCTACATCTCGTCTACGACAGCACGGAAACCGCCGCCCAGAGTCCTTCATCTGGCGACGACGATGACGGCGGACCCAGGACCCTAGGCTTCGGGCCCGACGCGGAGAACGAGCTGCTCAACGTCTTTGAGTACGGCCGCCACGCGTCCGCCCCGGGGCCGGGCAGCCACATCGCCTTCAATACAGACAGCCGGGCCGTCGTCGACCAGTTCTACGAGGCGGCGGTCCGGAACGGCGGCAAGAGCAACGGCGCGCCGGGCGTGAGGCCGCATTATGGGAGGGCGTATTATGCTGCGTTTGTTATTGATCCTGATGGGTGGAGGTTGGAGGTCGTGTGTAAGGAGGCCATTGGGGAGGGGGACCAGGTGGAGACGGGTGGGAATGCAACAGCCGTTTGAGCTGGGCTCGGATGTCTTCAATGTTCATGTGGCATGGAGTTTTGCTTTTCAATGCTTATCTTGCTCAATTTCGGAAGGAATAGAAATCGCGGTGAGCTCTTAGAATGCTCTCATTGGGAGACATGGGCGTGGTAGGCCTCCTGCATTGGCCTAAATAGTACCGACGCTTCATCAGCCAACAGCGACGCTGGATTCTCAATTTCGGAAGCCAACAGCCGGTGCAGGAGGCCTACTTCAAATATCTGACATCATGAAAGGCAAACGGAGTGATTGGGCACAAAGTTTGTGGCAGTGTGAAAGGGACACATTCTTCAGAATGTCTCTGCCCAGATCCCTGGTGCCTCCAGGTGCCTTGGAGTGTACACCTGCCAATATATAAAGTAGAGCCCACATGTCTAGAGTTCTCGACATCATGAACTACGAAGACTTTATTTTCTCAAACAATACCTTGAGCGTCATACCGAGTCATCACGATCTTCCCACACAGAATCTGTCATTGCCCACAAAGTCATTTCCTTACGAATACCTACTCATCATGGGCTCATCTTACGAGGAGTAAGTTCCGTATCATTTAAGCTCAGCCACTGCATACAGGCTAAAACAACCTTCAACAGCATCATCGGCTCGGACATCTTCACATTCGTGGTTGGGCCCAACGGCAAAGAGTATAATGTCCACGGCACCGCAATCTCGAGACTGTCAAAGCCCCTCGGCGTACTGATCAATGGCGACATGCGCGAAGCCAAGGAGGGGCGCGTCAAGTGGCCTGAAGTCGACGAGAAAACCTTCGTGCGCTTCACTCAGTGGGCTTATTCCAAGAATTACGTGACGGAAGAGCCTGGTATCATCCCTGATCCCTCTCTCTTTCGAGCTCCAATCTTTCCCACAGTGACACAAGCTCCGCCCAAAGGCAAAGGATCAGAAAGACCACTATACTCTCTCGTCACCGCGAATTCTGTGCATTCTCAGAAGCAGGAGCGCTGCTGTAACAAAGGCTGTGCGGCGTACGGTAGGCGCGGCAAGGTGAATTACCAGGCGACGTGCCTCGTTTGCAGGAGGCCATACTCTACAACTGCTTGTCCAAGTTGCAACTCCGTCTACACAGACTGTCCAACTTGTGGACCCTTGACCAGTACTGTCAGGTACTCATGCTCCAACACCAGCTGCACTTATCGGAACACTGGAAATGCAGCCACTACAGGCTCATTGATGTGCCTCAGATGCTGCACGAACTATTCCACCAAGCAATGCCGGTGTCAATCAGCTTTCACGGATTGCGGTGCCTGTGCGGCCACAACGATCAACACAACACAACTCAAAAGGGGCGAACTCATCAACACATTCCTAGATGAAAACGGCACGAAGTATCCTACCTCCACTTCCGTCTTCTCCCCGCGAAAGAACGCCGAAGGTTGTGAGGACTACACGGGCGTCTTCCTATGCCACGCAAAGCTCTACGTCATGGGCGACACGTATGACATCCCTGCTCTCAAGCAGCTCAGCTTGCACCGTCTTCATGCCACGCTGAAGGAGTTTACCCTCTATCCGAGCCGCTTGAACGACATTGCGATCCTCGCCAAATACGTGTTCGAGAACACTGTTCCGGAGGACAAGATTCGAGACATGATCACTCTGTACTATGCCTGCATTGTTGAGGATGCACGGAAGCAGGACGGCCTGAAGTCACTCATTGAAGGAACTCCTGACTTTGCGTTCGGCTTGATCAACAAGATGAGCGATAGGCTTGCTTAGTGAGCGCATGCGTGTGTTGCAGAGGGTTCCCAAGGCATCTGAAGCTTTCACGCTACCGATAGTTCAATGTCACAGATTGAGAGTAGCCTGGAGATGGCAGGGAGATACTGCATAGAAACGGAATGCATACCACGTTAGTCTGATGTCGGATGACGCCACTCTGATTCACACACTCCGGCTCCTCCAACATGTCTTGCCAGAGGAGTCTATTGGAAGACACGAGGGCGGGAGAATTGTATGACACTTAAATGGCAAGCGTGCATGAGGGCTGGGTTATGATCGTTCCTTTGGGTCAACTCTTCCTGTGCTTTCCGAGGTAGCGGCTAAATACTGGACACCATTAGATACATTTCACCAGCCGCCACACCTTTTTCTTCCCATTCTGTTGCCTGGACTAACTGTACGTTGTCACAGGCGCGAACCTATAGACTTTTGCCTCATGTGGGAGTACCTCAGCTGAAAAGGCTGGAGCCTTTAGCGGTCCTTGCTGCTCATGAGTCCAGAGGTCCTTAACTGTATAAGACCTCCATTCCACAAACAGGTATCGCTGAAGGTAGAGACTCATCAACGCCAACTCTGACCCGCGATTCAGGAACGCGATAGCTATACTCCCATCCTCCAGCTCCCTTGCCCAGTATTGCAGCTGACCGTCCTGCTCTTGGTAGACCACAGTAGCTGCGACACCCAACGGGTCTTGGCTGATGGCAATAATTTCCTCATTGGTGATAGTTTCAAGATCGAAGCTCGAAAGTGTCCGCACATCGGTGCCGATGAGCAACGGGCTAGCCACCATGCACCACATGCTGAAGTGGGCGCGATACTCAATGTTACTCGCCCCGGCACCGACAAGCCGCGGAGCAATACCGTTCAGCCCGACGATGAGCATGTCGTAATCGTTCCACCCGCCCGGGCCGGCGTACTGGGCAAGACTCGCGTTCTCGCCCCGGGTCAGCATGTCCAGGACGTCGAAGTAGTAGTCCTCCCGAAACCCCGGGTAGTTGAAGTCGTCGCTGATGTCCTGGCCCATGCGCCAGTGGTTCGCTCCCTCATCGCGCGCCCAGGTCCAGATGTCTGCCCACCCGCAGTGGCACGCGTGGTAGACGACATCGCGGCCCGTGGCGCGCAGCCCGAGGGCCATCCGGCGGACGTCGCCCCTGACCAGCTCCTCCGCGGCATCCACTCCCCTCGAGCAGCAGCTGTCGTACTTGAGATGGTCGACCCCCCACGAGGCGAACGTCGCGGCGTCTTGGTCCTCTGAGCCCTCGGTCGTCCCCGTGAACTTGGCGCAGGTCGTTTCCCCCGGCCCGCTGTAGATGCCGAGTTTGAGGCCCTTGGAGTGTGCATAGTCGGCGACGTACTTGATGCCGTTTGGAAACTTTTGCGGATCGGCCTCGAGAGGTCCTGGGTGGGCTGACCGGTTGCCTGCGTACCGTTGCCAGCCGTCGTCAATGTTGATGTAATGATATCCTGCCGCTTGGAGTCCGCTGGAGTTGACAAAGTCGATTGTGGCGATCACAACCGACTCGTTGATGTTGGGGCCGAAATAATTCCAGCTGCTCCCTTTGAAATAGTCAGCAGACCGCTTTGAGACTCGCATATCGAGTAAGCTTTTTATGATCGACACTCCTTTCACAGCACTGCCATTGAGTTTATCTGGTGTTGAGCATGAATTGATGGAGTGTACTCACATCCCATTGGGGGCGTCAGAGCAAGATCATTGGGCGGGAGTGGCCCGTCCTCGCCGTCTGTACCGTTGGACCCCTGGCCGTTCACCAACCCCCAGATGGCGGCGGTAATGAAGAAAGAACGCATGGTAACGACTGGTATGTTGACTGAACTAGAATGGCAATACCCTCACGAGTCCTCTCACAAATATCGGTGAGGGTCTTACCTTAATAAGAGTCCTCTGCCGCATGCGGCTGGGGAAGCTTAGCTTTCAGCCAGCTTTATTAGTGGCGCTCGGCCGTGGCTCGAGCTAAGTTACACGAAGTACCGTGCCTAATATACACGTAAATGAAATGTGACCATTGGCACCTTGCAGCGGGAACACGGAATGGGCGCGCCATAACCTCGGCCTAGTCAATCAGATGTAACTTCAATCTGCACACAGGCTGACAGGTTGGGTGTTCGAGAGCTACTTGACGCCTTAGTACTCTTCCAGCGTCAGCGGGGGAGAACGCCAAGCGAAAAGGAATCCCGTACCCCTCGTGTGTCTCCTGTTCTACTCGTCCCCGCAAGGCGACAGCTGCGGCCGTGCCCCCAAATTGCAACATGGTACCGTCTTGCTTGACCGAAATTGCAGAGCTGAACGTGGCTGTGGGCTGAAGCGACATGCACAGTGCCACCCATGGCAGCTGAACGGGGAAGAGCAGGTTGTGATACGGAATGCATACTATTAATGTCTCGTCACTTTTGGAGCTCGGAAAAGATCCTTCTCTAACTTCAGTTCAAATTCGCATTACGTGACAATATAAAGAACAGATACCCACATTTGCGTCGCCTCAGCCACGTGAGGCGAGCCGCGATACTCCCGCCACAGTTAGGTAACTAAGCCAAGTCTCACCCACTCTGCGGGAGGAATGTTGCGAGGCGACCGTGCTACCTAGGGCCGCAGAAGGGACGCATCTTTGGACTAGAAGACGGCACGGCACGGCACCATTCTCGCCAAGCAAAAGCATGGCTTGATGCTGTACTTAGTAAGGCTTGACATTGACAACACGATGAGTTATTTTGCTGATGCATTAAGACCATTCTAAACGAGGTTAAAGACTGTAGTTCTATTTCTCCGCTACTCCTGTGGACTAGAAAACCTGAGGAATTACCTAGAAGTTGAATTTCGAAGCAAGGAAAAGAAAAATCAAAGTCCTACGAACCCCTAAAACCCCTTCCATAGGAGAATTCGGTTGAAAGATCAAGTGGTAGCAAACTAAAATCCAGGACCAACCTAGTTTGAGTAGGTGTTACGTGACAAGTTCTGACTGACACCCTACCTAGGTACTTATGCCCAACGGACTGTCTGATCATCCACGTTTTGCACTTTTTTCAGACGCGAGCCTCGCCTGACTTGCCTCGCCCGACGGAGCGCTTTCGAAGGGCTGGAGATACTTTCGTGAAAGTATTTCGATTTGCGCCCCAACCTCTGATGCCTGTATTTGGTCAGCAGCGAAATTGGTTCTTTGAGCGCTGCTGCTGCGACGTTACAGCTTGTGCGAGGGTCGGGCTGCACAAAATGGTAGATGGGCTCATACCTACGTGAGTAGATATTAAAGTACAAACCGCCGTATTTGTGACTCCATTCGGCTTCACCAGACTCCGTCCAGCTATAATTGCTCCTTCACCAGACTCCGTCCAGCTATAATTGCTCCATGTGTCGTCGGAATCCGAAGTCATCTCGTCCCAATCATCTTCGTCCTCAGGATTCAAAACGACGCCGGTGAAGAAACCATACTCTTCATTGCTATCTTCTTCTTGGTCGTCATCATCTTCATCACTGTCTTCGGCGATAGCAAACTCGATGACGAGCTGTTCAGATGTTTGGGACCGAGAAAATTGCGCCAGTCCCATCTGTTCAGCTTCGTTCTCGACGTTCTGTTCGTCGAAACGAAGGCTTGGCTCCTCGGAGTGCATGGGATGACCACAACCCTCCTCGTTTCTAGCCACTCCTGACATGATTGATGATGTCTGGTGATATAAGATGGGCTGCTCGCTTTCTCTGCCTGTGAATCTTGGATCGTGGATGGATTGTGAATTGTGATGAGGTCTTTTGAGAATGCAGCAGTTTCACCAGGAATATTTATGTATGTATCCAGGCAGCTCTTGATGTACACTCAGTGTTTGAACACAATGCTCCCTTCCGTATTCTCTCGCGTACCTGTAGACAATGGCCTTCTCCTGTCAAGTGCTTTGGCAATTAACAAAAGTTATATTGTGGTCATTCATCAACATATTGTTCTCAAAACAATGCTTCTCAAAACACCCCGAGCCGTCTCTCCCGCACAGTTCCAGATTTCTGACCAACGAAGCAGTCCATGAGACAAAGATCCCTTATTGTGGCTTGCGAGTAGTTATGCGCTGGTATTGGTGCTGTCTCTTTTCCCATACCTATCGTGTTGAAAACACTCAATAGTGCAAGAAGGAGCTCAGGAGCCGTATTCTACGGTGGTAAATAAGCCACTATGATGGTCGGCCGTAACAACGGAAATTGTGAAAATGCGTAATTATTGCTATCCTTCAGATGCAATGTGGCCACCACAGAAGTCAGAGGTTTCAACAATGCAGTAGAATTGAGAACAAATGTACTGAGTAGGCTGATTTATCTCAGCCGAAACAATTAGTCTGATTCTGAGATAACGCTGATGTCGCGCTTAGATCCTGGCTCACGGTCGAAGCCTGACGTCCAACCAACCTATTCTGAGGGCGCTGTTATGGGGCAAATCATGTAGCCGCCGAACGCTGCGAGGATGGTCCTCGGCAACAACAACGATAATTAGCGCTTCAGAGCGGACCAGAAAATGTAATTCTTGCTATAGATGACGGGACTGGATTGTCTCTTTGTTTTGATCCGCGTCCCCTTGTATCCAGCCTTCAAATGAATCTCGGCTGCACCCAAGCCGTCGATCCATGTCCATCAACTTTGTATAGCCCCAAAACACCTACTCAATGCGTCCAAGCCATTATTTTCATCTTCCGCCGAGCCTTCTTGTGTTGCTCGCCTCGGTGCTGCTAGCCCCCATTGGCGCTTCTCCCGCGCCGGCGCCGGACTCTGCCAACATCCAAACCATCACCGTAACCGCCCCGCCAAGCATCCCCTCAACAGCTCCGCAGTTCACAGACACAGCGGTCTTCACCTCGGCCATCCTCAACAGCACAAATGTCTTCCGGAGCCAACACAACGCCTCCGCCGTGACGTGGAACAACACCCTCTCGGCATTCGCGTCCTCATATCTCGCGTCCATGGGATCCGAGTCGCCCGACTCGGGGTCAGAGTGCGACTTCTCCCACTCCGGCGGCCCGTACGGGGAGAACCTGGCGCTGGGCTGCGACGAGGTGACGGGGTGTGTGGACCTGTGGGGTGATGAGCGGGAGCAGTTCGACTACGACGACCCGGGGTTCAGCGAGGAGACGGGCCACTTCACGCAGCTGGTGTGGAAGAACACCACGGCCGTGGGCTGCGGGAGTCGCTTGTGCGGCACGAGGGGGTGGTATCTTGTTTGTGAGTATTGGCCGCGCGGGAATGTCATTGGCCAATTTGGAGAGCAGGTCGGGCGGCAGGTCAGCGGCACTGTGGGCAATGGCAAGGGTGATAATGCGCCTGGAGACAATGGAATGTGGAGCTTTGCTGCTAGAGGCGGCCCGCCATCATGGCTCTTGTACTTTGCCACTGTAATAATGCTAGTAACATAGCAGATATGGAAGAGAACACGGCCTTTTCAATCCTGCTGGATCAGGTGGACCAAATTCTCAAGCGTTGATGTATTTTGGGATTGAATTACTGCTAGTGTTTCGAGGTAATGACAAAGAGTTGAAAGTGTTTGCATAACTACTGTACTGGAACGAAAACAACTACATCTGTTGTATACATGTGATTCATTCTATCCGATCGGATGGGAACGTGGTTTCAATTTATCAAGTGAGAGGGCAGAGACAAGAGACAATGAGAAAGTGACTGACGAGAATGATACTGCAACGAAGAGACCGTATGGGAATGATTTTACGAGTGAAAGATATCTCTGGGCCTAAGAACTCGAGGGAGAACTCAGCTCATACATAGAATGCAGATCCATTAATTAATTGAAACAGCTAGTCCTGTTTCATTCCTAGCTACAGCAACCCAAGAGTAGGGACAGAATGAACGACATGGGTATCTAAATACACAAGAAAATCCAGACAACTTGGAGTGAGTACTTTTTTTGGTGTACCTGAACTTGATGATCAGGTACAGGAGGTCGACAGGTATGTCGCCACGCCCGTTTTCACATTTGGCGCATCCCCCTACTCACCATCGGGAATGATGTCAGTTTCAGACATAATGTCAACATCGGTGGTGATGTCAACAACAAATCCCTCCTCCTTCTCGCCGCAGTCAGTACATTTGGCATCTGTGTCCCAGCTGGGCTTGTCGTTCTCCCACTGCCTGGCGTGCCAGTCTTGGTCATTGTCGCCCTCTGCCGAGCGTGCCTTGTTGTACCTGCGCTTGGCCAACTTCGGACCACCCCCGCCGGGCCCGCCGGGTCCGCCGGGTATACCAGGAACAGGAGGTATGCCAGGGACGCCGGGAACTGGAGGCAAGCCGGGAACGCCAGGAACGGGCGGCAAGCCGGGAACTGGTGGCAAGCCGGGAATTGGCGGTGTCCCCGGCGGTAAGCCAGGAACAGGAGGCAAGCCGGGAACAGGAGGCAAGCCGGGAACAGGAGGCAAGCCGGGAACAGGAGGCAGGCCCGGGATAGGAGGTGGAGGTGGAGGCGGCGGCGGCGGCGGCGGTGGCGGCGGTGGAGGAGGGAGAACAGGTGGTGGTGGCGGCGGCTGATAAGGTGGGTAAGTTGGTGGATCAGGATACTTTGGGTAGTCCGGGTACTTTGGGGGTTCCGGATACTTTGGAGGCTCAGGATACTTTGGTGGGTAGGGTGGATATTTGGGCGGGTATTTGGGCGGCTCCGGCTTGTAGTGTTTCTTGTCCTTGTACTCGGCGCAGAGATACAAGACCAGGTCCGCGAAGTCATCACAGGTCTTCTTGCCGCCGTCCTCAACTTCGTAACCTGTATATTCGGTCAGTGATGAGCCTCAAGGTGTGAAGGTCCCATGAAACATACCATGTTCCCAGTACTCGGCAGGGCAGTAGTCCTCTTCAGGCTTGAGAACCACTTTGTGACCGTCAAATGGATGGCCGTACTTGTCGTACAGGTCATAGTAAACCTTCTCGTAATCCTTCTTGTAGTAGAGGATGAGCTTGTCGTGGTCCTTGTACCAGTAGTCCTTGTCCTTGACGATCTCCAGTGCAACGCCGCCTTTCAGGTACTTCTCGACGTACTCCTGGCGGCAGCCAATCTTGTAAGGTCCGTCTGTGTCCCAAGCAACAGACCACAAGTAGACCTCGTACGGGCAGAAATTGACAACCTTCGCGTGGCCGTAGCCCTTGTGATAGTCTGGCTCCTTGTGGTAGTCCGGCTTCTCGTGGTAGTCTGGCTTCTCGTAGTCAGGCTTCTCGTGGTAGTCAGGATAGTCAGGCTTCTTCGGGTAGTCTGGCTTCTTGGGATAATGATCGTAGTCATCGTGGCAATCATCCTTGTAGTCGCCATGACAGCCAGGCTTCTTAGGATAGTCCGGCTTCTTGCCATAGTCAGGGTAGTCCGGCTTGCCGTAGTCAGGGTAGTCAGGCTTCTTCCCATAGTCGGGGTATGAAGGCGGTGGTGGAGGGCCATAGTCAGGCTTCTTGCCATAGTCTGGAGGATCACCGGCAGCTTGGACGCCCGCTGCCGTAGCCGACAGGCCGGCCAGGACGTAGGGAGCGAAACGCATGACTGACTCTCACAAGACTAATCTAGCGAATGATGCAAGCGAGGAACAAGATGCTTGATTGCCAGTGAGAAGTCAGAAAGAAAAAGGAACAAGGAGGAGAAAGACCTCTCAAGATGTGCGGACGGCCTATTATACCCTCAAGCTTCCAACATCGCCATGACATCTTGCCATGATAGGCCAGCCTCCTTCTGTTGAGTGGCACATGTCAACAATTGTCGAATATCCCATGCTGATATCATCATGGAGCTCCCTCAACTGTCTTGAACCCCTCTTGCAGCACGCGATTGAATTGAAACATCATGGGAAACCCTTGAAGAGTTATGTAAAAGTTTGTCGTAGACAGAGTCCGGCGAGGCGACCAGTCCTGTCAATGTGGTTGATAGCTCGCAGTGGCGTCTGTGCGAGCGACGGAGGCTTCTTGTAATTGTTTTGGAGCTCGAGCTGCGAGGAAGGTGGCAACTATCATGGTTGACATTCATATGCTTAATGGTGCTCAGGTATGGCAGGCCAGAGAAGGGAGTCAGATGGGAAACATGTGATCTGAGTTGTTGTCATGCTGGAAGGGTTATTGGGACCCGAAACGAAGATGGGGCTTCGAGTCCTCGTGTCTATCGTGAAGCAGACACTCGCTGGAGCAGTCCTGCGTCACGATGCCAACTTTTCCAGGTCGGGCTCCATCGAACTCATGACCGGTGGTCCTTGCTGAGCTGCCTCGTTCGAGGAAGCTCAAGCTATCGAAGCTTCTTCCGAAGCTCACATCCCTGAGCTACACTTGAAGCTACTTGGGGAGCCAGGGGATACAGCAAGTCCTCGTTAGAGCTTAGCTATCATGGTGATCTGCAGGTCGCGGTGCTGGTCCATATGATGTCTTGAGTCGCGCAGCATCTTAGCGGCGGGATTCCACTCGTCTGACAGCTGTCAGAAAGGGCCCGACATGAAGCCCGGCGCCATGACGGTAATTTGGGACAGGAGGCGACTTGACCACGTTGGTGGTAGCTCTGTCGACGAGCTGTTGGTGTTGGGTGGTGTGTGTTTTTATGACACTATGCGGTTCAGTACTGCAGATGAGGATGTCTGAAGACGGAGTACTGGCCTCGAAATCGCACTTTGTATTCCACCTAGAGCAGGCAAACTTGCCATTGTTGAACCACGTCACTCGAATCAACTCGCAAGGTTTGGGCGGCGGGTAAGGTGAGGAAGTGCACGCCCGTTGCACGACCACGCAGTCTGCTTTTCCCACATGGTCGGTGGTGTGCACTCGGCCGAGACAAGTAAGCCACGCTCCTTCCTGGAGCTTGCTCCACGCAGCTTGCTTGCCCTTGCAGCTGTCAGATGCCACAAAGGAAGGACGGAAGTGGTGATGTAATCGAGACGGCCCTGTCGATCCGTCAACAACCACGCAACTAGCGCGGCTGTTCCGCCTTCCGCGAAACGGCGCAGGCGCTCATGCGCGTGAGAGGATAGACCAGACAAGACGCTTCTGCTTCTGGTTGGTCTCTGAGAAATATCGTCATGGATGTCTTTGAGCCATGCCAGAAAATGACATGACGTCTCATTGGTGCTTGTGTCCATAAAAGGGCCGTTTGCGCATGAGCAACGTCTGAGTCGCACTTCCAGTCTATTCCAGTAGTGACATGCTCCGTCGTTCACTGGGACTGATCAGACCAACACCAACGCGCACCAAACAGACTCGGACCTTCAAGCTCTCACCACGCTCCAACATGCCATCGTCCAAGGGAAAGCCGACAGATCCCGAGCTGCGTGAGGAGCTCAAGGAAGGCAAGTTCTTGTCTCCTCTGCTCCAGACAGATCTGGCATGACTCACCAGACTAACTTTGCTGGGCAGAGATCAAGCAGGAGCCAAACAAATCTGGAGGAGGTGAGGGCCAATGGGCTGCGTGGAAAGTAAGAGAACAAGGAGCCCGGCCCATGTTGGTCTCGAGTGAGCAGTTGCTGACGACCGCGCGCCCAGGCTTCGAAGCTGGCCAAAGAGTATGAGAAACAGGGAGGGGGATACGAGAACGAGCCAGGCTCCAAGAATGAGCCGAAGAAGGGGGACCCAGAGCCCAAGAGCGACAGCAAGAAGAAGAAAGAGACAGAGGACTGATCGTATGGTTGTACATTTTTCCATCTAATACATAGCTCTCAAAAAGATTCTCGCAAATCAAAGCCATCCAGGACACGCCCCAACGCCGCGCAATATCCTCAATATCGTCCAAAACATTGGAACGTCGCAAATGAACCCTTCAACCCACAGCATTTGTTCAACGTAGGCCGGTGTCGCCGTTATATAGTAGGAATTTAGAAATGCTTGTTTAATCGTACCAATCACGGCGTCGCTTCCTCCTGAGGCCACACCTCCATCATGTCGAGCCACTCGAGCGCAAACGCAGTGGTTATTTTGGCCCAATCGCGCACCGTCGGCATATCCAGGTGCTCGCCGTCGTCCTGCATCGTGTGCCAGACGCGCGGGAACGGCGTCGGGATGAGGTGCAGGATGGGTACGCCCCTGGCCATGAATGGGACGTGGTCGTCGCCCACCCAGGACCGCGTGAACTGCGTCGTGAGCTTGTCCGACTCGGGCAGGAACGGGCTCGCCGGCGTGGTCTCGAGGAGCCCCAGGTCCCGCATGCGCTGCTCGATCTTGGACATTGCTTTATAGGCCCAGTGCGTCGGGAGGAAGTAGGATGGGATCTTGGGGTCGGCGGCGCCCAGGAGGTCGAGGAGGACGAAGAGGCTGATCTGGTTCAGGCGGTTCGGAAAGTTGGCCATGGCCATTGTCGGCTGGTTCTCCCACGAGTCGGCCAGGGACCTGTAGTAGGCTGGGCGTCAGTGACTTGAACATGCCCAAGAAGTACGTAGTAGCTTACCTTGCCCCGTAAAGCGAGTCCGTGTCGGTCCATGACACGAAGGCCTCCTCGCCGTCGAGCAGTAGTATTTGCACGCCCATGTCCATCGCTGGTGTCCCGCCCAGCTCGCCCAGCGCCACCATCTCGTCGTACATCTGCGTGAGGTACTTATCGATACTCCTAGCCACATGCATGAGCATAGCGCAAGGCGCCGCGCTGTCTGTCGCGCCGATGAAGCCCTCGGGGGTGAGCTTGCTGTCGAAGTGGGCCACGAGGGTCAGGATGTTGGCCTGCCCCGTCTTCGTCCATGGCGGCTCCCTCTTAAATATGATGTTGTTGAACGGGACGTCCGCAGAACCCGTCGCGGGTGTCTTGTCCGTCGAGTTCTGCCACTCGGTCGTCCAGTTGGGCAGCTCCCTCTGGAAGAAGTCGACAAAGTGCTGCTGGACCTTGAGCGAGCCCGGCGTCCCCGGGACGCGAGGGATTAGGATCGGGGCGAGCAGCGCGCCATTGTGGATGTCAAAGTCTTCGTCGCTTGGCCCCGGCACGGCGCGCAGGAAGCTGTCGGAGAGGGGCGAGTAGGCGGCTGCCGTCATGAACAGCAGGAGGAGGGCCAGCATCGAGGGAACGTGGCCCAGGCCGGGCAGCCGTTTCATGTTCGGGGACGTTGTCGGGGCTGGGATGACGCCCTCGTTGTCATTCTGGGATGATGAGGGTAGCAAGGTTCTGTAGAAATAATACCACAAAATTGGAACGTCCTGATCAATTAGACTAGGTGATGAATTGGTCAGTTGTCGTTGTAGAAGACACTTTTCTGGAATCCATTGCTACTCTAGTCTAACCTCAGGATCCCTGCGGCGTCTCGGATCTCGAGTGGGGCCCCACGATCTTTAGCCTCAATGCCCGCATTAGCGTCAGTTACATGACCTGCAAGGTCCCACCACCAGCTCGTCCAATTCATGGGCAGCAGCATCAAAAGCTTCGTCAATATATTTACATGCTACCGTTCTCTCAAGACAGACATAGTTAAAGCTGCTCATATCTCGTGTTCCCTCCCATGAGACAATGTTCTTCTACCTCCCTCCAGGCAGACTATTGGACCATGTCGAACTTTGGTGGCACAAAGCCCCGGACAGCCACTGCCAGCTTTCATCTATCATCCACAAGGCCAGAACCAGGGTGGGCACTCAACGCCGCGGGAGAGGCGGGAGACCATTATCACAGGACGGAGCTTGGGTTGGTCGCTCCTGATCCTTCTAGCTCGAAAAATTTGCCTCTGGATTTCATCAGCATGTTTCCCCTGTCTTCCCACCTCCACACCTGTCAAGAAATCCAATCCCCTCTGCACATGTCGCATCTCCCGAGCAGCCAGTTTCTTCCACCGCCGCATGAACTCGACGAGGTTGGTCGGCTTGCGCAAGTGTGTGAAGTTCTCCCACTTCTTCAGCCAGTCCACGGTATTGAACTTGGCCTGCGCGTCGAAAAGTCTAGACATCTGACGCGTGTCTTCGATGGGGATCAAGACACTCTCATTTGCGCCCGAGTTGCCAAACAAGCCTGTGCTTGCGGCTTCCTCCTCGCTGACGTCCAAATTCAGGTCCAAGATGATGAAATCGCATTCTTTGCGCCCGCGGACCAAATCGTAGTAGGTTTTGCGACCCTGATCCTTGATCATCGTGCAGAAACACAAAGCCCATGATGAGTCGAGAGCGATGCGTATGTCTCGGTTGTTGAGTAGGCCGTAAAGATGGTCCTTGTTGGGGTTTCTCCTTGGTCTTCCAGAGGCTGGAGTACCAGGCTGGCCCATGTTGACCACAACAGTGTCTCTCTTCGAATCGACCCAGACGCGACTCAGCCTGTTGCTGGACTTGGTGCCATCACAGAACGAGATCTTCTTCGCCGAACCACTGGCAAGGGCCACTGCGCGAGCCTCAGAGCATACGTGGGCGATGGCTGGCCGTTTTTCAGCCTTGACCCCATGGACTGGCTCCTGACGCCAGATGTACCATTGGAAATCAAACTTCTTGCTTGGACGTGGGAAGGTGTGGACCCGGTGGGGAAGGCTGAGCTCCCAGATTGCGATTCGCAGCTCTGCGGGCAGCTCAGGGAATCGGTGGAAGGTCTGTATGACAGCTCCATATGGTGACGCTGTCACGGTGGGGGAGGGCTTGGGCAGGCCAGGTAGCTGAGGAGGCAGCGGATTGGTTGAGAGGAAGCCCAGAGGGATAACCTCATTTGATTGAGGAGAATCGCTGTCTGCCATCTTATGGAAAGGGGGTTTGTTTGTTGTTGTGTTATGCTGGACAGAGTTTGATGTTGATGTTTTGCTTCAGTGCGGGCAGGTGTGGAAGGAGACCAACATTGAAGCTTCCCAAGGCAGTTATCAGGCAAGTGGCAGTTAATCACTACGTAGGTAGCGGCCAGGTCACCAAACCCACCCCTCCTCCATCTCCTTTTCTTGGCAGAACCATTCCATTCTTTCGCATGTTCTATGGATGACATTCACTTAACACGTCGAAGACGAAGATGCTTATGGTGAATAGCTATTGCTACTTGACTAGTTTTGCTTGATACTAAAATCCATGGACAATCTGTTTGGAGCAAAAGTGAAAATCTCTTACAAATGAGGGCAGGAGAAGTCCTGCCCTTATTCCCATGGCTTTTCAGGTGAATCTGCCTTCTGATGTATCTCACTAGATCTTTGCTTTGAGGTCAAATCCTCTCTTGCCATACAGTATCTGTCTTGCAAGCAGAAAGCATACGCCTCCTGCAAGTACGATGCCAACATAAAGGCCAGCCAGCGCCCGGGTTCCAAAGGTGGAGAGCATCTGGCCACCAAGAGGCACCGTCAGTAACAGCGAGAAGCTAACAAAGAAGTACATCGTGCCTGCAGACATCTGTCAGTGTGGACCTTGGTCTCATGGAACCGTTACTGCTTACCGTAGTACCGCCCATAATCTTCCGTCTCGCAAGTCTTGCCCATACAAACGGGAGTAAGTGATATGAAACTGCCAGAACCGAAGCCCCAGAGAGCAGAAAAGACGTAAAGCGCCTTGAGGGAGGTGGACCCGAACGGGACCAGGATCGCTCCTGTAAAAGCTGCCGTGCAGAGTATCATGCAAACTAAAACATTGAAATGGCCAAAATAGTCGCCCGCCAATCCTGGAAGAAGTCGACCGAACGTTGAGCACCCGTTAGCGATGGCCAACAGGACATATCCCGTGCTCGCGGGGAAGTTGGCTGCCGTCACATACGTCGGCAGCAGACCAAAGACGCCGAAGATAGCGAACTCCAAAGCGAAGATGCCGATCGTGATGAGTGTAAAAGTCTTGGAAGTCAGGGCCATGAAGTTCAACGCTATCCTCTTCCGGCGATGCCGCTCCGACGCCGCAGAGCTCTGCTGCGGCAGAGGTTGCTGCAGACAGATCGATCCCACAATCATCACCGCCGCGTTCATGAACCCAAGGGCGCGGATGGACCATGCCCAGCCGACGCTGGGGAGCAGCGACCGCAGCATCAGTGGCATGACTATCCCGCCGATTGAGCTCCCGCACAGGGCAATACCCATGGCGAGTCCGCGGCGTTGGACGAACCACTTTCCTATGATCGCCACGCCGATGGTGGAGATGATGGCTGCCCCGAAGCCACCCCAGACGGCAATAGTGAGCATGAAGTGCCAGTACTGGGTGCATTCGGCCAGAACGAAGAAGACAGGGATGTATATTGCACATCCGATCGGGCCCAGGAGGCGAGCGCCGTAAACATCAAACAAGGGCCCAAATTGAATCCCCAGGAAGAGGCATAGGGAGGTATACAGTCCTGTAATCCATCCGATTTGTGTGGTGGAGTATCCTGATAGCTGGTGGGTTGCTAAGTAGGACTGGACCGTTCCAATGGTCTGCATGAAGCCTGGTGACCACGGTGTTAGCGGGCATGACAAAGACAGAGGCTTCTGCGATCTCGCTTGCCATAAGTTGGGAACAAATAGCAGAAGGCACCAGCGACGGAAAGCCATGCTTTGGTGCTTGTCTCGGGAACTGGACTCGAGTCTGGTCGAGGGGGCAGCGGCTCTTCAACGGCTCCGCTGAGAATCCCTTCGCCTGCTATGGGACGATGACTTGGTAGAACAGCCTGTTCAACATCTTGGTTGTGGGTGTTTGGCAGCTGGATCAGCTGTATAGACGATGAAGCTCTTGACGAGTCCATAGTGCAGCGTATACTCGATATGCCACAATAGTTGGTGTATTGTCAATTATGATATTCGGAATAGTGAGTCAACTCTTATAATGATAGCGGACTTTTCACTCTTATTTGCAAGTAGTAGAGCGGAATTGCGATATCGCACGCAAAGCCGATCGATTAGTGGCGACTAGGAACGGCGGGCGAATCGTCGTTAAATGCATCGGCGTCCCGAGACCGCACCTTTCGGCAAACTAAACTGCAAACAAACTTTGCATGTGAGAAAACGGGCAGTCTCCACAAGTAAGAAATCAAGCCGACCCCATTGCCAAGTTTTCTATCTATCATCATGATCGCAATGTGGCAGTGGATATGGGTGGTGGTGAGGACAGCACATCATGCAGCGGACGATACGTCTCGATTGTAGCCAAGGCCATTAGTCTGTGGATTTTGTAATAGTATGTGTTGATACGCACCAGTGTTTACTCGTGGAATAATTGTGACTCAACAGAGAGGGTGACTGAGACCCTGAAGGTGTTGTACTACAGAGGAAAATGGATGCACCCACACCTCCGCAGTGTGGTTAGGCCCTCATATGGTGTCTTCCTGGTTACAACAGAAGGGGCAGACACCATGGCACAATGCATCCTTTTCCTCGATGCTTACGCGATATGATATGAGCATGTGAGACACTTCGAAATAGACTGCAGGTTTCTGCTAGCTCTTGGGCAGAACTTGGAATTTTGTCAAGCCTAAGATATACGGACACGTGAGTCTCATAAACGGGACTAAGCGATCTCACATGTAGCTTTTCTCGTTTTCAATTATATATTCATAGACAGTATAATAAAAACACACAGGAGAGTTTCAACTCTTGTCCTAGCATGATTCCTTCATCGAATCCAAGAATCGTCCGTGGCAGTCAAACATGAGCGACTGATCGCTTTTCCAACATGCCGAAATCGTAGTGACTTTTTGCCGCTCACATTATACTACCGTTCTTCACTTTCCGAGTCGAAGTGTGGCGAAAACATCCTGCGCTCGGGCAATCTGACCCGGGGTGAACTCAGTTTTGCAAGAATCAACCGTGTAGTCCATGTAATTATGGATCGCGTCGAGGCCAGGACTATCCGGGCAGGTGTCAGAGCTCGCAGGGCATCCAGCCGTTGCTTCTGCTTGCTGAGGCGTGTCGTCCACCTGGTCACCCTCGCCGGTGCACGAGTTGCCCTGAAAGGTGTGGAAGAGGCCCAGCCAGTGCCCGACCTCGTGAATTGTCGTGAGGCCTAGGTTGTACTCCGCGAATTCCGCGCCGGGCATGGTGCCGGCTAGGTTGACGACGCCGTCGCGGGAGAGCGTCGCCTCGTCCACTTCGGCCTCAGGGTAGAGCGCGAACCCGAGCACTCCGAAGTTGTCGTACAGGTCGCTGAGGTAGTACAGGTTCAGGTCGGCGTAGGTCCCTTGGCGGAGAGCCCCTTTGTAGTCGAACTCGCACTGTTCCCAGGCGCCGCAGATAGCCCATGTGTCGTTGACGGTGTAGTCCACATTGACGGTCACAAAAGTGAAGCCGGAACCCGCGTATCTATCGTTCAGTACTTCGAGCTGTACAAAGTGGTCAGTTCTGTGGTCACGTTTTTTCTTCTTTTCTTTCTCCTCTTGGATATACTCACCTGCTGGTCTATCATGGATCGTGGGTACAGGCCTTCCTTGGCCTCTTTTGTGATAACATGAACGTAGGTGTTGACTACATGTTCAGCGGCGACGTCCCGTGGGCCGTTTTGCGATCGAGTCACCAATGCACGCAAGTCTGCTGGAGGTTCCGGCGATCCACAAAGCTCTTGTGCCGAAACAAAGGCAACGCCAAATGCGACTAAGGTACCCGCGAAGGACTTCATTGTAACCTAGACAGCCGACCGTGAGGGAACTGAAATGAACGAGTAGGTTAGAATGCAATGAGAAGTTCAATCTTGTGACGAACGGCACGTCCAAGCCGACTTATATTATCAAAGCCCGCCTCGCTTCACACCATGCATAGTAAAATGTGGGAATACAGAGCCATATCTGGTGACACTCTCCTGGCGCTAAGCAGGGCTTGAAGACGTAGCCAAGACCTTGTCCCCTGTGGTTCTCTGTGTATAAAGGTCGATTGTAAAATTACGTTTAAGCGCGACATTTCATTGGGACCCTGTCTATCGGCTGCTATGTGACCTGTCACCACAGAAGCCATTCATCGCGCGAAACGAATCCGAGGGCACCATTGAACGAGGCCCCTCGTCTGCGGAATCTGGGGTCAATGACCGGTGAGGTATAACTGAAAAGCGCTGAATACGAGCTGGACCCAGATTTAGAAGACTTGACATCCGAGTTAGGGTTGCAAATTCCTCGGAGGGTATCCTTATGCGGCAGGTACTTTATGCCCAGCAATTTTCGCCATTGCGCTACCCTCTTGGCAAAGATAGATATGCCGGGGGCGCCCGAATCTCAACCACTTTTTTTCGCTTATATGTTTCCATCGACCCCAAGGCTGCACAGCATCTTGGAATCACAGTCAATCTCCCAGGTAAAAAATCGCAGATATTCATGCGACGTCAACTCATGCCTGTGCGCAGCATGTGTTCGTTGGCGTCAAGACTGATCATCAACGATCACAACTTTGGCATGAAGGCCAGAATAGAACAAGTTGATAGGAACTGCTCGGCCCACCCGACTGCCCTTGCCCTCAAGCGATAGTGAGAAGTCACTGCGACTCTGCTATTGTGCCATCTCCTACAAGTAGTGAGCAGAGTAATACGTGGCTCGTCCTCAGAGTACATGAAACTAGAATCGACCGAGTTAAACAACTTGCTCATATATGAAGCCACAGCTTTCAGAATAATTTGTCACTCCTCGTGGGACTGGAGTATATCATTTATGGGTGCACAGAAGTTTCCCAAGATGTGACGAGGCTTCATTCAGGATGGTCTGAACATCCTCGCGTCATGCAATTTGCATCCTGTTAATTGTATTGGCTCACTCAGCTTCTTGGCCAGGATGTCTGACCACGATATTCGGTTGAGTTCAACAACTATTTCCGACTCATTTTAGGTTTACTCTGGATGTGATCTCCTGTCGTTAACTTAAATCCCATTTCTAATCCTGCAAGCCATGAGCGCTCACGTCAACAACGACTTGACATCATCTATTGCTGACATTTGGGTGGCACCAAGCAGTATCATGAAAGGTATTAGGACGCATGTTTGGGTGTGTATATCCCGTTTAGAACCATCTGAGTCTTGGCCGGATTGATTGCCGGTGAAGGGTAGCATGTATCAAGTTAGATGTTGCAACCCCTTTTCGACTTCAGGAAATCCAGTTGCCCAGGAAAGAGTACATCAGTCTCTCAGGAGGCAGAAATCGTTGTGGTACATAGCCCGCCGCGTAATTACGAGTGTCTGGCTGTTATAATCTTGTGTATTGAGCATGCGTGTTCGCGTCTCTTTGGACCAACGGATCTTGGTGATCTCGGTGAAACGACTGAATAGTAGCGCTTACTGACGAAGTACCATGCATGTGTAATTGTATTTGAGGAGCCACAATCTGTTCTCCTCGTAGTATGCAAATTCTCTCTCGGATCTAGCGCCGATCCCAGACTTATGGCTGCTTGGCTGGGCGACAAGATTGACACCTCAGCGAGAAGTAAGCCCTAAAGAGCTTTATTTCAAATCTTCCATGCGGCAGCAACTGACACATCATCACTGAAACATTGAGCCCCATTGATTTCATTAGCTGTAACGTGCTTTCGCGTGCCGAGTACGTTGATATGTTTTGGCAAACCCGACAGGCAGAGGTGTTGAGTCTCTGTGTCGAAGTGAAAGTTATGGTCGCACTGAATTCATGTTGATCGCAGTGTGATGTCGTGGGCCTGTCAGCTTATGCAGGCACTCATTGGATCAGTTGGTAGTGCTTACTTGCACGCACCGTATTGATTCGCCAAGCAGTCAGCCGGCGGTCCCGCAAGGGTCCTCGGTGAATCATTCTTAAACACCACGTCGCTACGCGTAAAAAGGGGGTTTAGCAACAACACCATCTCCGCTTCAACCTTCATGAAAAGAGCCCTTGGTCCATATACTATCCAGCCAGAGTCAAACCGATATTGAGCCACAGTTTTCGCAATGACGGCACAGCAAAGTGAGGTGAACGGCGCGGCAAAAGCCCCTGGGGACTTTTCCCATCTCCAAGATGTCCTTGGCCAGATGGCATTTCTGAAGACATACATCGTTATTTCTTACGGCCTCAGAACCCGAGGCAGCACTGAAGAGACCAGAAAGGCACTTGAGGACGCTGCTGAAAAGCTCATTGAGGCTTTCCCTTGGGTTGCAGGCCATGTCATTTACCAAGGCAGCGGCCCGGGGAAGACAGGCCTCGCTGCCATCGTGCCCTATCCGCCAGGGGAGAGGTCGACCCCGGTCATCGTAAGAGATATCAGCGATACCTCAGCTTCTCTCGACGACATTATAGAGGCAGGAGAACCGATGCACATGCTGGACGGCGAGATCCTGGCTGAACGGAAAGGGCTGCCCCACTCGTACGACGACAGCCAAGGGCCTGCTCCGGTACTGGTCATACAAGCCAACATCGTCGAGGGAGGCATCCTGCTTTGTTTCCAGGGGAACCATCATGCCATGGACATGAACGGCATGGCTCACATGATGCACCTCTTCTCAAAGGCGCTCCGCGGCGAGCCATTCTCCGACGACGACATCAAGCACGGAAATCGGGAGAGGCACAACGTGATCAAGCTCCTGGGCCCTGACGACAACAAGGCGGACGTCAGCAAGCTCATGGTCAAGCCTCCCCCGCCTGGGAATCCCGAAGCGAGTGCAGCCGTGCCGGATGTAAAATGGGTCTACCTGCGCTTCGCCGGCCCCAAGCTGGCAGAACTGAAAGCCGCAGCCGAGGGGCCAGGGCAGTGGATCTCGACGGATGATGCCCTGACCGCCTTTGCCTTCCAGAGGGTCACCGCTGCGCGTATGAAGCGCATAGAGAAGAAGCAGCCGCAGATCACGTTCTGTCGCGCGGTCAATGGAAGACGGTACCTCGAGCCGCCGCTGCCTAAGGAGTATATGGGCCACATGGTCGTCTGCACTTTTACCGATGTGCCATTGGACTCGCCAATCGCAACTAGCGACTTTGGAGCCCTTGCTCGCCAGATCCGCGCCGACATACTCGACATAAAGTCCAACTATATCGAGTCGATCGCAACAGCGCTGCATGAGCTCGATGATAAGGGTGCTGTCTCCTATGGCGCATCGCTGAACATGGCTGGCTGGGATCTCATGCTCTCCAGCTTTGCTGGTCTCGGGCTGAATGAGATCGACTTTGGCGATGCATTAGGTGGCAAGCCGTTGTTCACGAAACGACCGCGGTTTGCGCCGATCGAGGGCTTGCTCTACTTTATGCCGAGGACTGCAAATGGGGATGTGGACGTTGCTGCTTGTTTGCGAAGCGATGATCTCGAGACCTTGAGGAATGATGAGGAATTCCTGAAGTACGGTAGTTACATTGGCTAGGAGGGTTGCTTAGATGTATGCTTGAGGTAAATATGCCGTCTCGATTCCTTTGGTGTGAGAGTCTCTCATGCAAGTAAATTTTCCTCGAGGCGTGGTTGTAAAGACGGATTATGGTCAGATTATGTTTATCAATCAGGTGAATGAATTCAATTCTGATTTGAAACTACCTAGGTATGCCAATTTCGGCGAATCTAGAATTCCCCCTGTTGCAAAGGGGAGGCATTGTGCTTGAGCAACCTGTGAAGAAGAAGACGAATCAGTCTTGTCTTGAATGAGAGTCACCGATGATTTCCCCGGTCATGTGGGTATTGATGATCTGACCTTCCATCGCGAGTGTCCGCTCAAAGAAACGCGACCCCGCGTTCACGATAACCATTTGCTACCTTTACCTGCTACACAGCTAGAGAGTCAGTTTTATCAATATCCAACTAGTCATTTCATTCTCAGCTGGCTCACCGCTATAGCATAGCCCCAGGGAAATTTACCACAAAGTTCCAGCATGGTCGAGTTGACGCTCGTTAAAGGTGAGCAGCCGGCCGGCTGGGAAGCCCTTGTTCAAGCTTCTGCGGGTATATTAAAAGATCGCTGGTGGATGCTTGCCCGCGTCCAATGAACGCATCGTGGGGCGTTGGGTCTATCCAGAAGAGGAAGGTCTGCCTCTGAGCACTTTTGAGATGCCAGCAAAGTCCCCGCATTGGAGGGAACTTAGGGCCACATTCGGTTCCTGTCGGGCAATCTTTGGCTTCTCCTGAACCCACCACAGGCACATGCACCGAAAGAGTCTGCTTATCTAGCCCACTCACGAACCAATTGATCGGCGGCCAGACAACTTGCTGCTGTTTTTGGGATCGCCTGTGAACGGGACCGGTAGCAAGCGCCCCCAATACAACCATTTAATAGGCTCGATGGCAGTGCCTGCTCACGAGAGCCATGAAATATGCGAAATGAGACCTTCTCAAAGCGGCAGTTCACTTGTAGCGTTGCATCTCCATGTTCCCTCGAAAGCTTGTTTCAATGAAGCTTTCCGGGTTGTCCCTTCGCGCCTTGGCCCGCCAGGCCTGCATGCCTCCCATCCACGTGTGGGTCTGTTGACGATGTGCAATATAAATACCTAGCAAACGTAACTCCGTGGCATTCGTTATACTCCGCAGCCTGCTGTCCTTCACTCGTCTTTGCGGTCATACAGAGGAGACTCTGTTCACGCCGGGCAGGTCGATTTCTTTCACAGTACCCAGGTCCTTGCTGCTTTGCAACAGCTGCCACTAACAGCATGTCTCTTCGTGTGTTGGCCCTTTTGGGCCTTGCGAGCTTGGCTGCCGCCGCTCCAAACATGAAGCCTGCTGCCAGCACTGCCCACAAGCGATATATCGAAGAGCGTAATGGAGTCACGTACAATGTCTTCAAGCGCGCCGGGGAGGCATCATCTCTTTCCTACGTCAAGAACAGCGGTATCTGTGAAACTACTGCAGGTGTTGATCAATACTCTGGCTATCTGGACGTTGGAACGGACATGCACAGTAAGCAATATTCAGCCTTTTTAGCGCTTTCCCCATCTCTTCGTCTATTGAATTCTATCGCGGTTTTCTTGGACTTCTAGGAATGATTCAGGAATATTTCTGCGTCGTTCGCTTCCAATTTCAAACGTCATGACTGAGAGACTGACAAAATGCAAGTGTGGTACTGGTTCTTTGCCGCCCGCAGCCAGCCCACGACGGCTCCCCTGGTTCTCTGGCTAAATGGTGGACCTGGCTGCTCGTCGATGATCGGGCTGTTCCAAGAACACGGGCCCTGCCATTTCGTCGGCGGAAGCAGCAAGCCGAGTTTGAACCAGTACTCTTGGAACAACGTCGCCAACATGCTCTACGTTGACCAGGTGAGCCAGCACCCGCCTCCCATAGTGAAGAAGATTTAGCGCTGATACGAGTTTTGAAGCCCATCGGTACTGGCTTTAGCTACGGTGACGACGAAGCCACGAGCACCGTCAGCGCGGCCGCGTACGTCTGGACGTTCCTCCAGAATTTCTACGCAGCATTTCCAGAGTATGAGAACCGGGACTTCGGTCTTTGGACCGAGTCCTACGGCGGCCACTACGGTCCCGAGTTCGCTGCCTACTTCGAGGCTCAGAATGCCAAGATCGCTGCCGGAACGCTTACTGGCGAGAAGGTCAACTTGGTCGCGTTGGGTAAGATACCTTTGCGAAGAGACCTCTGAAACGTCCTCACTGATATCTGTCCTAGGCATCAACAACGGATGGATTGACCCTGTGCTTCAATATCAGGCGTATCCAATCTTTGCTTACAACAACACGTATAAGCAGCTCATCTCTCAGAGCCAGTACCAGAGTTATATGGTATGTTACTCTGACATGAACTTCTCACATATTCCTCCTCGGTTATGAAATACGGACATACATGGCCCAAGGAACTCGTTCAACTGACACTAACCACCCCACAGAGCGCTTACACCAAGAAATGTGTACCGGCACTGGCATCTTGCACAGGCCTGACCGGTAACAACAACGCATGCCTGAGTGGAGACAGCACCTGCCGCTCTGCTGTCGAGTCGCCGATCGAGAACGCCAACGACTTCAACGTCTACGACGTGCTCGAGCCCAGCAGCTCCCAGTCCACCGACCCACCAGAGACCTACGTCGACTACCTTCAAAGCCAGTCTGTGATGACCGCCATTGGGGCCCAGACGACCTACGGCGAGTGCCCTGATACACCTTACAACAAGATGGTTGGCAGCGGCGACGGTAAGATTCTCAATTCCTCGGTGCCACCCTGCCTTCATTTCACGTATTATTGAAGCTAAGTTCGAATCCTCGTCTATAGAAGCCCGATCATTCCTCGAACCCTTGTCGGAAGTTGTTCGTTCAGGCGTCAATGTTTTGATCTGGGCTGGTGATCTGGGTAAGTCCTCATCTCTTCCTGAAGAAGTAAAAAAACCCGGTTCTGATTTTGAGGATGCAAAGATTGGATCTGTAACTGGTACGGTTCTCAACTGGTGGTGAACTCTATCAACTACACCAACAGTGCCGCCTTCCAGTCTGCGAAGCTTGCCGAGTACACCGTGAGCGGCACATCGCACGGTCAGTTCAAGACCGCTGGTAACCTGAACTTCCTCCGTGTTTACGAAGCCGGACACGAGGTGCCTTACTATCGTGAGTCTGCTCCCATGCCACGACCCCATGAAGTCTTGGAGATACCCATTGATCAAGGAAACTGACCGTGTGCCTGAACAGAACCCGTCGCGGCACTTCAAGCTTTCACGCAGATCATGCAGGGCAAAGCGCTCTCGTCAACTTAAATCGAGCATCACGCTCCGGGCGGTATTGGGAATAGATGGGCAATGGTTGGACTGTCGCTTGCATGTAAAATGCGATTCCTCAAGCATCTGGGCAAAGGCATATTTCGTACGCGTGCTCACATGCCCTGGATGCACCTCTCGTCCTCTTAACAAGCCCCTCAGTTCCATCCTGAGCTAGTCCTAGTCTATCTATGCCAAATTCACTCGATGTAGCGTGCATGACAGGTATCTTAACCTTTGCAAATCGGGATGGGGCTCCACAAAGAGATGCCCAGGTCCTGGCCAAATGTAGGGATGTCGGCCGTCCTGGCCCATGGACTTGCCAGGAGAAAGAGTAGGGTCAGCCTCAGTAGTACGGAACCAGGAATTGCCTCGATAGACGAGCCATACGACAGAGAGAAAAGAGGGGCCTAAAGTTCAGCAAAGTCTTGATTGGATATCTAGCATGGCTTGGCCTGGGGTTATCAAATGGAGCCTGCCGCCAACGTCTGCACTCAAGGGTTGTGATTCGTGAAGGCATTGTTTCTCACTGACATCGTGTCCTTGGTATCGTCATGTCCGACCAGAAGAGGCTGTGATTGCCAGGAAGATAGCACCATCGTGGTGCCACAGGCAACCCGGGTCAACCATAGACTGGGTCACGGATGGGCTTTGCATCTCGTCCTAAAGGGGCATCCGGTTTCATCGTGTCGATCCCCTTGCCAAGCCTTGAGGCTCGCGCTAGGCGCTGGGGTGGAGTCTTGCTGCACTGTCAGTGAGCCTGTGGACGTGCTGACCACCCTGTGAGAGAACGCTGAATTGGGCGTCTGCAGGCTGCACATCGCATTTAGAGCAGCCGTTGAACTTCCTGCATGTTCACGTCCAGGACAGTATTGACGCCACGATAAACAGCAATGCAAGATAGAGTTCAAGTCAGGAGCAGAAACATTTCTAGAAATAAGCGTCATCTGAAAAAGAGAAAAAGGGAAGGCTCAGTAGGGTGCGATAGCCTGTAACTCGGATGGCTTTTTGGCTGTGGTTGGTCGAAACGTCCCGGGTCAGAGTGTGCACCCGGCGGCAGGGGACGGCGTCTCACCCTTCGTCTCATCCACGGCACCCCTGAGACGAACGCGCGACGGCCCACCACTGAACCACCACCACATGGACCTGTCAGATCACCAAATCTGCGATCTAGAGCGGTTCCAAGAAGCCAAGCTCATTGAGCCGCTGGGCGGGAGCCCCAGGAGACTCGTGTGCATGGGTGCAGGCCCCCAATAAGTGGTGCATGGGCAGCCCGCGGCGTTGCGACTCGGGTCGTAGCTCCTCTTGGCTTCGCTTTTCTTCTGTTCGTCTGCCCTGATATACTTCCATTCGTTACCAACCTCGACTCTTTTGCACCATCCCAACCTTTGAGTCATTGCTGGTCAATTGTCTTTCCACGTACATTCTTTTTCCCACCAAAAATTGCAAACCTTAATCCTTCTTGGCTTCTCTAGTCCAACGGCTGCGCCGGCGCTCTCTCAGACCTCGACACGCACACTCGCACGAACGCACTCACACTCACTTACTCATCCACTCAACCGACGACTCCGCGAGAAAGTAAACCCAGCAATCCGCCAAAATGACGTCGATAGGCTTCAAGGAGATCGACATGTCGGTCAGCACCGTCCTCGCCATCAGCCCATCGGATCACCTGGCCATCACGATCGTGGGCGTCGCCTGGGCGAGCACAGCCTACGCCCTCGGCATGATATGGACGGCTCTGGCCCTCATCGACCGGTGGAGGGGAACGCACGGTGAAGGGAACATCAACTTCGTGTCGGTCATCGCGGCGCTTGTCATGGCCGCTGCGTGGCCTGTTGTGCTCGTGGCAATCATCGTCATGTAACCGTGCTAGGGCCATACGAAAGAAGGACCGGCCGCGGTGGATGACATGAGAAGGATGGTGGTTCATTTCGAAATGCGGTCTGATGGGCCGTGGCCTGGGCCGACTCGGCTGGCACACGCAACCAGTTGTTGGTCGCCAGCTCTCCGGGTCAACATTGAAGGCAGCACTGGAAGAAGTTCGAGGGCCAGGCGGTGATAGCCGACTTCTGTCTCTTCGTACTCGAAATATTTGGTTCATCGATGGAGCCCGAGCTGTCCCAGGCAACATACAAAAATCAGCCGCACTCGGCTGGTCTTAGGCTTCGGGTGGACGATCGTATGCGTTGGTAATTAGCATGGGGCTCACACATCGGACGGGCAGGTCTCACGAAGAGGCGTACAGTGCAGCCTTCGAGGGCACACAACTAGTGCCAGCCAGGAGAAAGGCGTTTAGTGATTTCGCGGAAGCTCATCCCGTTGGTGCTATTCGGGATCTTGCTTGTCCCCAGACTGTCCAAGATCAACACAGTGTTGGAGATTTAAGAAATTACATCTTTAAATTCACTCCTTGTAGCTTCAAGTCCCAACACGCAGTAGAAATCCTATGCTGGTGCAGGTGGGCACAAACGGCTTATGTCTTGTGCAATTATCGTCTCTACACTTGCATTAAGACGGCACGCCTGGTCGACTTTTCTTCAGACATCAATGTCCTGAGTGATACCAACACAGAGACCTAGAAGCGTCAAGTGTTATGGATGGGGGTGGGGGGTATTCGCATCATCTGCTTGCAAGCTTCAAGATTTGATTGCCTAATTCGGTGAAGCCCCCCAAGCACGAAGGATTTTCCGGTGGTCACAAGGAAATTCAATTTGATGTTGATAAAGATAATATTCTCCTGGAGTCAGAGAAAGCCCACATTCGCGGTGAAGTTGTTGCACAGGAAAGCGGTTAGCCGAACGCACCTGCCGTGGAGCTTCACATACCCTAAATTGGCAGGACAGGCCAATGGGAATCTTGCCGTGGGTTTGGCGTCATAGACAGGAACACAAAAACGGCCCCATCGGATTAGGCATCTTAAATCCGCATCCCGCCATCTTAATTAGATACAAACGTCACTGCTAGATTAATAAACCAGCGGCCGCCGTTGTCTCCCCACTTGGCACCCTACCACGACAAACACCATTATCTCCCACAGCCAACACGTATTACATTCAGCTCGTTCTCGAAAGGAACAATGGCAGCTCACGTACCTCAATTCAAACTCAACAATGGCGTCCTGATGCCCAGCGTCGGCCTGGGGTAAGTCTTCCGTCCTGTGGACTGCCCTGGTTGTCAGAGCAGTGATGACTAATGCCTGTACAGGTGCTGGATGGGATCCAAGGGCGGCGGTGAGAAGGTCTACCAAATGGTCTCGACTGCTCTCAAGGCTGGCTACCGCCACGTCGACACGGCGGATGGCTACGGAAACGAGGAGGAAGTGGGCCGCGCCATTCGGGACTCGGGCATCCCACGCAAGGAGATCTTCGTCACGACGAAGCTTAACAACACCGACCACCATCGGGTCAAGGAGGCCTTCGAGCGCTCCCTGAAGGCCCTGGACATCGAGTACATCGACCTCTGGCTGATGCACTGGCCCCAGGGCTCGCAGGACGGCCGCAGCCTCAAGCCCGACGAGAGCCCTACGTATAGCGAGACCTGGGCCGAGATGGTCAAGGTCTACGAGGGCACGGGCAAGGTGCGCGCCATCGGCGTCTCCAACTTCGGCGTGCCCATCCTCAAGTCGCTGCTCGCGACCACAAAGGTCGTCCCCGCCGTGAACCAGGTCGAGCTGCACCCATGCCTGCCCCAGGAGAACCTGCGCAAGTTCTCCGCCGACAACGGCATCGTCATCACTGCATACTCGCCCATCGGGCAGCCGGCTCCCGGCCAGGTCTCCCCCCTCCTCACCGACGAGACTGTGAAGGAGGTAGCCAAGAAGCACGGCGTCACCGAGGGCCAGGCCGTGCTCAGCTGGGGTGTGCAGCACGGCATTGTTGTCGTCCCCAAGAGCGAGAACCCGGAGCGCATCAAGGCCAATATCAGCGTAAGATCTCCTCTGGCCAAATATTTGATAGATGGCGGGGACGCTAAAATTCCAGAACAGCTCGTGAAACTCGACGATGCGGATATAAAGGCCATTGATGGCGTGCACAAGAAGCCTGACTTGCACCGCAGTCTGCTGAACTACCATAACCCTGACGGGTCCGTTTTTGGATGGACGTACGAGGAAATGGGCTGGGAATTGGAAGTTGGCGGCAAAGCGAAGGCATAAAAGCTCTATTGCCAGCTGTATGTATGGCAGGGTCTCTCCATCATTGGCTAACCGTATAGAAAGAAAGTATAAACGTCCTGACTGGCTTGATCTTATTGTGTCAACTCACCTACGCCATGATCTCCAAATATCTGAAGTACTTTGCCAAGGGCTTGATGCACTGAGTTACTCTCTGGTAGAGTATCTTCCAATTCAATTCCATCTACTTCAAAGCACTGACTTTACCTTTTGCTACGTGGTTTGCAGTCATTCTTGAGGCCAACTCTGCGACAACCTTCAATCTCTACTGAAACGTAGCCAGTGTTTCCAGACAGGCAAATTGGGCAAATTGCCCACAGATTCTACCATGCAGATTATCTCAAATTGAAGCGATGGTAGGTACGATTCGAGGTGTCCGTTTCTCCACAATTTTATTTATCACATGGCGCCATGCACTTTGACTTTTTGATGCTTTCGATTATTCGTTGGAATTGTTGACTATTTCGATGGCTCTGCACCCTTCCTGAATGCAGATAACCTTTGCTCATATTTCTGCTGGAACCGATCGTCCAAATTCAGCAAACGGATGGCATTACCAGCCAATACGCCGGCTCTCTGATCCCAGCTCATGAATTTGTCTAGTTTCTTTCCTTCCTCGCCGTTCCCAATTAGCATCTCGCCAGCCGTTGGCACCTCACCAAGCGGAAAGGGGTAGTCGCTGCCCAAGACCATATTTGCGGACGGGATCTTGCGTAGGACATAGTCGAGCAGATCTGCATCATGCACCAGGCTGTCGATCCATATATTGTTTCCGCTGGCGAGATGTTGTGTCGGTGTAATGCCACCTGCGGAGTGTGCCACCAGGTCTGGCCGGCAGTTGAAACCATGTTGGATGCGACCCAGTAGCGCTGGGAAGGATCCTCCGGCATGTGCAAAGCAGAGACGGACGTTTGGATGTCGGAGAAAGACACCAGCAGAAGTGAGGTTATGCATCGCCAGAGCTGTCTCGCAGGGCCTATGTCCGAGGTTAGCATCGACCGACTATGAAGACTCGGATGAGTTGAACTATCATGGAGTCAGTTCACTTACATGCCGACCAACCAACTGCCCCAGTACTTGCCCCACCTGGACTCGTTCTCCTCCTTCCAGGAGTAGCCCAACGGGTGCACGAAGACCGCCATATTCAACTCCTCACACGCGGTCCAGAACTTCTCCAGCCTCGCGTCGTCCAAATCGATCTCCCCACCCGCCAACGGCGCGGACGTCCCTATCTGCACACCCACCAGGCCCAGCTCTTTCGATCTCCTCAGCTCTTTTACAGCCTCGTCAACGTCCTGCAAAGGCACCGTGGCCAGGCCCACAAACCTATCCGGCGACTCCTTGACGATGTCGGCAATGTGCTCATTCAGCGCCCGGGCGAGGACGACCGCGGGCTCCACGGGGGCGTCGTAGCAGAACAGGAGCGGGACGGTCGACAGGACCTGCACGTCGACCCCGGCGGCGTCCATCTCGCGGACCCTCGTCGACGGGTCGTAGCAGTTGGGCTTCACCCGCCGGAAGAACTTGCCGCCGTTGTACATGTCGATGTCGCCGGAGCCGTCCGCGCAGGGCTGGAAACTGGGCCAGGCGTAGGACCTGCCCGAAGCTGTGGGGACGGCGGAGAGGTCGGGCAGGGAATGGGGCATGATGTGGGTGTGCAGGTCGATTCGGTAGAGGGACTCGCCCGTCCGGCGTTGGTCTCCATCATGGTGGTGGTGGTGGATGTGGGAGGTTGGTGGCGAGCCGCTGCTCAGGCTGGTCAGGGGTGTTGAGCTGCCGGATTCGGGGTAGCAGCAGTCGCAGCTGTTACCGTCTGTGAGGATTCCGGGAGCCATGGTGTTGTATATTATGGGTACACCTGCAAGTTATGGTCTATAAAGGCGTCCCGTAGTCTTCTTCAACGTCGAATATTGTAGACTATTGTATGTAGATATCTCTTAAACAAACTCACGACAAACATCCAATGGATCAATAGTGAGATTTAAGAAAACAAAGAGGTTGTTCTTCGACAATGGAAGGCAGGTTCCCAATATGCCTTGAATCGTACATCGTTGCCGTGCATGGTGAACTCTCTCGGCCGGTGTTACGCCCGCCTTCCGCATCCGCGGGTTCGGATGCAAGGGCGGAAGTTGAGGTTAGCGGCGGATGCAGCACGCCAAAAGCCTAATCCTTGGCCGACAAGTTGCCGCCGTTCCAGTGGACAGTTGCAGCTTGCGGGCCGCCGAGTAGCTCTGGAGCCCACTACCGCCGACGTCACTAAGAAGCTCCTCACCAGTGCGGGCAAACAGCGGCTCAGTTCTCAGTTCTCATGATAAAGTGATCCGTAGCTAAGCCAGCGACCACACTTTACGCAGCAAAACTTCACTCTTCCAGTCCACGGCTCTCGCTAAATTTCCGTTCATCCGGCTTTTCACCAAACCCAAAGTTTCTGAAACCGGTCACTATTCAGCTTTACTGCACCACACGCCTGATTCAAATAATCACAGGTGGCTATTCTTGATCCGGTTCACCCGCAGGCTCAACACAACCACCATCACAATGAACGGCGACTCAGCAGGCCACGCGGCCCTCCCGCCACCAATGGCCTTCGCCTCATGGCTGAGCAAGAACGAGAACCTCCTGCAGCCCCCGGTCAACAACTACTGCCTCTTCAGCGGCAAGGACATGGTCCTCATGGTCGTGGGTGGGCCCAACACGCGCAACGACTACCACGTGAACGAGACGGAGGAGTGGTTCTACCAGCTCAAGGGCGCCATGTGCCTCAAGGTCGTGGAGAAGGACGCGGAGGGCAGGGAGTTCTTCAAGGACGTCGAGATCAAGGAGGGCGAGATGTTCCTGCTGCCGGGGAACACGCCGCACAACCCCGTGCGGTTTGCCGACACTATTGGCCTGGTTATGGAGAGGGTGAGGCCTGAGGGAAGCTTGGACCGGCTGAGGTGGTACTGCAAGAAGGGCGGCCACGAGGTGCCGACCATCATCAGGGAGGAGGTGTTCCACTGCACGGATCTAGGCACCCAGCTGAAGCCGTTGATTAATAACTGGAGGGAGAACGAGAGCGTGAGGAAATGCTCGGCGTGTGGCCAGACCGAAGATCCTCAGTGAGGTGGCAACGAATCGAGAAAGTTGATCTGTAAGAGGTACTTTGGGAAAAGCAATTAGTATGAGCGTGTTATGAAAGTTTTGATGTTCCAACATGATGCATTCAACTCACCACTGTGGACAGAAAAGGGAAAGTGAACTTAGTGTCTAAAGTGCCCTACCTCAAGGGGCCTGAAATGTGGTCGAGGCTTCTGGCCCACGAGCTTCGATTCTTGAGTTTTTAAAGAGCCGGTCATCGAAGATTGAGTCACCAAGTCCACTCTTGGGATTGCATCGAGTAGGTTGAAGAGACACTGAGAAGTCCGAGCATGCTCAACAGAAGTTTTGTGACAAAAAATGTCGTGGTGCTCATAAGCCCATTAGCATTAAAATTCATATCACCATCGACTCCCTAGCATCACTATCCAAATAATACTGGAGTATCATCGAGTACCCCCTCCCATCTCCTCCTGCCCCCGGCTCGTGTGCCGACAGCGGCATTAATGACTGCCTAGGCTCCGAAATCGATATCGTGTCCAGCGCCTTGAGCCCATTCTCCTCCGAGTCGTCCTCCTTCTCAGCCTCCCGCCGCGGCTCCAGGTCGAACGGCCCCGTCGGCGACGTCGGCGACCGCACCTTCTCGTCTATCCCGCTCGCGTCCCCGCTGACCCGCACGGCCCACTGCCCGATCTGCCTGTCCATCTCGTTGCTCCCGATGCTCGTCAGGCTCGTCACGTTGCTTCGCGTCGTCGTCTGGCTCCGGCTCTGGCTCGTCGGCGACGACACCTCGCTGTCCGCCTCCGACCGCACCTCATACCGGCCCAGCGGGCTCCGGTTCCGCTCTATGCTCACCGGCGGCGGCCGCCTGCCAGGGCTGCGGGCCGGCGGCTTTGGTTGTTGGTTGCTGTTGTTGTTTTTGTTGTCGTCGTTGCTCGTGCTTGGTGGGTGTGCCCCAAGGGGCTTCTGTAGTGGGTTCTCGAATCGGAACCCGGCCTGTGATGCTGCCGCCGCGAGGCTCCCTGGGGACATTGACCTTGCGCTCCCGAGGTTGGGTTTTGAGCTGCCGTCTGGGGACGTTGGCCTTAGTGGTGATCCGGTGCGCGGCATCTTTCCAGATCCAGGTCGTTTGCTACCGTTTGTGGAAAGATCCTGCATGCTCCCTGTGGCTGATTTGTTTGCGTAGATTGATTTCTGCCCGCCAGGACTTGGACTTCTTGACGAGTGCGAGCTGCTTGGCCGGGCAGGGAGACTTGTGGAAGAGGTGTTGGTCTGCGGAGTTCGTGGGCCAAAGGGGCTCTGTTCTCGCTTCCATTGTTGCGCGTATAGGGAGTGCACTGGGCCGTCGTCTTGCGCTTCCTTCCTGTGGCAATTGATCAATACGGAGTCCAAAGAGGCTAGAGTGGTCTCATGATGCTCACTTTTTCTTTCCTAGACCAAAAAATGAGACCATTTTGAAAGGTGGTTCTTGAGTTGTGGCTGGCTGAGGATCTGCGACACGCGAAGATGTGTGAAGTTGTCAAGTTGGAGATGGTGACGCGACGTGGCTCGGAGTTGTGTGTTGGTGGTGGTGTAGGATGGAGGATGACAAGAGCCTGGTTTGGATGGTTGCATGTACTATTGGATGGTAATAAGTGTCAGGAACGCCAACATTTCGCGTCAGTGGCCCGATAGAGGATGGTATCTATATTTGATCACGACACTTATGCTTATTCGGTAAGTGTATAGGAGAATACCCCAGGCCCTCAGACTTGCACAATCACGGTGTTCGACCGAGGACTATTTCCCTTTGGATCTGGGGCTGATGTAGCATAGGGCTGCGATGGCTCCACTTACACGAGATTTATGATTAGGCTTAACGGTTGTCCCGACCTCTACCCATGTGTCTGCAAGGGGCGCCACCAGTCGCCTTGAGCGCCAAGAGGGTCCACTGATTTCGCCAGCTGCAAAGGGCTTAACCATGTTCCCAAATGAGCTGAAGGGCTTGACAGCGGCTAAAAATACCACATTGGCGAGTGCGCCCCCGGACCTGGTCAGCCCACAGACTGCAGCAGTTTAGGCGCGAGGACCACTTGGCGAATCGCGTTGTTGAGCCGTCAAAGCCGGTGTCATCACTCAGGAGCCGAACCATCGGGTTCTTGCGAGGAGCTGAAGGCCGAGTTGAAAGATTAAATTGGAGTGATGTGCCGCAGACCTACCATTCTGGGGACACCAAGGCCAAATTTTTGAAACAGGTCATCTCAACGCTGCCCACCCTGTCTGAGGCAGCACTCTCCATCACAGCTCGTGAGCTCGTGAAGTTATAGTGATGGCAGTGTAGTGGATATCCGGGATCCTTGTCCTGCTGTTACTAATCCCTCCCTTTCGAACCCGAGCACCCGGTTACCTTGTCAATTGTCCGCCTCGACTGCCGATCTTTCGACCCCCACAGCTGTCGCCAGTCAAAGTCAACTGCATCACCACAATCCCGAGACATCACCAGACACCACAGAAGCGGATTCGAATTTTGCCCGGCTGCCTCTCAGACGGTGGCTAGGTGCACCGTCCTAGCGACGGTGAACACATCCCTCGAGTACTCTCCCCCCTCTCTGCCTGTCCCGGAATTCTTCATGCCGCCGAAGGGCGTGCCAAGCTCCCTGACCAACCAACAGTTCACCCACACCAGACCTGCCTGCAGCTGCTCGCCGACCCTCCTCATGCGGCCCCCGTCGGTGGTCAGCAGCACCGCCGCAAGACCGTACTCGCTCGCGTTCGCAAGCCTCACGGCCTCCTCCTCGTCCTCGAATGGCACGACCGTGACGACCGGCCCGAATATTTCGTCTCGGAGCAACTCCGAGTCGGTGGGGACGTCTGTGAGGATCGTCGGCTTGATCCAGTATCCTCCCTCCTCGCCGGCTCGTATTTCTGGCGGCACCTCTCCGGTGTTGAACGTCATTCCCTGCTTCTGCGCGACCTCGAGGTAGCTCCTGATCTTGCCGTAGTGCTGTGAGCTGACCACGGCACCGACGGTCTCGCCCACCCGGTACGTCTTGGCCACGTACTCCGTGAACGCCGCCACGAAGTCCCCGTACGCACTCTTCTCGACGTATATCCTCGAACCGCACAGACAAATCTCGCCCTGGTTCTCAAACGCCGCCATCGCGGCCGTCCGGATCGTCTTCTCCTTGTTCGCGGCTAGTGAGTCCGCAAACACGAGCGTCGGGTTCTTCCCTCCCAGCTCCAGGCTGACGTGCTTGTAAATCTGGTGCACCGTCGCCTTCCGGATTGCGATGCCCGTCGCGGTGCCGCCCGTGAAGCTCACGCCGTGGACGTCCGGGTGCGACACCAGCGCCGAGCCCGTGGTCGCGCCGTCGCCGAAGATGACGTTGACGACGCCCGCGGGCAGCCCGGCGCGCCGGAACACGGACGCGAGCAGGAATGCGCTCACGCTGGTGACCTCGCTGGGCTTCGCGACGGCGGTGCAGCCGAAGGCCAGGCACGGCGCGATCTTCCAGGTGAGCAGGTAGAGCGGCATGTTCCACGGCGAGATGAGCGCGAACACGCCCGCGGGGCTGCGGTGCTCGTAGGTCAGGGCCACACCGTCGACCATGCGGGCGGCTGTGGACTCGTGCAGGATAAACGTCGAGAAGTAAGCGAAGTTGGACACTGCGCGGTCCACCTCGACCCGCGCGCGCTCCAGCGTCTTGCCCTGGTCAATGCTCTCCCAGACCGCAAATAGCTCGCGATTGGCCGCGATGATCTCGCTGATCTGCCGCAGATACCTTGATCGCTCGGCCCGGGATGTCTTGCTCCATGCCGGGAAAGCTGCCTTGGCGGTTTTCACCGCGGCGTCGACCTCTTCGGCTGATGCACAGGGGACTTTTGCTATGAGCTTTCCTGATTTTGGCTCGAACGAGTCGACGTGTTTTGATGCCTCTGCCGCCGTGAATTCATTCTGAGTGAAATGTTGTAAAGTCAGGGGTTGCCCATTGAGTTCCCTGAGCAGAGCGGTAGCTTTCTCCTGAGTGTTGGCGTTCCATAGCGCCTCGGAGACGTTGCCGTGGACTTGATGTACCGAGCCCATGGTGATGAACGAGATGTGACTTGGGAGACCCAATTCGAAATCTTGAGTGGCAGGTGATGAGACGCAATGGAGTCCTTAAGATAAGTCTCAACTCTGAGTGACCAAGGTCATGAGCTTTGGCGATGAGCGAACGGCATTCGAACTCCAGGAGAACTTCACTGGATACAAGCGGCTTTCCGCTGGCCCTCTCAGCCGTTCCCTTAGTAAACATGGCAATCCCTGCCCGTTGCGTTCTCCAAATATGCCAGGCAAAGTTCCGTTTCCGTGTGCGATGACAACCCCGCTATGGAGCTGGGCCGTCCAAAGACCAGCGCTCCAGCTGCGCTTTCAGCCAATCGGAAGATCGAGAGGTTCAACACGGAAGACGGATGCTTGGTGCATCCTCCGTTGCGCTACCAAGCTGCTCTTGGTGTGGGACAAGCTTCAACCTCATGCCGGTATAACTATCTGAACCGGCGAGTAGTGAAAAATTGCGACGATATCGGATGACGGTGTTGAATTCTCAGACACATACAGACCTCATACCTGACTGGACAGTACTGCACTTAATCGAAAAAGTAGCCAGGCAGCACCCGTGACAATGGCGTCCAACGGAACCGGCTTCTTCCTCCCAGCAGAGCGTGCCCAAGGGCTCGCCAACTACCCCCACGCACGCACAGCTCCCTCAACCAGCCGCATCATCTTCGTCAGCGGGACATCATCACGGCGGGGCGATGGAACTTACGAAGGGTGCGAGACGCTGCCAGACGGCACCCACAAGCTGGACTGCGGCGCACAAACAGCCGCGGTCCTGAGGAACATCGAGAGCATCATCCAGGGCGCGACGGACGGGAAGAGCGGCCTGGAGAGCATCGTCGACGCCACCATATTCCTCACGGACATGAAGGACTACGCCGCCATGAACGCCGAGTGGAACAAGCGCTGGCCCGACAAGACCAAGGCCCCTGCGAGGACTTGTGTGCAGGTCGCGGCGCTGCCGAACGAGAGGCTGAATGTGGAGATTAAGTGTCAAACATTGGTCAGCGAGTAAAACAGCAATTATCTTCGGTATAAGCTGTCGCGGAATGATTGGGCGCCGACACGTCTTGGCTCTGGCATGAGAGGTCACTATCGACGGCCGAAATCACCAGCTCTGCTGCCATCTATAGCTGGCGGTAGAGAGTGGTTGCTGGGTCGAGGTTAGATGATGGAAAAATATTTGGGAACGTCAAACGGCGTAATTAAAAGGTTCGTTCAATGCGGCCCAGCTCCAGTTTCTCGTGCAAGACTACTAGTATGGCTGACGTCCACTACAGTTGCATCTGATCGCGTATCACGTCCAAGACATTCACAATCAATATTGAGCTTTTTTCTTCAGGAGGAATTGTATTTTACATTCTAAATCCGCGTGGCTTTCAGTAATCTCTCATAGAAGAGTTTTGCGCCATCAGTAATTACAGTAACGCCATTAACGCCATCCATGCTGTGCCCCATAACCATACCAGCCTATGCATCTGCGACTCTCACGAAGAGTGTCTATATTTGTAACCCGGGCTGCCGTCTCCTGATTTCTCGACGCCGCTGCTGGTCCCGATAAAAAATCGTATGCTCAGAGAAACCGCTGCAAAGTTCATGCCATTTTAACTGGATGTCGAGGTAGAGAGACTCCCAAGCCCTATATTGGGTCTCGAGCTCGGCCTGACCCCTGATAGACATAAACACAGCCGGAGCCAGGAGGCCCCTGTGGACATGTGCAGCCGCCTCCAGGATTGTCTCAATGTCCTTTGAAACAAACTGGTACTCGACATCTGACATGCGCATCCGGATAAGTGCCCGGAGCAAGTACGCGGCCAAGGGGTTCAGCTCCCGTGACGGATTCTCGAGAGAGAGATTAAGCCCCGCGGCGTGGCATGGGTCATGTTCCTCAGTGTCGAACCCACCGAGCGCCTGGTGCAAGAGGTTTTGTATGTTGTGGACCTCTTCTATAAGCAACATGAGATAGGACAGCCGATCGTGCAAGAGCGCGCAAATGCGAGGGCCTCCCTCTTTACCTTGCAGTGTGTTAGGGATGATAGGTCGGGCAGGGAGGGGATTCACCATTAGAGGGTTAACCTGGCTGAATTCTCCGACGCTGACTTGGCTGACGAGCCAGGGTGGAAGATCCGAAATAGATTCTTCGTAACGGGAGTTGATATCCTCCCACGGATGTTGGCCGAAGTTGGCTGGGAGCTGGATGTATTTGAAAGCATTGGACTGCATGTTTATCAGCCTGCTGGGCTGTGAGAATTGGATGTTGCTCATGCTTTCGAAATTTTCTAGCCTTTATTGTCAATGTGTTGACTTTCAAGGCTTGTTGTTGTTGTTTTTGTAGAGTGTTGAGATTTGGTATGTAGACAGAGTCCATCGGTGTTGAGAGCCAAGCAGTACTACTCTTATATCATGACAATTGCTTTCTCTGACCCTCTGGTTTTGAAGAGCATGCATTGTCTTCTGGAATCTAAAATTAGCAATTGAACAATTGACAATTGAAAATTAACAATCAGGCCTTGTCCCCTTGTTCGACAATAGCATTATCTTGGTCTAAGGAGCGGTGATCTGCCGTCCTGTCAAGGTTTCCCAACCGATTTTAATTCTAACAATGAGGACAATCCCTTAAACGCCGTGGCTATGCTACATCAAGAACTCCTTCACTTTGACAACAACGTCCCCGGTATTTGTGGGCCACTAACGACAAGTCCTCTGGGAATTTCCTGTCGTCTTTAAGAAACTTGTCAAAACTCAGAGAGATAGCCGTCAGATTCTACGCGCTCGACAGCATGGATGTTATGTCTCAGTTACACAGATTGGGGATCAGCCATAATTCCATCTCAGCATTCGAAGGCTGTTTCCTGAAGATCAGGATTTTGCAAAGGGCTACAACTCAATCCCTAGGCGGCAGGATAAACATCCGCTCGCTTCTACCGTCAATGAGGAATCTGAAATGAACTTGGGACTTGGCTACAGTAGAGGATGTGCCACGGCCCGAAGTGGGGTCAGCGGTCATCGGTGCGGTGCAGCCAGTGTTTGCGCCAAGTGAAATGGTGACTTAAGAAATCTCATTGCTTGTCGATACGATGCCACGACATCTGGCATATGTAGGAAGTACCACAGGATTCACAAACTTCCCTTGACAACTTCCGCATCTCGCATTGCGTAGGAATATTTCCAAGATTTTGGGCAGATTCGGAGGCAAGGATGAAGGGCCAATAGGAAGACATGGCGCTCTAGCTCCGGCGGCACAAATGCCAAACTCGGTCTACTTACCAACAAGCGAGAACCTGTACGAGACAAAGTTCCGATCATTTCTTGCGTACACGGCAATTGTTATACACGGGCTTTGTTAGTAGTTATTGAGCTAGACAGACTTGAACTCCACAAAGCCATCGTAACCGGTGACCTCATGGCTCAACACACGGCTGTCATGGAATGTCTTGACAAAGCTGGCGATGCTAGTTTCTGTTCGAATAACTCGAAAGGCGAGCGGCTGTGTGGCAAGATGTGTGAGACCAGGATCGAGTAGCATTCGGAGTGGATTTGTGGAAAGAAGAGCGGCAGAAACGGCAGTGAATGAGGGCATTCACACACTAGTGCTTACACTTGCATGAAATGTCTAATTAGATTCGTTCTATCGGACCATGTGGACTCCACTCTCGGCGGTTTCCTGCCCTTCTAAGGTTCGGTTCCACGTGTGGTCCCTAGATCGCATGCAATCCTTTTTCTGATCCAAGGTAAATTCCACTATTTACTTGGAGGTCTCTCAAGTTCTAGACACTTGCTATCGGATAAATACTCCAAAGATCCAGCATGTAGTTTCTCTGTCAACTACTGCGTTGTCGATCGTCAATAGCATAATGTTCTTTCGCTTTTTGACACCGTTGGCATTTGCGGCCTGCACAGCTGTCTCTGTGCTTCCAGTCGTGTCATGCGGACCTGTCTCCGTTGACTTGTTCCCTAGGACACCTGCGGCAGGTATTGATGTCCAGGCGCTCGCGGGAAACCTTAGCGAGAATGCCCAGGTCTACGTTCCTGGTGATGAGCCATTCGCTGCGCTCACGGTCCGCTGGTCTAACCTAGAACCTCCGACCCCCAATGTCGTTGTTGTTGCTGCGATCGAGGAGGACGTTTCACAGACCGTGAGTTCTCCGTTGTCCCCATCGCATTTATTCCTTCTCGCAAAACAGCTTGCCAACACTCTTTGCGCTAGGTGGCATTCGCGTACAAGAACAGTATCCCCATTCTTGCTTACAATGGGCATCATGGCACTCTTGTCTCGCTGGGAAAGATGGACTATGGTATTCAAATTTACCTCGGCCAACTCAACTCCCTGGAAATTGCCGAGGACGGAAAGACCGTGACAGTAGGCGGCGGCATCAACTCGCACAACTTGACCGAGGGTCTCTGGGCAGCAGGGAAGCAGACCGTCACTGGAACCTGCGAATGCGTCAGCTACTTGGGCCCCGCTCTCGGTGGTGGACACGGCTGGCTGCAAGGCCATCACGGCCTCATCTCGGACCAGTTCCAGTCGCTCAACGTCGTTCTTGCCAATGGTGACCTGAAGACGATCGACAGCGAGTCCGATCTGTGGTGGGGAATGCTCGGCGCAGGCCAAAACTTCGGGATCGTCACATCGGCAACCTCCCAAATCTATGATATTGTGTCCCCGAACTGGGCGATCGAGACCATCGTCTTTGGCGGCGACAAGCTCGAAGCCGTCTATGAGGCTGCTAGAAAGGCTCTCCTCAAGAACGGCACCCAGACCGACGATGTCCAGAACTACTCGTACTGGCAAAACGACTTGACGCTCGACCCCAACAATGTAAGCCTCACACACCCCTATTTTTCACAGTCTGCGCTAACATACCCACTTATAGCCTGTAATCATAATGTACATCATGCAAGAAGGGGTAGACACCGTCGACCCCGCGTACACGAAGCCCTTCCACGACCTGGAGCCCCTCAAGACCACACCCCAGTCGGGCGACTACCGCGACCTCGCCGCCTGGACCGGCATCGCGCTGGCGTCGCCGCCCTGCCAGGACTTTGGCTTCAACAACCCGCGCTTCCCCATCTACCTGCCCTCCTACAACGTGACGGCCATGCGCGCCGCATACGACGTCTACGCCGCCGCCATCTCGGGCGCAAACAACCCCTGGGGGAACTCCATCTTCATGTTCGAGGACTACGCCACCGCCGGCGTGCGCGAGCGCGACCCGGGCTCCACCGCGTTTGCCTTCCGCGAGGACCTGCTGCTCGCCGCGCCGCTCATCATTTACAACTCGACTGGCGCGGCCGAGGACGAGAGGGTCAAGGACTTGGGCAAGCAGCTGAGGGAGATAATCAGGGAAGGTTCCGGCAGGGAGGAGTTGCATGCGTACGTGAACTATGCATATGGGGATGAGGGCGTGCCAGCGTGGTTTGGTGCTGAGGAGTGGAGGGGTGACCGCTTAAGGGCACTGAAGAAGAAATATGACCCCGAGGGCGTGTTTAGCTTTTATGCGCCGATCGCGTAGGGTTAGGTAAAACGACGATATTGGGCAACGCTACAACAAGTAAATTCATGAGCTATCTTGGGTTTTCATCCTTCTGGTCTGACTTCCTCGTACGAACAGCTATTGCATACGCGAGATCAAGGTCCGAGTTCCGCATGGCCTCCGAGTCTGCTTCTAGTTCTAAAATGTGTCTTAGTTGAGCCTCCCGCTTCGTTTCGCGGCTGTGGAAGATTCCTCCACCACGAAGATTAAGCACATGCTGAGTATTGTTCATGATAGGTCTGGCACTTGAGTCTAAGATTTAGTATGGGCAAGTGTACTGTCTTTGATATTGGAGAGAATCGCTATGCTGGAAATTGCTGTATCGTGTTGAAATATATAGTTATTTGGACTCTTCTGAACTCGTACAAGTATGGGCAGTGGAGTGACTGAAGCATGTTCGCAGTCACAGCCTTTGTGCCGCCAATCGTTGTTCAACATAGCAAATCGTTTCTGTGTGATTGGCGAGCGAAAGTTAGTCAAAGTGCCCTGTAAAGATTCGGTTCTCGAGAGACTTGCCTTTTCGTCGACATTCATATGACATACAACTGATAATGAGTCAGTCCATGCTAGTTGGCAGTTTCCGTCGGATAATTAAGTGGGTGATACGCCGTACACGATGGAGATGAACTTGGGTCGGTCTCGTACCCTGTGATCATCGGTTCCTCAATTATTTCTAAAAGGGCATTTACAATACATACTGGACGGAAAAGTGCACATGAAAAATGAATACGGAGATTCGCACCTGCAAAAACGGAGGGTACACCGGTATATCACCAGCTCACCCAGCACCCACACCCATACCCAACACCCATACACCCATACATTTAACACCCACACCCACTCTTACTTATACTTATACATAACACTTAACACCTAACACCTAATATACATAATTAAATATAATTCAAGTTAGGTGTATAAGTATTAGGTAAAGTAAATGAATTAGACCTAGGTGATATGCTATGGCTATGGTATAAGTTGATGTACCGGTATGCCCTCTGGTTTTGCAGGTGCGAATCTCCGTATTCTAAAAAATTGGATCAAAGTGCAGACCATATGTAAAGTAGAGCCAACACTTCTCGGTATTCCAGGTGGGTACTGTACGATTGGTGGTGTAGCCCTGTGTTCGTGTAAAGCGAAGTTTGGGTCTACTGGGTTGATGAGATCATCCTCGCACAGTACTTTATACATGTGGCGTTAAAGATCTCAACTCTATTTGGTGTCGATCCCGGCGTGAAAATTCATAGTTGCCTCCCCTACAGTCTGAACTAGTTCACCACTCCCTGATCTCACCGCCAGGTCCGATGAAGCCGGGGCTTACCCATGCTGTCGCGTCCTTTGACAGAGCCCTGACTTGTTCCTCATCTACCTCAATACCAAGGCCAGGGCCTGAGAGGATGTTGATGTAGCTGTCGGTAACGTTCCAGACTTCCGGGTTCTTAGTGTAGCTGGTGAGGTCTTGCGTGCCCGCATTGTAGTGAATACCCAGGCTCATCTCCTGGATGGCAAAGTTGGGGCTGGAGCAGTCAACCTGGCAGTTTGCAGCCAGAGCAATAGGGCCGAGTGGGCAATGAGGAGCGAGAGCCACGTCGTACGCCTCAGCCATGGCAGCGATGCGCTTCATCTCGGAGATGCCGCCGACGTGTGAGATGTCCGGCTGCAAAATATCCACGCAACCTGCTTCGAGGAAGGGCTTGACATCCCACCTGCTGTGGAGGCGCTCACCCAGGGCGATGGGGACGCTGGTCTGCTCGGCGAGGGACTTAATGCCCCCGATGTGTTCTGAGAGCAATGGCTCCTCAATGAAGAGGGGCCGGTGCGGCTCGAGCAATTTGATGAGCTGCTTAGCCATGGGCTTGTGGATCCGACCGTGAAAGTCGACACCGGCATCCATGCCTAGCTCCTTGACGGCTTTGACTCGTTCCACACACGAATCGAGAGCTGAGGGTGAGTCTAGCCAGCCCATGTCCTCTGTGGCATTCATCTTGACGCAGCTGAATCCTTGCGACTTCCTTGATTTCCTGTTCGACTTGGGGTCAGATGATGAGAGCCCATGTGAACTTGCGGGGGACGCACGCTTCTTCTGCCACATTACCTGGCCGGTTTCCCCCAATCCACGCGTACACCTTGAGCTTGTCGCGCACCTTTCCTCCCAGCAATTGATAGATTGGTACCCCGAGCTTACGAGCTGCTCACAAGTTAGCTTTTCTCTTACCAACATGGTTGTAGAGCTGCCGCCGACCTTTCAAATCCCAAAGAGCAATATCAATCCCGGCCAAGGCACTCATGAAGACTGGACCGCCCCGGTAGAAAGTCGTCCGCCATGACATCTGCCAGATGTGCTCAATATCGTCGGCCTCGAACCCGGTGTAGCGCTCGAACCAGGCATCCAGGCACCCTTCGACAGCTTGCGTGTGGCCCTCGAGCGAAGCCTCTCCCCACCCGACGTTGCCTGCTTCGTCAGTGATCTTGACGAAGAGCCAACGTGGTGGCACGCGGAAGTACTCCATAGTTGCTATTTTCCCCATTTTGGTGGCCGGATATAAGGACGCGGGTTAGAGACGGAATTGATGTCTTGCCCAAGCAGCAGTAGACTATGCTAGCAGTTATGCTGTTCACTGCTTGTCAAAAGCGTGTGAATCGATTTGTCGGAAGAATGAACGAGGACAGGCCAAATGATGTCTCACTCCAACTTGATTATTACTGATCGACTGACACTTCCGAAGTCGTCGTTTATGCTTGCCCTTTTACCCCACGATGCTGTTAGTATGGGTTGGCATGCAGTTAACGTGGAGATTACCTCGGTAATGGCTGGTCGCTGTGCCGGCGATGCACCATGCATTACTTGAGTCTCCACCCGGAAAACATGCCTTAGTGCACCGGAAAAGCGCAATTATGTGGGGCCTGGTCTTTTCAGCACGGCACTGACCGTGAGGCCCGACGACAATTTGACTGTCGCCTGGGATTGACAAACTCGCCGGTGACCAGTAATCAATGCACATGCGGACCGGAAGTGGGATCAGAATCATAGCAGCCAATTGTATAGCCAGCAATTGCATAAATATGATCATGTGTAAATTCGGGTGTAGGTAAGAAGCTGTATTCATAATTCTAGTCACGGTGTTGCCTTTTTGCGACGGATGTCTAAAGAAAAATGATACGAAGTGTCGTTTCTGAATTCTCGGTAGAAATCACGAAGACGAGAAATCGGGTGCACCTCTATGCCTCCAGTCCACGCGCTTGCCTCGTCTTCTTCTTGAACTCAGCAACTGCCTTTGCGAGCACTTCAGGCTTCGCGTCCCCGAAGATATCAACTCCCAATCTCGCAGGTAAGTTGTACCTGTGATTGCGGTCGAGCGAGTTGACCTTTTCGAAGACATCCGCTGGCAGCTCGGAAACTAACGAAGCGTCAGATCGGCGGAATCGCATATTTGGCACTGGCGTCACTTACCTTCCAGGTTTGACTTGATTCGCGATGGAGTGACAGATTTTGTGAGCACGACGACGCCTCGCTGAACGATCCAGCTGAGTACGATTTGAGCAGGGGTCTTGCCAAGCTTCTCTGCCAGTTGGATGATAACTGGGTCCTCGATGGCCCTGATGCTCTGTTAGCCAAGATCGTGCGGCTCGTGGCTTTTTGGGAAACTCACATGGGCAAGCTGTAGATGTTGTTCCCAAGTGGTGAATAGGCTTCAACAACGATCCCCTGTGGTCTCATAAGAAAGTCTGTCGAATGTTTCCGGGCGCCCTCAAATCTCACTCACCTTATCTTGGCACCACTTTACCAACTCCGGCTGCGCAAAGTATGGGTGAAGCTCAACCTGATTGACCGCCGGCTTGATCTCGGCGGCGTCCCATATCTCGTTGATCTTGGCGATGGAGAAGTTAGAGACACCGATGGTCCTGATTTTCCCCTTCTTCACCAGAGCTTCCATCGCTCTCCATGTCTCTATTGTCGGAACATCAATGACATCTACGCCAAATGTTTGCTCATCGATAGGGAAACGCTCGGTGTCATTGATGCGACGAAATGTCACTGGCCAGTGAATCTGTTGAAAGTGAGTTGGAGGCAATCAGAGTGTGGACTCAGGCCTCATACCAGGTAAAGATCCAGATAGTCAGTCTGGAGATCTGCTAAGCTCGTGTCCACTGCCCTTTCCACATCCTCACCGTTGTGATGGGTGTTCCAGAGCTTGCTGGTCAACTGCAGATTGTGATTCTCAGTAAGGCGTTGGTCCGCATTATTTCCAGGTCAACAGCCTGGTTTAGAGGATGCTGCTCACGAAGATATCTTTGCGGGGAACACCGGATGCCTTGATGCCCTCGCCCACTTCCTTCTCATTGTCGTATACAGCCGCAGCATCGACATGGCGATAACCTGACTTGAGGGCGAGCTCAACGGCATTTTTCACCTCATTCGGCTTAGATTGCTGTCGTCGTCGAAGTCAGCACTAGCCCTGCAGTCATGATGAATGAGACCGTACCCAGGTACCCAGCCCTACTGCCGGAACGCTTAGCCCGTTGTTGAGCTTGAAGTGCTCAGCGAGCGTCGTGGAGGGCGATGTTGAACCCATGACGTTTGTGTATGATTATCACAGAATTTCTTTTAATATCAGACGAAAATTGATGAATTGTTTTCTGCTGTGTGTTGTTGTTTGGGCTTCGTGAGGGTACGAGCACCAGGGGCTCCCTCATTTGAGCTGGTAGCAGCATCTCATTATTACGTGATGGCCTGTGGACTAAGGGGACTATGCGTTGTTATCCGACCGGAAATGCCAAAGTGCATACAGTGATAGAGATATCCGGAACATGCATAAAATGCGTTGGCAGCCGAGGTCGGGCGTGGCAGGTCCGGGCGAGGGCCCCGAGACTCACCGACGTGCGGAGTGGGCACCGGCGCCCCTCGGCAGTCAATGGCCCGAGAGACAACCGACCAACGGTCCACCAGCCGATTGATTGCCCGTGAATCACCTCCAACACAAATTCATGAGGAGGTAACAGGCCCTCAGTGCACCACAGAAACACCGTCCTACCTCAAGCAATCAAGAAGCAAGCCACCAGACCAAGCCACCGGACCAAGCCAAAATGTCATCCCCTGTCTCCAGCCCTCCAACGGGCGTCTTTGTCCCCGTGCCTACCTTCCTGAAACCCGCCTCCGCATCGGCAGGCCTGCAGCCCAAGGTCGACGTTGAGACACAGGTCAAGCACTCGGTATTCCTGGCCAAGAATGGCATCCGCGGTCTTGTGCTACTCGGGTCGACTGGAGAGGCCATACATCTGAACAAACAGGAGCGATTCGACCTGATTGCCGGCTGCAGGAAGGGCCTTGACGATGCAGGCTTTCCCGACTACCCCATCATGGCCGGTGTGCTCACCAACGGCATCGATGAGACCCTGGAGTGGTTGCAGGACTACGCCAAAGCCGGTGCACAGTGGGGTCTCGTGTTGGTCCCGGGCTACTTTGGCACGTCAGGCTCGCAGGCCAACATCCAGGAGTGGTACACAATCATTGCAGACAACAGCCCCATCCCTATCCTGATGTGAGTCGGGACTCTGAAGATCAGTTTGGAGTTCATTTGAAAGTGTTCTGACCAATGATGCAGATATAACTACCCGGGCGTGACAAACAACGTTCTGGTTGCTCCCGAGACGTACTCGGCTCTGGCTCAGCACCCAAAGATTGTGGGATGCAAGATGTAGGTTCACTTCCCGACTCGCTTGGACACACCCCAGGAACGATTCTATATGCTGACTCATAATCCAGGTCTCATGGCAACGTGTCTTACCACGTCCAAGTATCCCTTGACCCAGCTATTGACCACAACAAGTTCCGAGTGTACAGCGGCTTTGGTCAGCAACTCGGGCCCATCGTGTTCTTCGGAGCAGCTGGAGTCATCGATGGCTTGGCGGCCATCTACCCCAAGACCGTGTCCCGATTGATGGAGCTCGCAGAGAAGAGGCCAATCGACCCCGACACGCTGGCCGAGGTGCAGAGACTGCAGTACGTAGTTAGCAAGGCAGAGGAGTACATAGGCAAGACCGGTATTGTTGGTATCAAGGAGGCCGTCTTCCGTGTCACCGGTCTGGGCACGCTGGAGGGCGGTAGGCTACCCCTGAAGGGAAAGCTGGCGGACGGAGAGTGGGACAAGCTGAGGAAGCTGTATCTCGCTGATGTTGAGAAGTCGGAGAGCAGTCTGTAGGTCCAGGTTACTCTAGCATGATAGTACTCCAACAAAGCGTTCAGACAGTCTCGAAGGAATAGACAATACTCTTCAGCTCAAGGTACTAGGGAGCCGTAATCACATACGTATGGATGTACACAGGACCTCCTACCTTGGTTACTCCCAAGTATTCAAAATCGTCACACGCACATCCATGTCGCGGGTATCGCAAGGTCTCGAGTCACACGAGTGGACGTGTGAAACCACACGGTGACAGGCCACATGACCGCCCACATGACACCGGTCTCCGGTGTCCGTCCAGCAAGGCAACGGAAAAGACACGATTCCTGCCAATCAAGCCTGCTGCCAGACACATGCAAACCCCCCACAGGCCCTAGGCTATGAACGTCTCTATTCCATGGGGAGATGGATGACCTTCAGTCCAGGGGGAACACCTCAAGGGACTGGCATAGTCACAAGAGGAAAGGCTGCCAAGATCTGTCACTCTCGTCCCGTCCCGTGGTATCGGCAGATGCAGCCAACCCCTTGTCAGTCATCGGCTCAGTTCAGCCGCACCATGGATCGGGACCATGTTCCCCGAGCACGGGTTTAAGAGTGAGGATCGGCTCAGGCGCAAAGGTGATTTCGTACTGTAAACGATGTCCACTTTATGTTGATCTCCGTACAATAGATAGTTTACAGGAAAGTAAGTACGGCCTACCGAAAATTGTTATCACACAACTTGATCGCAACACACCGCTACCGAATGCCTAGCCGGCTTATAGAAGACTGTCCAACTTATCATCCGCAACCAATACCGGATTAAGAGATTTCACTTAAACTTCTACTGGTCAGGTGTCTCTTAACGCAATGTCGTTAAATTTTCACCTGGGGGCTTGTGCCAAGTGGTTGCCTCGAGGTCTCGCTTAGCAGTCCAAGTTCCAATCTGTTCATGACCAAGAAATATGAGCGTTCAACATATCTTAATACAGCATCAGAGCAACGGACCCAGCTGCCACAAGTGGCCTTTGGCTGAAATGGAAATCATATGATTACCCGAGATTTTGTCGTTAGTACCCTCATCTCCGCAAGTGTCACGCACGACTCGACTGGGACTTGGCATGTGAGTGGACCGCGGAGATAGCAATGATGCTTTGATTATCTTCTTGTTCGATCGATCCCGAAACCAGGATATAGTACCATTTGGGCTATGAATTGATCGGTTAGTAGAAATGTTGACTACACTTTCAAGGGCACATCGAAGACATGTAGATAGAAAGCATCGTGATGCCCACAATTTGGCCTTGGTGACTCACTGCACAGTGACACACCCCCAGGGTTCATTCGGAACGCTCGGATACTTCGGGCTGCTGCTTTCGTCCGTCTATGCACCGGCGACATCAATCCGGCTTCAGATCCGATTTGTGAGACCGAATCCTCTCAAGTGCCCACGTTCCTATTTCAATCATGCTTTCTTGAATTTCATTCCTCAGTGGTTGACATACCCCGCCTTTGACATCTTACTATTATTTGCATCGACGATTTTATGGTGTTGCAGGTGAGAAGTTTGCAACTCCTCGGTGTTGCTTATGTTGACTGACGCGACGAACAGGCTAGAGTCACGTTTAGATTGACAGCAGCCAAACTTCTCATAACGGGCTTAGGCCGGATTTCCCTAACTTCTCCTCCTCGCTATTACAGTAGGACCCTGACACCTACCCAATTCGATATGGCGGACCAAGGGCTGAAGACTTATCGCGGCAACTGCCGTTGCAAGGCCTATGTTTTTGAGGCAAGATTGACTGAGATCAAGACGGTTTACGACTGCAACTGCAGTTTGTGTGTCAGGAGGGCTAGCTTGTATGCCACTCCAGTGAACCCAGCCGACATGACCTGGATCAAGGGGAACGAGACTTCCATGGCGGACTACATGTTTGGAGCTAAAACGTTCCATCACAAGGTCTATTGAATCATCTGCGTGGCAGAATGCCCAAGAAAAGTTCGATACTGACTTCGGGGTACAGTTCTGCCATATCTGTGGCACATCCTTGATTGGCCATGGGATCTCTCAGCCTGATGGCCCAGAGAAACCGGACTACGGTGTGAATGTAGGTCAAGTTACCGCATCATCGGAGTCCCGACTAATAGTTTAGGTACGGACGATTGAGAACATCGACATCGGAAAGCTTGACATTGACATGTAAGTGCAATCCGACACCTACCTAACTTGTTTGTGTCGTTCAGTGCTGAACCTCGGCGTTGTCCTAGGTACAATGGTGCTGCTACGCCTCCAGCATATCAAACTCCCGAATTCACCGGCAAAGTACCCGAAGTGGAAGTCGAGGGCGGGCAGATCTTGGCGGGAAACTGCCATTGTGGCGGAGTCCGACTCGCGATCAAAACCAAACCGTTGCATGAGGTCAACGACCTGTTTCAGTCTCGTGTATGTGCTGCTTCTACAAACTTATTGCAAGGCCTTGGCTGATTTCGAGTAGTCTGGGGCAATCTGGGCGCTTTTTAGGGATGAGCAAGTGGCTTTGTCCGGGGAAGAAAACCTGACTTCCTACATTCGTCCAGGAAACGACGTGGTAAGTGACAGGTTCTGCAAGGTTTGCGCAGTCCCTATCAGTAAAGCAGCAACGGAATTCGACGGGATAAAACCGGGAACATCGACGGAGAACCCGCATGGTTATGGAACGGCGAGGGCACAAGCATTCAATGCCAACGTCTTGAACGGCGTCGATATGAAAAAGCTGAAGACAAGGCAGCTCGATTGACGGGAGACATTGTCGCTCTATATCAGCCTTTGAGATGTGCCCATCGCTATCTTGGACGCCGATTGCAAACAACTCATGGGAGCGCGGCCTTCGGCTACAGTGAGCTCGCTTGAAGAGACCAAATGACCAGGAATTAATAATAATTCGATTCGAGTACTCTTTGCGTTGAGTCGGAGAACTGGAAAGAACCGTCACCCAGCAAATCCTCGAGATTGCCGAATCCAGATGTGACCTTGGTAGGATTAGCAGTGTCCTACACCATGTGGGAGCGGCCTTGTTTACTCACCATAGAATCGAAAGTCCCCCATCCTGACATATCATAAAGAGAGCTGCCGGGACTTGCGTCGAAGCCATTGATGTCGTTGACGTCTGCTGCGAGCGGATGGTGGCCAAAACCTGCAGTCTCAGCCAGAACGGCCTCCTCTGGGCCCGGGTTCTCAGGGTGTTGCGAGTGAGCGTCATCCGCAGCAACCATGGTTTGGTCGTCTGGAGCCTGTTCCGAGTGTCGTATGGCTTCTTCACGTAGCTCGTCCAGTACTAGACAGTACCGTCTCGCTAGCGAATGCTCCTCCGCGATCATTGACATTTGCTCTTGGCATCTGGTTGCCACAGATAGATGCCGGTCCTCAGAGTTGCTTGCTTTTTGCTGAATGGAGAAAACGTATAGCACGACGGCCGCACAGAACGCATAGTATGAAGTAAACTTTCCTCAAATTCAGAAGAAGTCCTCAAATGATAAATGCGGCGATGGAAAGTGACTTACCCAGAATGCTTTGAACATCATCTTCGCACTGATGAGCTCGTCGACCAGGTCACATATGTTCAGCGCGGCTTGAAGGCATTCCTTGACACGGTCCTCGACCTGCGTCGTGTTCGCACTTGTCCGCGTGACCCCGAACTTGTTGAGAAGGAATGGCCTATGTGTCAAGATCGTGGCGTGCCAGTATGCTAGATTCAGAACATGGCGTTGCCGTTGGTAGATAGGCAGAAGCAAAGACGTGTTGATCCTGCCAGAGTCTAAGAACTCCGCCATTTCTTGGTACCAATTCCTCAGTCTCGTTGAATATTGAGCAGTCACCTTCAACCGTACGGACGTCGACAGTGGCCAGATGGGATATAGGTCCTTGAGGATGCCATCATTGATTCGTGACAGCCGGATGTGTGCCACGGCGCCAAGCATCAGTGGTTGGCCAAGAGGAGCTTTGGGCTCAACGCCGACCTGCTCGAGGTCTGAATCATCAATGCAAGACGGTAGCTCCTGATCAATATCCTCCTCGTGGAATGTGCGGGGCCTACCAAGTGCTGCCGCAAGATACTTGTCCAGGGTGTAGGCGCACCAGAAGGTTCTTCGACGACACTCGGTCTCAACTTTCCCTGTGCGACCCTGAACCTCTGTCTTCTTGCCCCTGTTCAGCCCGATGGCTAGTGCGAGATGAGCTGTCGTCCCAAATAGCGTCCAGCAGTGATTGATGCGTGACTGTGACAACAACCAAAAACACTGCGCTAGACGAGCTTGGACACTGGCAAGGCGGACCTTGCCCCGTTCCTTTTGTAGCTGATGCTCTGCTGCGAGGAAATAGCGGGAGCTGACGTCGGCCATTTTCTCGTGATTTGCATCAGTAGCAGGTTCGGTCATGTAAAGGCTGGCTTGGGCAAAGACCATGAAAAGGAGAGCAGTCCTTGCCGGAGCCTCATCTCTGCTGCTCATGCATCCATTGGATGTGTACAAATCCTCGAACCATGCTTCGACTGTGGGACGATGCAGAAATCGGTGAGTCGGCACCGCGAAGTCAAAGTATCTGACCAGAAGTTTCCGGGTCACATCCTTGGGAGGAAGTACGAAGAATGAGACATCGAAGTCCGGTAAGGGAGCATCTCCGAAGGTGAATATGGACGAGGACGGTGGGAACTTCAAGGTTTGGTAGACCCTCCTCTGCACTCGGAGCAGAAAAGAGACACCTGAAGCAGGACCCACATAGTGTCCCTGTTGATCTGTTTGTGTAGGTTCAGGCGACGCTCGCAATGATAGCGGCTCAGAGACTGGCTCCGGCGCCGGGTTAACAGACTTTGTAGAGCTTTCCACGGCGAGGACCGGGCGCGTCACAGCTGTTTGGTCGTCGCCCACAACGGACGGGGCACGGCCCCGGGCGTATGAGGCGTCATATGAGCAGCGATTGCCCTTCCTCAAGCATATTTCACAGGGTAGTGCCCCAGTACAACGTATCTTTTGTCTGGACTACGTGGTCAGCCTTTGCCTCGATTCTCAATGCACGTGGAACATGTACGCCCAGCCTCCCGGCACACAAAGAGCTTGCGGACAACATATTGCATTCGCGACGTGCTGAAAACGGCAAGGAACCACAACTACAGCAAACATACTTCAGAATACGCGAACACAGAAAACAACATACCGTTTGCACTGATCGCAAGCCCTCGTGACCCTAACCCTTTCCCTCTCGCTTTTCCTACGGCTCCTGCGATGCGACTGCGGTGTGGATGACCCGGGTCCGGGTGGGGTGACCATGAACAGCTGCGGCCGGCTATTGTGATCCATCTTGGTTGCGCTATCCGGGTGGTTGTACGCGGAGCGGACAGCGGTTCTGCTTTTCCAGTACCAGAAGGTAATCTTGCAGGACAATTCGAGTTTTACAATTCGGAAAAGGGCAGCTTTTCCGAGCACGTGTGGAGCAATTGGGAGCCGGAAAAGAGTCACCTCACTAGTTTAACCTCGGATAACTTCACCCCGAGCCTGGGGCCGTCTGGACGTCATGCTTTAGCTCGATCCTGCCGCGGTTCTCCCGGTCCACGGCCCACGGCCTGCGTCCATGGGTCCCCCTTATCCGCCACCAACATGGGTCATGTACTCGTTCTCCATTCCAATGCTTGCGTGGTACTCAATGCACGAACCGAGGAATTACAGCGTACCACCAACGTGTGACATCCGCTCAGAGGCGCCATACAAAAGCACCAACGCTCGTCTCGCCCACGATGGCTGTATTAGCAAATGGTCAAGTACCAGACTCACCTGACAACACAATGGCTGTCGCAACCCAGCAGATGCCGGCTTTGCCCCTGGATGTGGGGGTGAAGCCAACAGAGAATGGAACGAACGGGGACAGTGATTCTCAGGTTGTCACTATCACAGACTTGCTGCTTAGCAAAGTCCGTGAGACACCGGAAGCCGTCTTCATACAATACCCAGCTACCGCAAAAGGAAAAAGTGACTATGTCGGATATACGGTTACCGACGTTGATCGATTGGCGGATGAGGCTGCTCGCCAGTACGTCGCTCGAGGGCTACGTCCCGAGGTATGCATCGTCTTTTGAATGCATCCAGTATTAACATGACGATCTAATTGGTTTTGTCACAGCCTACAACGGAGAAGTGTGAAGTGATAGCGCTGCTGGCAACGTCCAATCTCGACTATGTCGCGTCGATGCTGGCATTGAGCCGGGTGGGCTTCTCAGTCTTGTTCCTGTCAACTCGACTGACCACAGAAGCCTACGTGAACCTTCTACGTCTGACTGGCTCGCGAAAGCTTGTCGTTGGCAAAGAGTTCAAAACGGCAGGAGAGCAAATCAAAGAACAGTATCCACTGTCGTCCTACAATATCGTGGAAAGATCCGAGTATGACCTCGACAAGCCTTCAGGGCCCCGGTTCCCTTATGCGCGGCCGACAAATGCATCCCAGCAAATTTCTTTCATTGTACACTCTTCGGGTTCTACTGGCCTTCCCAAGCCAATCTATCAAACACATTCTGCTTGCCTCGCAAATTATTCTAGCGGGATTCCGTACCGGGCGTTTCTGATGCTGCCACTCTTTCACAACCATGGAATATCTGTCACATTTCGGGGCTTGATTGCCGGGAACAGGATCTCCATGTACAATGCCAATCTGCCTCTGGCCGGAAGCACTCTAATTGAGTCTTTGAAGGCAACCCAGCCTCAGAGTCTTCACTGCGTCCCATACGCGCTGAAGCTGATGGCGGAAACTCCTGGCGGAATCGAAGAGCTGAAGAAGCTGAGCCTCGTCATGTACGGAGGCAGCAGCTGTCCGGATGACCTAGGAGACAAGTTGACTGAAGCCGGAGTCTACGTGGTAGGACAGTATGGAACGTAAGTAATTCCTACAAAGTGTTCCAAGATGCAATTTGGCTAACTCTGGTATTCAGCACTGAAACAGGTCAGCTCATGACCTCGTTTCGCGATCAAGGCGATAAGGGGTGGAATTACATGCGACCATTCCCTGTGACGAAGAAATTCATCAAAATGGTCCCAAGAGGCGCAAACACATTCGAGTGCGTGGTTCTCGACGGCTTGCCGTCCAAGACCACGTCAAATTCCGACGACCCGCCCAACTCCTACCACACCAGAGACACATTCAGCCCACACCCAACGATTCCAGACGCGTGGAGGTACCTGGGACGTCTCGACGACAGGGTGACTCTCGTCAACGGCGAGAAAGTGCTCCCAATTCCTTACGAGCACACCATCAGGCAACACGACCTGGTGCAAGAAGCCGTGGTGTTCGGTGTGGAAAAAGCTGTCCCTGGCTTGATGATCGTCCCAAGCGACAAAGCAGCGTCGTTAACAAGAGATGAGATCCTTCAGGCCGTGCAACCGAACATCGAGCTTGCGAACTCACGAGCCGAGGAGTTTGGGCGCATCTCTCCAGAAATGATTGAGATTTTGGACGTCGGGACAGAATACCCTCGGACCGACAAGGGCACAGTCATCCGCGCCGCATTCTACAAACAGTTCGCAAAGCAGATTGATGACACCTACGACCGCTTTGCCGCGCCACAAGCTAGTCTCCGCGCCCTGGAGTATGAGGAGTTGGTGAAATACCTGCTCGATGTTTTCCGCGTCAACTTGGGTGTCACCAACCTGGAGCCCACGACAGACTTCTTCGAGGGCGGAATTGACAGCCGTCAGGCAATCACGGCTCGAGCCCAAATCACCAGAGAACTTGACGTAGGGGGCAATCCTGTTGGATCCAACGTCATTTTCGAATATCCCAACGTTGAGCTTCTTGCCAAGCACTTGTACTCACTGAGGACAGGTGTAGCGCAAGAAGCGGATGACGAGCTCTCCGCAATGGCTCAATTGATTGAGAAATACTCCGAATTCCCCGCCCGAGAGCCTGGCACAATTCAGCCAAGCGGTGAGACAGTGGTAAGTGCAGTGTACCATGCCATGAGTACGAGAACGTGATGCTGAAGTTGTCTCTAGATATTGACGGGCGCCACGGGTTCTCTGGGAGTCAACATCCTGGCCCAGCTTCTCAGGAAACGCACGGTCAAGAAGGTGTACTGCCTCGTGCGAGCGTCGGCGAAAGACGCAGCCAAGGCCCGAGTCATTTCAACACTCGAGGGAAAGGGCCTACCTTCTCTCACAGAAGAGGACTTCTCCAGGGTGTCATTCCTACCTGCGGACCTTTCCAAGCCATCTCTCGGACTGGGTGAAGAGACCTTGGCTGAGATGCGCGAAAGCCTTACGCTAGTCATCCATTCCGCTTGGGCCGTCAACTTCAATCTCGGCGTCCGCAGCTTCGAGTCTCAACACATCAGAGGCGCGCACAATCTGATCAATGTGTGCCTTCAGACTAAGACGGTGGATCCAGCTCGGTTCTACTTCTGCTCGTCCATCTCCTCCGCAGCCGCTACACCGCTGCCGGCGACCATTGGGGAGTCACATATCGAGAACCTTTCCCATGCACAGTCCATGGGCTACGCACGCTCAAAGTTGGTCACAGAGCACGTAATAAAGAATGCAGGCGAGAGAACAGGAATGACAGCTACTGTGTTGCGCGTGGGACAGATTGTAGGAGATACGAAGCATGGTTCGTGGAACACCACAGAGGCAATCCCCTTGATGATTCAGAGTGCAAAGACCATTGGCGCGTTGCCAGCACTTGAAGAGGTAAGTTCGCACGCCCGATGACATTTTGCACACTTTGGTATTGACAAACATAACAGACACCATCTTGGATGCCGGTCGACCTTGTGGCTCAATCTGTAATCGAATTGTCCGGCGTCGACCAAGATGGTTATTCTCCCAAGTCTGCCGTGTACAACGTCCAGAATAACAGGCTGTTCCATTGGACACAAGATCTTCTCCCTGCGCTCAAGAATGCTGGGCTTGACTTCAAGACAGTGTCTCAACGCGAATGGGTTGATCTGCTCCGCAAGTCTGATCAGAACCCGGAAACGAATCCTACCATCAAGTTGGTAGATTTCTTTACTTCGAAGTACGATAATGACAAGCCTGGCAGAAGCGGGCTCAAGTTCGCCACTCAGAAGGCAGAGGCAGAGAGTGAGGCAATGAGGAAGGGTTACGATGTAGTCGGCAGCGGCTTGGTCGGGACGATGGTTGCATGGATGGAAAGCCAATGGTAAGACCAGATTCGACAAAGATAAAGCAAAGATCAATATTACATGACGTCCAAAGCATTCATCGTGTTCAGAATATTTGACATGTGCAACACACACACACATGAAGCCTCATGCACGGCACGTCATCTATTGGATGAAACAAACGTAAAAGGAAGTTCAAGTCAGTGCCCACATGCCCCACGCAGAACACGCGAGAACGGTACCATCATTACCGCGACGAGAGTGGTTAGTTCCGGCCTCGTTTGAGACAAACGACAGCCGCGATGTTTCTGCGGGTTGGCTGGCCGCCTGGTCCGGGTATGTGCGGCCGAGGCTCCTCAGGTGGAACCAACCCAATTGGCGGCAATTGAAGTTACAACGTATTTTCCACCAAGGAACTCCAAAGCCGTCCGGGGTGCATAGCGGACCGCAATGGAACCCCCTGAGGCACACCAGGAACAGATCTCTGAATATAATATCTTGGCGCCCTCATGCACGCCAAGGAAAGCTCGAAGGCTTCTACTGTGTAGAGTCGCATGGTTTTATCATATTCAGTCTCTTCATTCTGGGATGTCACTACGCTCCACACCCTCGGGCCTCGTGTGATCCCATACCCCTAAGTCATTTCATGTACCCCAGAGTCTCACTCTTGGCACACGGCACAGCCGCCCATCAGGTTATTGATCATGGCGATAACAAGTTTGCGTACCGGTCAGCCGGCCTGTGTGCAGCTTTTCCGCGATGGCCAGCCAAGCGCACCCTGACCCGGTGTGGAGATTGAGGGATGGAGCGTGATTCGTGGGGAAATCAAACATTTGTACTGGAGCAACTCCATTGACAGAACAACGGCGAGTCTGCTAAAGACTGACCCGGAAGAGACGTGTCGAGAGTGCGTTCCCGTGTTTGTCGATCTTGGACGAACAGGTATATGTCGAGCTGTTATTAGACTATAAAGAGGCGGCCAATGCCGCTGTCTTCGCCATGGGTAGAACACACAATCCAAACCCTGACGATCTTTGAACCAAAAGTCCTTGACAAGTTAGAAACAAGTCACCATGCGCAGTTTCTCTCTCCTCGCCCTTGCCCCGGCTGCTCTCGGCGCGCCGAATGCGCCTCGTGCTGCACCCGTCGATGCTCTCGTCGGTTATGGCGCCAGTGCCACTGGTGGTGGAAGTGGTAGCGGAACGACTGTCACATCTTGCTCTGCTTTCAGTACAGCTGCCGAAGCCGGTGGTGTCATCAAGATCTCTGGTGTCTTGGACGGCTGCGGAATCGTCGACCTGGTATCTGACACTTCTGTCATTGGTGTCGGGGCAAAGTCTGGTTAGTGAAACCTCGATGAAGTGCTTTCTAACATTTCAAATGAGAGACGGGATGCTGACGAACTCATCGTCATAGGCTTGACGAATGGAGGTATTCGGGTGAAGAGGGCGGAAAATGTGATCCTCAGGAACCTATACCTGCACAACGCCCCAAGCAAGAAGGACTTGGTAGAGCTTCAATACTCTACCAATGTCTGGATCGACCACAACGACTTCTCGTCGAATGGTATCACTGGCAGCAAGGATGCCTACGATGGCTTGCTGGATATCACTCATGTGAGAAAAGCCCCTTTCTGTCCGGTTTGGGCGAATTTTTATGAAGCTAACAGAATATTAGGGCTCTGACCAGGTTACCGTCTCATGGAACAAGTTCCATGATCACTGGAAGGCAAGAACTATTCATCACCCCTTCGAGACATGTCAACTAACAATCAAACAGGGCAGCTTGGTCGGGCACTCTGACAGCAACTCCGGTGAGGACACAGGGAAGCTCCACATCACGTACCACCACAACCATTTCACCAACGTCAACTCCCGCCTTCCATCCGTCCGGTTTGGAACGGCCCACGTCTACAGCTCGTGCTACGAGAACAACCCAACCTCGGGCATCAACTCGCGCATGGGAGCACAGGTGCTGGCTGAGAACAACTACTTCCTGAACGTCCCGCAGGCCCTTGTGACCAACGTGGACAGCGACGAGGACGGGTACCTGGTCAACAAGGACAACGTTCTCATCAACTCCACCATTTCCATCACCCAGGTGGGAAGCCTGAGCCCGCCGTACAGCTACACGTAAGTACAAGTTGGATGCGTTGTGATCATAGTAATGCACCACGAGCTAACATGGACAAATTTAGGCTCGACTCTGCCGACTCTGTCTGCTCCATTGTCAAGGCGAGTGCTGGAACTGGAATCGTGGGTTGATAATTGGATCCTTGGATGACGTTAGCGCCAGCACACAGTCTCCCCGATTCAATGTTCGGACTGTGATCAACACGGCCTTTCTTTCTCTATCGACATTTGGCTCTTGGATCGACGGGTTGGATCTAAGTCTCATAGAGGAGCATTTTCATGGTATATATTAGCAATCTGATTTGACTATATGAGATGACTAGAGGCCCTTGTCGGACAACGTGATGAACATTATTTATAACGTCAATGTTGTATTGCAACGTTAGACAGGCACATATGTACTGCAAATGGACTACCCCTGCGGTATTCCCCTCAGGAGCTTCGAGGTCAGTTTCCGAGAAGGCGCATTATTTTAAAGAAATGTTTGTTCGACGAGACAAATGAATTCAAAGGAATTTGATCATGACCGTTGCTAACAAAAGAACAAATGACCAGCGCCAAATCTGGAGCGTGACACATCCACACGCTCAAAAGTCCGTCATCAATCGTTGATAAGCTCACTAGAGGAACTGGTGGTCGCAGAGTCATCAGAGTCATAATCAGAGTCCACGGCCAGGAAATCCCCAAGAGAGTCCTCGTCCGTGACATCCTTCAAGGTCGTAAACTTTCTGAGGAGATCGGCGACGGTAGCAGCCCTGATCTTCTCGAGCTCCTCGACAAAGTCGACAAACATCAGCTGCTCGTCCTCCTTCTCGCTGATCTCATATTCTGAGCGCCAATCGATGATGGGCACAACCTTGCGCGGCGGGGGCGGGAACGACCGGCCACCAGGCGGCGGTGGTGGTGGCATCCCCATCATGGGTGGCGGCCGCATGGGTGGTGCCGGGTGTCTCATCGCAGCCATCCGTTGCGCCTGCATCTGACGCATTCTCGCGTGCATGGCGTTACCTGCTGGGTTCGGCGCATGCGGATTGATGAGGAATGGCGGCGGACCGTAGAAGCCACGCAGCGGTGTGTCTGGCCACATTTGCATGCTAATGGCTGCACCAGGCTTGATTGTGGTGCCCCAAAGGTGAGGGAGTATACGGTCACCATTGGGAGTTACTGAGCGAGTGTCAGCGATATTCTCGTCCTCAGTTTGTGACCAAAGCAAGCCCTTGCAGCCGCGGAGACGTCCAATGACCCTTGGAGAAGCAGCTGAGACAGTTGGGTCCCATGATTATGCAGCTGTGTGATGGACATGTTTGGAATTTACTTACGGAGATCGAAATGACCTTCGATAACATGAGGCCCAATTTCTTGTACATGGTTGAAAGCCTCTATCAGGGTTGCTTTCATGGTCTAGACAATAATTAGTATCTTTACAACTCTTCCCGAGCCCACCAGGGGCTCCATAAATGATGAGGGATCACTTACGTCCCACTTCCGACAAGTCTCAAATGGAAGGGTGTAGGTACGTCCCACAGCGTCTTTGAGAGAGATTGGTCGCGGCTCCTTACGGAGAGACAAGAACACCAGTACGAAAGGGTCATCTCCCTCCTTGTTGTACTCCTGGAACGCAACGCAGACCCTTTCACGGCTCTGGTGTCGGTTCGCCTCCTCGACGATTTCATCGATTGCCAGACGTGTGACCTGTGCCGCATCAACGTAGCTGTTCCAGGTCGACTTTTCTTTCTTCCCGTCCTTGATGACCTTGTTCAGGCCGTAGGTAAGGCGCTTGTGGCCGAATGGGACCTTGGTGGGCTTTATAAAGCTTGAGTTCTGACGGATATAAGCCTCGAGTTTTGTGCTTGGCCAGTCAGTCTTGAACTTGTCGTCTGTCCCGAATATCCGTTGTTTCCAGTCAAAGAAGTAGGCCGAGAGATCGGAGCCTATGTGGCCAGTCAAGGTGAAAGATCGCAGTGTCTTGCTCTTGTCACCTTGTGCCTCTGGTTCAGTCACCTTGACGTCGCAGAGCGGCTTGGTTTCGCCTTGATTCGCATCAGTGGCGTTTTTGTCTGTAAATTTGACACAGTCAGTTGCCGTGGTCGTCAGAAGAATTCTCAAGCTTGCTCACCTGCATCCACGACATCGGTAACATCTTTGGCCACAGGCTTAGGAGCCTCATCATCAACGGCTGTGCTGGCAGTGACTGAAGTTACCCCAGAGCTTGCGACGCTCGTGACCGATGCAGTATCAGAACTGTCCACTTCTCTCTCTAATTCCCATTTCCGCTGTGCCTTTTCCTGCTTTTTGGACTTCTTCTTGGTGAACTTCACTTGCCTCTGCCGCAGCAGCTGGATTGAACTTCTGTACATGAGTTCATTCTCGAAGTCGCCTGTGTTGCGTTCGACAGATCTGCACTTGCGATTAGTAAGTTGTTACTTGAGAGGAGCATGACTGGGAAAAGTACCCATTCTGTAATTGAGCAAGTTTGAAAATGTGCAAGTGGATCAGCAGACCCGTCCTGATCCATTGCAACTGCTCCTGGCAGCGCTTACCCCGTGGTTCGAGCCATTCCTGTTGGTCGTACTTTGAGGGTATTTGGACCACTTTGATAGACTTGATCGAGCCAGGATCGGGAATTGGGCCAGTGAGCAACTCAGTCTTCAAGTTCTCAAGACTCGAAGTTTGAGAATCGTCATCTTTTGAATTTCCTCTGACACCAGCCTTCTGGGTGATTAGTATGATCGATTTGTAAATCAAGCCACACTTGACAGCCAAAGTTTCGATCTCATCTAGGTACGAGGAGGTAACAGCCGGCTTCGTGTTTCGTTCGTACCCGATCGCTTCATCAGCACTCATCAGATTTTGCAACTGCCGGAGAGTGCCAGATGTGGCCTCGATGTCATAATGAATGTCCTTAAAGTCCTTCTGACTGCTGGGATTGAGCTCAATGAGCGTCTGCAGGAGGCTCGCGAGCTTTTGGCCCAGGGCCACGGTAGCTGGGATTGAGGACCCTACACGCATATCTGCCATTTTTCCGGGTGGATGAGCAGGACGAAGAAAGAAGAAAGGGGTGACTGAAAGAACAAGAGCAGAGGAACAGAACGGAGGTGATCAAGTCGGCGCTGATAAAAGCCCATGAATGCGGCGCAAGTAGCGGGGAACAGCGGTTGCGATCAGGCTCTGTGCAATGCAGGCTGTCATCTCTGCATCAGAGCTGCGCTCACAATTGGAGACTCCGTGATATTGAGGCTTTCGGGTGCAGTAGCCCCAACAATGTGCAACTCTAGCCAGCCAATCCTCGTTGCATTATCCCACGCTCTAGATAAAAGCCCAGCAAGTGGAAGGCCAACACGTCCAATCTTGGCACCTGCAGTAAGCTTGGTACGACGCCAACGCCGAACTATCTCATGTTCGGTGTTGCGTATATGCAGGAGCTTGCAGTTTTGACATCCCAAATGACGTGCGTTACGTTGCAGATTGAAAATCACGCGCTTCCGGTTCAGAGCCTTATTGTCAGTGAGGTTCGGTGAAAAGCTGCAGTTGGTCTCCACAAATGGCTCAATTAGTGTTAGCCACAATTCACTGCCTCATTTTGATTGTTCATACAGTTTGATTTTCTCTGCCTATCATTCCGTAATGCTGGTATGTCATCGTGGGTGCTAAAATATGTACATTGAAGACCGCCCGTTCAAGGTTGCACTGCTCGCGTGTGTTCGAGCTTTAAACCCTCTCCATGGCTCAAGGGTAGAGAGCATTGATAGCATTGACATGATCAGTGACCATGCAGTCCCAATTGCCCTCTTTGTAGAACACAGTGTTGCCATCCTGGGAAGTTTGGCTCCCAGTGCTAGGGAGAGTGTCGCCATATTGCCAAAAGAGATCGGCAGCAATTCCGGAGGTGTTAAGAGCAGTCTTTTGCCAGGGGTTCTCGATGGTGCAGTTGTTCTCACCGCCGTATTCTTCCATTAGGCATGGCTTACCAGCAGCTGCGCAGGCATCACCGTGAGTGGACACCCAAAGGCTTCCCCACTCATAAGGTTGGCCCCCTAATAGAATAATCAGCAATGTACAGATAGATAGAAGCATTGGTTGCAGATAACTTACAGCTATCGGGGTACAGGTGGAAGGTAGCGAAGTCCAGGGTGGTGATGTTCATATTGTCAGCCCAAGTAGAACCACCCGCTGATGTTGTGAACGGGTAGCTGCCGTCACCTCCGGCCACGGGTCCAAAGCCCTCATCTCCGATCGTGACCATGTGGTTTGAATCCAGAGACTTGATGTACTCTGAGGTAGTCTTGGCCCAGTTGTAAATAACGGACCTGTCCACTTGTTAGATGGATAAAGTAAAACACATTTCCAGAATAAGGACATACCCATCGCAACCGCTGCATCTCGGCTCGTTGGCTAGCTCCCAAGCAAAGACAGTGGTCGAATCTTTGTATCGGCTAACAACCGCATCAATGTACTTCTGGTACTGAGCCTGAGAAGTCTCGTCGGTGAACCACGTCGTAGCTGATCCTCCGAATGCGGACACATAGGCCGCAATACCTCCATAGTCGCTCCAGTTGTTCACAAAGTTGATGATCAACTTCAGCCCGTGTGTTTCGGCAGCGGCAACGACAGCGTCCATTCGCTCAAGACCATTTGAGCCCGTGTTGATCTCTGATCCACTTGCTGACAAGTATTGGTAGTACACGGTTCCAGCGTCGGGAATCTTGTTCACGTCGTTGAACCCCCAAACTCGTATGACCTTGAGGTCGGCTGCAGCCATATCCGAGAAAACCTTGTCGACGTCCTCGTCTGATGTCAAGAAGCCACACCAATAGCAGTTTGTTCCGGCATAGTACTTGGTCTCTCCATCAATGTTAAAGAACAGACCGTCCGTCTTGGCGAATGTTGCCGCAGCCGTTCCAGAAGACGCATTTCCTGAGGCAGGCAGGGCTCCAACACTGGCCGCAGCCAGTAGTGGCAACAAGGATACCAGACCCCTCATTTTGTTGCGCAGTATTTGTTTGCGAACGGGAAGTAAACGAAGAAAAGGGATAGGATACTTGGAAAGAGTGCACCAGACTAGACAAAGCAAGCAGGACATCACGAGAGCTCCCCAGAGCCAAGACATCAGGCTTTATAATGCTACCTACTGTAGCTACCTACAGTCCAGTGGGTACGAGCAAGCCCAGGTCGTAATGGTCCCCACCCTGTCCTCTCCTTTTAGACCCATGTTGTCCCCTATTCTTCGGCAGGGCAGTTTACAGTAGATTGCCTCCGTCATTGCAGTCATGTTGCTGTCTAACGATGCAGTCCCTGCCGACTTCCGGCCGCGACGGAAGCTGACCTTGCGCAAAATGGATAATCGGAAGTTTTTGTTTACTTCAAGGGTGAACAACGACCGTGCTACTGTCGCTCAGTGCCGATTTGGGAAGGGGAATGTCCACCAATGAGACCATGGTCACTGTCCAGCACTGAGTAGGGAGCAAGCCGGGCCTGGCGGATCGGCGTGATCCAGGCACGCGGCCTCCTGGGCGAGGTAACCGGCCTACGCCACCCGAAACTTGGCAACAATCGTTCCGTTTGGACTCAATTTCTACGTCTCTTGCACCTTGGCCTGCGCGATCCGTGAGAAGCTAACGCGATCACAGCAAGATGCAATGGGTGATTTCTTTTCCGGTGTCCTCGACCGAGGCGTAGATTCGAAGACTCCGCATGTGCCCTCCCACCCCTCATTTCAAACCGTGAGGGCGGACCCACTGATCCCGTCAATCTTGTTCCATGTTTCATGCAAAGTGCCGAAAGCAAGTGGGGGAAACAACGCCGGGAATACGGTTTGGCTGAAAATCGGCGTGTAATTCAATTACTCGGACCTGGACCGCATTGGTGGCTGTTCATCTGATTCCACACCGCTGCCACCAACGTCGTATGCGTGCAACGCATGGCCTGAAGATTCTCAAACTCCGTCCCAGGCAAGCGGCACCAACGGCCACACAAATTGAATCGACAATTGGGGGTCCACGAGAGGTCAAAGTTCGTGGTAGCCCTTTTTCTAATTTTAAAATGCTGTGCCTGCCACTTTGCAGAGTTACAGCAACAGTGATGGGAATCACTTCGTTTTCGTCAAATGAAACGATCCTACTGCGTCGGACCGCATGCATACTTATCACACAAATGCGGATGATACCTCCTTTCGAGACGATGAGAGTGATGCCCTTCCAACCAACAACAGAAAGGTGCAGTACAAGTCAAGTCACGTGAAAAGGCGCTGCGGCCATCCAGTCAGACATGTCAGAACTATTCATTGAGTCAATATGGCCCAATTCAATTTGTGTGGGTAAGTAAGAGTAATTTGGAAACGCCAATGTCAACCATGTATTCAAATGTGGCGCATCAAGCTTGTCTTAGACCAGTCATGTAAACCGGGGTAATGAAAAATGTTGGCGGACTTGTTAATACAACCGCCCTCCTCTCTACACTCATGTCGACTTGTTTCTCCTAGCACGGATGAATACAATGCCACTCACAAAAGGATCTAGTCGGTGCACTTAAACAGCTACTCGGGGAGTTTTTGACTGGGAAGTGGATGCACTGTCCTTGAATTCTGGCCTAAACTAGACAGCGGACGTCAGTTAGAGACCGAAACTGTAAGTCCAGAACAAGACATGTCAATCCGTATTAGGTTTGTTTGCGGACATACTTCAGTTGTTGTCTGTTCTCCTGATACAAAGCCAATCTGAATAAAATGCTCAGTATAGCTAGCGAGTGATGACACACAGGGTAGTACCTTGATCAACTAGGCAAAGGCATGTAACGCTTTTGCCCTCTGTAGTGGACGGAGACTTCTAAAGCTAGCATCAGATCCCTATAGTTTCGATCATTATGATCTTGCATCGCGATCTATATAGGGCTCTGCGCTGTGTTAGCGTAAGAGATGGGGACACAGACAGCAGAATACCAAGGCACTCGAGGTCAAACGTGGCTCACAGTAACCTTGGAACTGACGTGTGGCGACCGGGCAGATCAAACCGATTGATGTAGATCTCGCGGGCATTCCGCAGCCAGTTGCCGAAGCAGCTATTTGAGGCGGCGAGAATGACATCGGGCCGTTGTAACTCCTCTGGGTACAAGCGGCATGTTAACACGAATAAGAACCATATCGTCTTGGCTCTCCAACTCTTCATTAATTCTGCATCTCTCCAACCGCCATCTCGGGGCCGAGGCCTGCATTACGCTAGGCCTTGTGCGGGAAAAGCACAGAAATGGTGGACGAGATCGTGTGTCATATGAAAAGGCATGCATACAGACGACTCCCGAACAAGTGCAGACGGGAAGGATCTGAAGCGAGGAAGCATCTGTGCGCATCCAACACATGTCTGAGCATCGCGGGAGCGACGTAGTCATTGGTCATCACATTCCGGTCTGGCTTAGCCAAGTCGCCGACGCCCTTTGGAAACTTTGGGCCTAAGACCGGGTCCGGCCCTTTGGGGGAGAACCAACGCAACGCAAAGCCCCTGGCCTAGCAGGACGGCCAGAACATCGGACGAGTTCAACAGCTCGGATGATACAGAACGCCCTGTCCTTCCCACTACCATCGGCGCCTATATACAAATGCCGTGCTCGGCGCGGACGCCGGTGAAAGTCTCTCGACGCCTCTTTTCTCCCCTGGCGCACACCGTTCCTCGATGCGTCTTTTCTCGATACATTGCATTTGAGGGCGAGAAACTATCAGACATTCCGCTCCATTGCACGTGCTGCCATTGGGCAGCAGCACTGCATATATATAACGAGCTCGCATATACTATCCGGAAGTCGCCAGCGGCGATCAGGACGTCTAGTCCCAGCTCTCGTCATTCATGCCCCAAAGCCGTTTCATGCGATGCTCTCCCTTCCACCTTGCCAGTCAGCCCAGCATTGTCTCGAGGTTTCCCGACCTGCCAAAACCTTTGACTTTGGACCACTGTAACGAGTTGAATTAAGCTTTCGATCGAGTTCCGCGCTACAATCCAGATTTCCAGGGTTCAGCGGTTAATTCTAGCCCAACAGCGTGCCGAGCCTCAGCGACGAGCCAATTGGTAGAGATTCGCCAGGGTGTTCTGGTTTCAGCAACTTCTTCGCAGACCAGAGTTTGTTGGGCGGGTCTCTGATCCGATTCGCGCTCGCAGGAGGGACCTCAATGTGAGACCGTCACATAGCGGCACTTGGGAAATAGCCGTTTACATTTCAGCCTGTCGATATATACAGTATTTTGGATCCTGCATAGATGCTTCTCAACGCACGTCCACCGCGTCCCGGTCGTCAACGTTCTCGCTCTTCGCCAACGCGATGGCCCTCCCGACTTGCAGGGCGGCTCTGGGTTGTGCAGCAGTTGTCAGGATCTGCAGCCTCCTCCTGCTCTGGCTCGCCATCTTCGGGGCCCCAACGGCCACCGCTCAGACGCAGACAGCCCCGAGCAATCTGCCTCCCCCTTGCGGAGTATGTGACCCCCGTCAATCCTTGCACACGATGGATGCCATGGCCCGCATTGACTGTCACTCACTGACCCGCAAGCCCGCAGCTCAACTGCCTCCTCGAAGCAATCCCTGAATCCGGTTGCTCCTTCGGAGATACGAACTGCCAATGCTCCAGCTCGGTCTTGCAGGACAAGATCAACGCTTGTCTTGTCGTTAACTGCACGATGCAGGGTCGTCTTGGTATGTATACCTCACTGAGATCCAAAGCCAAGTACACCTGGTGGCCTCCTACTGGAATTGCTTGGATGCTTACGGAAATCCTGCAGACATGGCGCGGTCTACGGCTGCAGTCTGCGGCCTGTCAAACGAGTCCCAATCGACGCGCGTCATCATCGCGGTGTCTTTCTTCTTTGTCGGCACAGCAGTATTCGTTATGCTCCGGACGCTTTCGAAGATTATGACTCGAACCCTGTACGCCGAAGACCACATAATCACCCTTGCCGTGACGCTGGCTATGGCACCGTTTGTGTGCGTCCTATACAGTAAGTAGCTTTCTGTTCGGGTCACTTGTCAGAGCTTATACATAACCCGAAATCCGCTAACATTGTTTTGCTTGAAGTGGCCGTGCTGGGCTTCGGCAGCCATCTGTGGAGCCTGAAAGATGGCGCACTGTTGCAGATTCTTCGATTATTCTACATTTCCGAAATCGTCTATGTGGTTGTATTAGCCTTGATTAAGGTATCCATTGTCACCATGTACCTGCGCATATTCTGGGCCTACCGACCCTTCTACATCGCTTGCTACGTGGTGCTTACCTTCATCCTCGTCTCAAGCTCCATCATCACAATCCTCACCATTCTCTCTTGCCAACCGGTCCAATTCTTTTGGGACAGGGACATTATTGGTGGTTCCTGCCTGGATATTACGGCTCTAGCCTACGCCAACTCTGGTCTTGCTGTTCTACACGATTTGACCATCATTATTCTACCAATATTCATGCTGTGGAATCTCCAAATGACCCGCAAAAAGAAGGTCTTCATCGGCGTCATGTTTGCACTGGGCGGGATCGGTCTGATCGCTACCATAGTGCGCCTTCAAACCCTAAGAAACTTTGGGAGCACCCCGGACCCGAGTTGGACCTATGTACCGGTAGTATATTGGACCAGTGTCGAGCTTGCGGCAGGGATCATAGCCTCCTGTCTTCCCGCCGTTCGGACCCTCCTCGAGCGGTTCTTCAAGTTCTTCGCCTTGAGCGCGGCCGCGTCCGAACCTTCGACATTCATCAGGTTACAGCAGAGAAGGCCCTCTCGCAAGGGATCAGCCCAAGCTGCTGAGCGTTGGACGGACGACGTTGTGGGGGAGTCAATTCTGATAAGCTCAAAGAATTCTGCATCCGCTGCGTCGTCGGTGGTACGCGATGCTGAGCCGACCGGAAGTAGAAGAGGCGAGAGGTCTGGGCAGGGTTGAGGGCAGGTGGGAGAAGGATGGCCAGCGGGAAAACAATACGCGTGCCCAAAAAGAAAAGTTATTTTACCTCAGTCACATCACACAGATTGACTCAGATTCGTTAGATATATTATAGAACTAATATTTAACTCACTTCAAAAACATTGATTCCATGTGTAAGAGCCCAAACCGAGGGCATATGTGTACGCCGGGCCTCACTCCTGCTGTGAGCCAAAGTTGAGGGCAAAGCCACTTGTGATGTGATTAAAATCACATGTCACGCAGGCCCTAGGCACCGTATGCGTGTTTCTGTTCAAAAGAGAATCCCCTGAAAGTCAGTCTTGGAGTCGATGAGCTCGTTTTGGCACCCTGGAATCTACAGTCCAGACTCAGATCTCTGTATGCCTTTGAATGAGTACACTGACTCAAGTCATTAGTATAAACGTATGGTGATTGTGTGCCAGGAGCTTGATGGCGTTATTAAAACTCCACGGAGCCGTATTGCCTACTCTAGAGATTTCCGAGGCGAAACCTGGCAGGTCAATTGGGCAACCCGACCTGGGGGTGAAGCACCATAGTTGGGACGAATTGATGATCTAGTTCGGTGACGAGATCCCAGCATTCGGGATCAAGCTTCCGACGTGGTCACCCCTGAAATAACTCATTCATGCTCGGAAATTGAGTAGCCTAGGCTCGAGATGTGTCATGATTTTGGGTGGACTGGCTGTGGTGGTGCTTGTCGATTGGTAACCTCTTGCCCTTCAAATGGTGGCACGGCTCACCTCGGACCACTCGCCATCCGTACCCATCCACCGGTCGTACTGCAAACATGGTTAACAGCTATACAATAAAACAATATAAGTGTTTACTTGGGGAAACCTGCTTGGTCATTGAATGTGTCGGGTTTCAGTGTTCCGAAATAGTACTTGACGTCCTTGAACAAAAGCGCAGGAAAACAAACCTCCTGATCACAGTGCAAGTGTCCGCGGCCGGCACGTCTGCTCTTCATTCGTCTCCCCGTAATGATAGCCATATCTCATGAATGACAACTTGCAAGCGGCTCCTCATAGCGGACAAAGCAAGCTGGGACATAAGCGGCTTGTAAAATGTGGACCGATTTAGAACAAAGGCCGTTGAACGTATAACTTCCCCCATTTCCACAATTGCCCAATTACACCCAATAATCAAACGTAAAGAACGCTTCAACACTGTCAGGCGTTTTGATAGCAGTTCGAATAGCGACCACGTCCAGTTTGAATCGGAAGGGGTGACCCGCCAGTTCGAGAGAGAAGGCAAAAGGCCGGACTCGTATATAAGAGAATAAGACAATCTAGAACACGATAGCTTTAAGACTGTGAGGTCAATTTCTTACATCACCTTGAAAGATGAGCTACAACGACCTCCACGATGTCGACATGTCCGAATTCGCTGTTAGCACAGAAGGCGGCCAAGGCCTAGTTACGCAGGCCATGTTGACCTGCGTAGGTATTGCCGTCGCCGTTGCATACGCCAGCGAGCCAAGTCCGGGTGAGGCGAGGCCCGACAAGTTCCTCGCCCACATCGACGAGGACGATGGCGAGGAGGCGGCAGAGGAACTCGTGCAGCAGGTCGAGGAGGCGAAGCAGCGGGGCCTTAGAAACCTGCACGTGGTCGCCTGCGTCCTGAACCCCGAGAGCCTCAGGGAGCGGCCCGAGGAGCCCGTGGATGAAGCCACGGTGCAGCAGCAGGTTAGGCTTAATGAGCAGTGTATCGCCCTGGCCTTGCGTCTCACCAATGGCGTCCGCTCGTCAAGTTTTATGGTGCTTAAACACCACATCTATGAACCGAGGCACATGGTTATCACGACTGAGAATGAGATCAGGGTCGACAGTTACGACTGGGATCCAGATCAGAGAGGGAGGCGTAGTTTTAGGGGATTTCCTGATCAGGTCCAGCTTAACTCGGCTACGGGAGTCGCGAATTGATCAAGAGGCTAAGAGCAGGCGCTTTTCTAGTGTGAGACAATTGTGTACAGTCTGTGATTAATGGAAAGCCTAGGGAAGGCTACGAAGAAACAACCATTGTGTCACTTAGTCTTAGAATCAATACGCTTACCAGTACAGGTTCACCCCCTCGAGTACGATAGCCAGAGGGAGGTAATCAGAAATATCCAAGGTTAGCTATTATCCGCTGAATTATGCTTATATTAATTGTCATTATATAGTGCCATTACCGCACTGATTACCTTCAATTGAATTTGCATACTTAGCTGGAACTAGCTTCCTGTGTTTCTCACTCACCAGCAAAAATTATTCTAGGAAAACACCATATCATACTTAGTACCTGACATTCTCTAAGTAGGCAGTTCTCGAGGTCGCTCATATACCCCCATCTCGACAGGCCGTGCTAAATCCGGCTTTCTGTGGACGTCTCCGAATTGCGGCACGCCCGCATATTGAGAACTTTGATCTGCCGTAGGTGGAGGCTGCCTTCTTCGTCTCCTATGGCGATAAACGAAGAAGGCAGCAGCAGCGATCATAAGAGCCCCCACCGCCACCCCGACGCCTACGCCAGCGGCAGCCCCAGTGCTGAGACCTCCCGCCCCTGAGGCAGGTGTATTCACTGGCGGGGTGATGGCCACAGCCATCGCGAAAAGCGTGGCCCCCGACTTGACTACCTCTGTAGTTTCGAACGTGCCCGAAGTGGCGAATGCTGTGGTCGAATTACCACTGGCTCTCGTGACCGTATAAGACGGCACAGAATCTCCCTTCTGCCCCAGTTGCGTGTATGTGAGGGCGATCGTGTCGTCGGCCGTCCATATCGATGTGCAGAGAAATGTCGTGACACCGAGGTAACCGTAGGCGGATTCAGTGTTGCAAACAAAATCGTATCCTCTGGATCCAGCAGTTAGACAAAAGTTTCACAGTACGGAGTTCGTGGGCGGCTCTCTAGCTTACGTCGGACAGCAGGTTGTTCTCAGGTCGGTATGGCCACAAGCTGGAAAAAAGCCGGTGGGACACGCCGTAGCCTCGTAGTATATTCTGGTCTCTCCCGTATACCCGGGCGGATAGCAGCTACTCGTCTCGACCGGCCCGCCGAGGACGCGTGCTTTGGTTACGTCTCTCTGCCATTCCCATAGATCGGTGGAGGCGAGGCAGCCAGGGCTCGGGCTCCAGGCAGTGGGGATAGTCAACGCCATCAGTCAGATGAGTTACCAAACACATTTAATTAGGAATTGGTAATCGACCATTTCTCTCGTCTGCTGGAGGAAAGAGAGAGGCAAGGATGAGGTTGCGACTAGCGAAAGTGAGCGATGGGGAGGGGTATTTATCAATGAAGAACGGCGCTGAAGAGAACACCTTCAGATCGCAGGGGCATGGAAAAGCAGCTGAAAATCATTAAGGAGGCAGGCAGGTCGATTTCAGTGCTGTGCCGGCCGAAGAAGTGTTGAGGAGACCGAGCTGACCATTAGCAGAAGCATATTCAGGTGCGAGGGAGATAAGCCGCCAGGCTTGCGTCTCACTGAGCCTTTAAAGAGACCGCCCAACAGCTTGGCGTCACAAAAACTGCACTTTCAAGGATATAAGAGCCGCATCTCAACTGGTACTTTGTACTACTGCTACGCCTCGCCTTACAGGCAGCAACCATGGACTCAGAAGGGATGCCTCTCCGATGTCCATGCATCGGATTGGTCAATGATGGCCACCTCACATCTCACCACGTTGGTTGCCACGACCTTTTTGTTCTAATTTTGACGTCCCTGTAATAATTGTCATATCAAATTATTTTCTGGAAGTTGTCAATACGTTTCTTAAACACAAGAACTTTCTAAGCTTGTAGTGCTGGATGTGTATACCATCTAGGATGAGATATTCTACCCAAGTACGCCAACCGGGAACCGTATGATCTCTCGTCAATTAAACCGAAGGTTTCAGCGCCTTCCAGATCTTCTCGGCCGACAAAGACCATTATAGAAGAATGGCATAATTGGTCTGTTCTCATCTGTGGACAGGCTCAGCTGCTCTAATGGCTATGTATTCCTCCGAGATCACAAAACCAAAGCTCTCATCGCGTACCTCTTACCTTGGCTCAAGACCATAAGATGTGGAATTCTCAGATCGGCTACGCGAGTTCTGTACAACTCGGGACAGAACCTCAGGCACATCATTCATACAACATAATAGTAGCATATGCATACGAATTGCACTCATTCTTCTCATCACATGAGCGTGGGTACACTAGTAGGTACCCTCAAAATACCGTTAAATCCGCCGTGGCTATATCCAGGTGGCTTGCCCCAAGAAATAGGGAATCAGTACCAGGTTGACAAAGATTGTGACCAATGTCATGACACTGTATGTGTCCTTATCCAGAGGCCTCTGTGAGTCGCTTCAGAGACTGCAGTGTGAATGGAGCGTGGCCGGAAGTTCCATGAGTGGTATCTTCGAGTCTGCAATCTGTTTGCTTCATCTTGAGCCAGAGGCTTACAATGATGTAAGGTATCCCATTTGAAGCGCCAGTAACATCCCTACTTATGTGGCGGGCAGTATATATAGCCCTGTTCAAATGTGACCCTTTCCCTACGTGCGCGCACCTCGGACCAAACCAGTTTGGTTCGGCATTCCGGGCGAGTCTGTCGGGGTCGCATTCGTCCGGTCTTGATAAGCGAAATATCGGACTGCAAATCGTTCAGACCGACTTCCGAGCCCGCGACGCCGTGGATGGAGCCGAGGGTCCTTCTCTTTGGTCGCTATAGTATTTTATTGCGGGTGTATGCGCAGGTGTCATTCGTTACAAATCCGGGGGCCTGCTTATTGCGCAGGTGAACGCATATGATGCAAATTACACCCTATTCGCGTAATGATGCGAGCGCGTCCGGTGTTAAGTGCGATAATTCCAGGACAACTAACCTGACCGAGTCCACCTTTGCAGAATAAATACCCTGCTTCGGTACTAAAGATTGCTGTGAACTTGTTCTTCCAGCCTCTTCTTCATCACCAAACAGGATAACCCCTCCAGAGCATCATGGCTGCTAGATACGATAACGTCATTGTCTTCGGACCCACCGGAGCAGTTGGGGGGTCAACTGCGCTCGAGGCAAGCAAGCGAGGAGCCAAGGTCTGGCTGGCAATGCGAAACACCTCGAAGGCAATCGTGGAGATCCCAGCCGACGTCGAGAAGTCCGGAAAATTCGAACGCGTCCAGGCCGACCTCACTGATCCAGACTCCGTGGCCACGGCTGTCAAGAAGTCCGGTGCGAAAGCAGCATACCTTTACCTCATTTTCGGGTCTCACAATCACATGCGCGGATCCTTGCAGGCCATGAAGGATGCGGGCGTCGAATATGTCGTCTTTCTGTCGAGCGTGAGTGTCGGCCCAGACAAAGACCTCCGCTCGTTCCCCCCTGAGCCCTTCATTGGGTACAGCCATGCCCAAGTTGAGCTCGCGCTGGAGGAGATCGGGTTCCCCTACGTCACAGCCCTGAGGCCGGCAAGCTTCGCGAGCAACCACTATATCATGGGCCTCGACAAATCGGAGAAGCCTCCCAAGGCCAATATTACCTGTGAGGATACGTTGGTGGATAATATCGTCCCTAGCGATATTGGTGCTGTTGGAGGTGCTGTGCTGGTAGAGAGGCCATCAGACGGCAAGGAGATCATTTTCCTGTGCGGACCAGACCACGTCACCTTGGAGGAGTCATGGGCGACTATCAAGAGAGTTAGCGGCCGGGATGATATCGACACTACAACACTTGATGCTGAAGAGTGGTTGACCAGGATGAGTTGGCACAGGCCTCTGCCGCTGGTCAAGGAGCTCTTGCAAACCTACGAAAAATGGAAAGACCCCGAGGCGATGCTGCCAAGAGCCGAGTTTCAGCAAGCAGTGGCCAACATCAAAAAGTTCACCGGGAGAGAGCCTACGAAGTTTGAAGACTATATTGAGGCTCATAAGGCGGAATGGCTGGCTGTTTGATTGGCAATTGGCAGGCACCGCGGAGGAAGCAGGTATGGTGTGTTGAAGCTACGCCTCGGAAGGTGAACACTCAGTTTAGCAAATACCATACCCTTACAAAGGATGACAATGAACGAAGGTCTCGAGCCAGGTGTCTTGGTCAATCGTATGCAGTGCGCAGACGACCATGAGAACCCACACTACTGGCCTCTGAAAGCAGAGACCCGGGTTTTGACGGTGTGGAAAGCGATGCATGCTGAAGCTGGGACTGCAATGGTCTCATCGCTCCCTGGAAGCGCCGGAAGAGAGACCGACAGGTGATCTCAAGCCCATCGCGGTGGATGCCCCTCCCACGGGCTGCTCCAGATGACTGGTGGGCAGTGGTGGTACGACCCGTCACAGACAGGTCACAGATCAGGCCAGAATCGGAGTCGGAAAAGCGGGGCCGTGCATGAGGTCAGTGACGTATTTCCGTGTCCTCCCGAAGGAGCATCAGCTTCTCACAACGAAGTCGAGGAAGGCATTTTGATGTGCGAAAAAAGAGGCTGAGAATATTGGATCTGAGGATGAGAGCAAGATTCCAATGCAAGATGAGATCGGATCTCAGAGGGCTGGCAGTCTGGCAGTAGGCATGGCGGGCAGGTACGGCCAATCAGTAGCTCCGTTGGCAGGAGCTCAAGTTGGGTGGTGAGTGGGGCAGTCTTGCTGCTCTTGCATGTCTTACCCCGGATTTTCCCCAGACAAGCTGGCTTGGGCTAGGATCATTCCGCGAAGCAGACCAGTAGCAGCACCGCGTCAGGGTAGCAACCCTCCCCTGCTGTGGTATGCGAGCAAGGGCTAGCAGAGAAGCGGGGGCAAGCTCCTGATCCACCCTTGCTCGACGTGAGGGTCAGGTCACGCGATGGGCTGACTGAGGATGGATGTCGACTGGCAGTCCAGAGAGCTGTGGAGGCCACACCAGGGCAACGAGTAAGCTCGAACGGAACAGCTGGAGCTGCACCAGCCCCCCACGGGCACGGCGGGACTGCTCCCCATATTCTCTTTTGTCGGGCAGAGGTAGAGAGCAGGCAATGCCAGGGAGAGGCAGAGGTCACTTGACTGCGATGGGCATTACCCCGCCTGGCCGCTGACGAAACCCAATTCAGGGAACAATGCAAGTACCTTCTTGGGCCAGCAGGCGCGTAGCATTGGGGCATAGATCTACAGAGTGACCGAGACAAGGTACTTGCCGTCTCGTACCCACCCACTGTGAGGCAGGTAGCCTGAGGTAGGAGTGCGGACGGACAAGGCTCTCTGGTGAGGAGAGGGGCACAAGGGGATACGACGGCGCAGCTTGGGAAGTCACGCTCGCCCTCACGCCATAGCCCCTTTCGTAGCCTGGACAATGCGTGCCTGCCATGATCGGCCCATTACCCAATGCCAGCCAAACCGAATAACCTTCCCACCTTCCCCTCCTCTTGTATTTCATTCGTGCTTCCCCCTCTTCTCGTGCTCTCCCTGAAACCCATCGCCATCAAGCAATCAAGCAAATCAATCATCAACTCTTGCAACACACAACCACCTGACCATCGCCTAGGTCCCTCGAAGTGACCTTACGGCTCAGACCACTACATTCAATACCCCTCTCGGCCTCTTCTACCAGAGTCTCACAACACCCCGCTCAACATGACGGAAGCACTCTCCAAGGTCGACTCTGCCGTCGAGGGCATCGACGCCAACAAGGATGCCAAGGATACGAAGAAGCCTAGAATGTCTTCGATCGCAGCGCCTGGCGTGTGGAACATCAAGGACATTGGTACGTTCTCTCCACTACCTCGAAAGCTCATATAGCTTGGGCATCAGCTGACACGCTTGGGAACAGAGGAGCAAAAGATTGAGCTGCAAATAGCTCCCGAGACACAGAAGACGGGATGGTAAGTGCCCTTCTTGGGACGTTCAGACTCACCATCCCTGGTGTGAGCCATTGGAATACGGACTCGGGCTCTGACTTTCGTTTCCTGCCTCCAGGAAGGTCAACACCTCGCCATCAACGGTTGAAGACAGGGACATCCTGAAGAAGATGCTCACGGAGCCACCAGTCAAGAAGATTGACCTGCACTTCCCACTGGGACTCGAGGTCGTCGCACGGAACCTCAAGGGCGTGACGATCAAGGATGCACTGGATGCCATCCACAAGCAATTCAAGAAGAGGGTATGTACCGCTCCTCCCTCCAGGCCCCAAAGCCCGAGAGTGTTCCCCGGTACCCGAGATGAGATCATACCAAATTTCAATATTTACTGACTCGATTTCGTCAAACAGGCAGATGACGAGCTCGACAAGCCCTACCTGGCTGGTTTCGAGTGGGACAAGGAGGAGTCATGGACCAGGCTGGTGGTTCACCTGCAGGTCAACAGCGGCGTGGTTGCTACCTCATCAGGCAAGAAGAAGAACAAGAAGAATGCCGCTGAGGAGTAAAAGTGTCGCCACGGCCGTCAACCATTGCCAATGGCTGTCTTCCAAATCGAGTCTTGCGTGGATCTGGCGTGGTTTGGTTGGAAACCCGTCATGTGGGGCGGCATTGGTTTTGACGTCGTCTTGGGCACGGCGGACTGGTGTATTATCTATGCCAGTCCTCAGTCGAGAGAGACAATATCTCATGGCCGGAAAAAGCGTGCAAAGCACTGCATTCAATCAAAGACCATAATCGCTGCTCAAGCTTTCAAGTGTGGGCACTAAGGCTCCATTTCATAGCCTGCGTTTGCATGGTGACAGACACTAAATCTATGGGGGCCCCATTAATACTGTAGACAAGGAAGGTACGGAGCTCGTTCAGTAGTGTCCTCAGCCCTAACAAGCATTGTAATCAATTGATGTCGTGTAAGATAGCTGCTCTTGAGTTCGAGAACTCCAGCGTGGACAGTGCAACGTACTTGTTCTGGTGAACTTCGAGACCGGTCCGCTCTGTGGTTCATAGCCACCTGGTCGACAATGTGAGCAGCAGCTTCAGTGGTTGGAGTCGGTCATGGCCAATGTACTTCTCACATACTGGGCCACTTCAGGCCTCTTATGCCCATCCTGAAACCACTCAATTACGTGCCTGTCCTCGATCTGGAGAAGCGGGTCCTTGATGGTGCGGCGACGTTGTGTAGAAGGTGCGGGGCGGTTCTCGTCGGCCCGCACTGGACCCCTCCGCTGTCAACCCCGCATTCTCCGGTGTTAGCCGTGTGCGGAATGGGCGCGGAGCAGTGTGCCAAGGGGCGAGCCATCGGAGACTTGGACTCAATATCGACACTCCGACAAGCTCGCGCCGCGACGTCACAATTCAGAAGCCGAACGAGTCGGGAGCTGCTTGTTATGTCTGCAGTTTTAAGATGCCGATACTTCCCGCGCTGGTGCTTGCTCCAGTGTCTCCTTGGAGGACGACATCCTTAAGACTGCTGCTGGTTGATTGACCATCACCATAGCACTTTCACCATCTACTCGGTAGTCTTCTTCAAGCCACAGACGATATTGATTGTTCAGAGGGAGACCCATCAGTATGCCTGTCACCGAATTTGACTTCAAGGAGAAGTACCGTTACCAGAACGGCTTCGACTCTTACTTCGAGCAAGTATAAACACCAACCATCTGCCGCGGTCTTTGGAGCTCTGTCAACGGGTCCACGGGCTAACCACGCGTTGTTTCTTCTCACAACAGAACCGAGGCTGTCCCGGATGCCCTCCCAGTCGGCCAAAACTCCCCACAGAAGCCTCCACACGGTCTCTACGCTGAGAAGCTCTCTGGCACCGCCTTCACCGCGCCTCGACACGAGAACAAGCAAACATGGCTCTACCGTATCCTCCCTAGCTGCTCGCACCCGCCCTTCCAGCCGGCCTCGTCGCAGCCCACGAATGGCCACGGCAACGGGCAGCCCGTAGACTTCAAGGAGTCCGCTGCGACAAAGATGCACTATATTCCCAATCAGCTCCGTTGGGATCCCTTCGACCAGGGATCGGGAGACACGGACTTTGTGAGCGGGCTGCACCTGGTCGCCGGCGCCGGAGACCCCACGGTCAAGTCAGGAATTGGCATATACATCTTCGCGGCGGCAAAGTCGATGGACACAAAACATGCCTTCTACTCCGCGGATGGCGACTTCCTCCTCGTGGCGCAGGAGGGCGTGCTGGACATCCGCACCGAGCAGGGCTGGCTCCTCGTCCGGCCCATGGAGATCGCCGTGATCCCGCGCGGCGTCAAGTTCGCCGTCTACCTGCCCTCGGGCCCCGCGCGAGGCTACGCCCTCGAGCTGTACCAGGGCCACTTCTCGCTCCCGGAGCTGGGGCCCATCGGGTCCAACGGGCTCGCCAACGCGCGGGACTTCCAGGCGCCCCTGGCGTCCTTCGACGAGGACTGCGGCAGCATGACGTTCGACGGGCCCAACTCGTACACGGTGACGGCCAAGTTCGCCAACAGCCTATACCAGACATCCCAGCCGCACACTCCCTTCGACGTGGTCGCGTGGCACGGCAACTGCTACCCTTACAAGTACGACCTGGGCCGCTTCAACACCATCGGCAGCATCAGCTTCGACCACCCGGACCCGAGCATCTTCACCGTGCTCTCGGCGCCGACGGACCACGTTGGGACCGCCGTCGCCGACTTCGTCATCTTCCCGCCGCGCTGGCTGGTCGGTGAGGACACCTTCCGCCCGCCGTGGTACCACCGCAACACGATGAGCGAGTTCATGGGGCTGATCCAGGGCGGGTATGACGCCAAGAAGGGCGGCAAGGGCGGGTTCGTGCCCGGCGGCGCGAGCCTGCACAACGTCATGAGCGGGCACGGCCCGGACGCGGACAGCTACGAGGGCGCGCGGGACGCGGAGCTCAAGCCGGCCAAGGTCGGGGCCGGGAGCTGCGCCTTCATGTTCGAGAGCTGCCTGATGGTCGGGGTCACGGACTGGGGGCTCAAGACGTGCAGCAAGGTCCAGGAGGAGTACAGCCAGCACAGCTGGGGCGGCGTCAAGGTCCACTGGAAGAGGCCGGCGGGTGCGAAGGCCGATGGGCATCTGTTGAAGTGAGGTGAGGTCAAGGGTATGTCGTAAAATGTATGTACATGTTACCATTGGGCACCCCATCAGATTGTAAGCAATTCCAGCGACGTTTCAGGATTTCTCCGTGAGATAATATTGTTTTATTGTACGTCTCGTACATTCTTCATACTTCATGTTCTCCTATATCGTCAGGCTCAGAGGGTCCTGGGCGGACTATCCGTCCGCGTTTCCACAAAAGTTAAATATTAGTGGAGAGTTTTGTAGAGTCCTACATGCAGGCGGGACCCTCCTGTCATATGCCAGCTTCCGCAGCGGCGTTGGGTATCTCAAGTTGTCCACCACTTACGCACGAACCATTGTCCAGCCCTCACATGTCAAGTGATACGTTTCGCCAACATCGTCCATATCCCACCCTTAAATTCCTCTACCGCGATGCCGCCGGCGCCGCCGGAGTCTCAAGCGGCTTGCGCCCGTAGACGACGCTAAAGGGGAAATACGCGTGCACGCTGGTATCATTAAGGCTCTTGCGCACGTCCACGAGGAACATCTCGACCTGCTCGGCCTTCCAGCCGAGGCCCTGTGTGAGGGGCCTCTTCGCGATGGCGGACAGGCCCTCCATGAGGATCATGCGCAGGAACCAGATGCCCTTCTGGCGCTGGCGGCGGTCGCGGGCCCAGCGGCCGATGGGCAGCTTGTGGCGGGCCTCTGTGACATCGTCGAAGCCGGCGTCGCGGAGCCCCTGCGGGAGGCGGTTGATCATGTGCAGGTCGAGCCCCAGGTTCGCGACGCCCAGCTGCACGTAGTAGCAGAAGTCGCGGAAGGCGTAGGGGGTTGTCTCTGTGAGCGTGTTGTCGTCTGACCGGGGCCAGTAGGTCAACTCTTGGAATTCTATGTAGCCGCCTGGCTTGAGGTGTCTAAGGGAGGACGATGTTAGCGTTGCCATTCTCGATTTACATGGTTTGACAGTGGGTTTCCCGCTCTCTCTCTCGCTGTCTTGGAAACTTCTAGGGGAGGGCCGTACTTCATCACTCGTTGTAATAACGCCGCGGGGTCCTTGATGGAGAACGCCGTGTAGCGCATGTGTATATAGTCGAAGGCGTTCTCGGGGTAGTCCGTCCAGTCCTCCTCGAAGTCGTCTGCCGAGAAGAAGACATTGTCCCAGACATATGCCGGCTGTATTGGTGATATGTCGCAGCCGAAGATCTGTGATTTCCCGTACCTCTGAGCCACTGCATAATCGTCAGCCCACCTGCTTTTTAGTCTCACTGCGGAAACTGCCCGTTCTCTCCTGGCAGTACCACACTGCTAGCAAGGCTGTCTAGGGGGTCGGGGGACAGAATGTGGGTTTCACCCATTCCGGCAGGAGACCATAGCAGCACTTGTGCAGGTCTCGTGGGATTTGGGGGCTGTGGCCGCGGCCGACCATGGCCTATTTTTCCCCTTTTCGGACAACAAAAAGCTGGAAGTGGCCCTAAGCGGACTTCCATCCATGCTGTCTCACTGATGATGACAGGGACACCGGCCAGAATGCACGTGGCCACGATGGGCTGATCAAGAGCACTCGGGGAAACACAACCATGTTTGACGGCATGCGGTATTCCGAAGCCATCCCCCCTCCTCCCGGGAACATCATGTTCCCCGGCGAGCACAGGTCAAGGTCCTCCGAGACATTACATCCCAGCAGTGTGGGTTGGACGGGAGAAACAGAAATGGGATGCAAAACACAAGTATCGTCGCACTCACTTTCCATGGCCCACTCCCCTGTCCCGGTACCTGTTGATTCGTTACACTATACGTCAGCCCTCTGTTTCTGGTCTGTGGCACGCCCAAAAAGAAAAAGCCACGTGAGTGGCATATTGTTCAGCTCGGCTCGCCAAGGACCCAGGCCCTGCCACCGTGGTTGATAGTGTCTACTGACGGGCGAGATGCCGCAGCCGGGTAATTGGCCAGGGGACGAGAAGAAAAAAGAAAATACACAGGCTGGTCTGGCCATTTTGACAGAAAGGGGCAGATGGGAATCGTATGCAGGGTTTGAAAAGCAAGACCCGAAGGGTCAAGATAGAGAGAAGGGGCAACATACCCAAGTCGAAAACCATGCCGCCCCTTTTCAACGCCTCGTCGACGGGTGCGTACAGCAGCTTCTCGTGCATCATCCACAGGGCCAGCTTGTGCTTCATGTCGTCTCGCTCCTGCTCGGACTCGTCGTTGGGCAGGGGGTAGACGACCCTGCCCGAGGCGGGGGCATGGTACCTGCGGCCGTTCTCGAACACAAAGTCCGTGTCGGCGAAGCTGTTGTCGTCGTCGTCGCCGGCGGCTGCGAGCTCCTCGGTGGAGGCGGGCGTGATCCACGTGCTGGTGAAGGAGGAGGAGCCGGCCTGGCCCCCGGCGGCCGCCTGGCCTAGCAGGGACGGTGGGGGCGAGGGCTCAGGGGCGCCGACCGCGGTACCTGATGGTGGTGGGAAGGTGTTGTTACTGCTGTAGTAGTAATCTGCTCCGCTGGTTGGCGGGTAGTAACTGGAGGTTGTTTGGCCGGGAAATGGTGCCTGTCCTTGGGACGATGATGCTCCCGCTGCCTTGTTCTGGTCCATGATCGAGCTGGATGCCGAGCCTGGAGGGGAGAGCATAATTGTCGTGTGCAGGAAGCCTGGTCTGAAGAGCGCTGCTCTGCACTGTGACTTTCCACCAGTACTATCTTGTAAGTGGACGTTGCATGGCTGCCCGGAATTTGGATGAGATAATACTATGTCGTCGAGGGGCCGGTGGTCAGATGAAATAAGGCTGGCGTGAGGCTCTTGCCGGAGGGCCTGTCCGTCTGAGTGAGCAGGAAAAAAAAACAAGTCGGGTCAAGTGAGAGTAAGCAGCCGATCTGGCGAGGGTACGAAGTACCGTGCTGTATTGGTGGCTGGAATAAGTATGGTCTCGCTTGTGGGCGGCAGCGGTGGTGGTGTCGTTAAAGGATGGGTTGACTTATGGCAGGAACCCATTGGGCGAGCGCCAGTTTATGATCCATAGGGTCGGGTAGGTGGATTTCTTTGTTCAGGTGCCCCCGTCTGTCAGTCCGGCCAGGGATTGGACAGCTCAAGGGGGTGGATGACTGGGATCCTGGTCCTTCGGGGTGCTTACTACGGAGCACAATGGGGCGGACTTGTTAGTCTAGCAGTCTACCAGCCTAGGTACTGCTGGCCCATCTATTCGCGTGTGCTACTTGTTCTGCCAGTGGCTGGGGGTGGAGGAGAAGCTCAGAGTTTGTACCTGTGGCAGTCATTAGCCCTGCCCCAGGGCATGAGCACGGAGAAGCATATTTGAAGCGAGGATGCCTCCTCCTGCAGAGCCTGAGGTACGTACAGTGAGATGACAGGTTCAAGTTCGAGCCGGTGTAGAGAGGCAGGCTGGCTCCCTGCTTACGCTCAAGTCATCTTAGGACGGATGAGACACACTCGCCTGCACACTGCAGCATACTGCAGTCCCAAGGTGGCTCTCGCATGCATGCAGAAAGGCTGTGCTCTAGCTCGGTCCTGTGAAATGAAGGCTCCGGGCCAGTCAGCCAGTTGGGACACCTTGAGAGGGGGGGCTCCCCGTTCAGCCGCCGTCTCGGTCTGGAGCGGTGTCAAGACGCGACAACCCAGCCCAAGTAGGCGATCCGGGACTGCAGCAGAAGCTAGTCGACCGCAGTCTGTCGTGCCTGGACTTGGCAGGAGGGGGAAACCGAAGAATCAACCCACTTTTCCCATCAACCCCTAGGCTTAGACTGGGCGAGCACATGCCCGGGTTGCACAAACACACACACGCACACACACGGTTCGCTTCTGGTAAGTAAGCAGCAGGTGAGGGGGTTCCCAGTCAGACCAAGAGAGTCAGGCAGGCAGTCAGAGTGAGATTCGGATTCGGACGCACACAGGCGCGAGCAGAGCAAAGTGGGTATCGGCCCACCGATAGGCGCCGAGGGAGCGGGAGGAAGCAAGATCCACGGGTCCCAGTGGGATGGGTTGCGGCAGGGAAGACAAGCAGGGGCGGTCCCAGGATCGGGTTCCCGGCGTGGCGGTCGCCTGCAGGGCTGTTCAGGCTGATCCATCACAGTGTCTAGGTACCGCCCGGCTCCCCTCGCTGAGATGGTTGAGCAGCAGCAGAGCACGTACTACAGTCAGAGCACACGGCTACACCGGTACACAACAGGTCAGATGTACTATGGTATCACGGACACAGCAGCAAGCAGTCTCTGGTGGCGACGGTGGCCGTGTCAGACCGACATTGAGACACCGCCTGTTGTTGCATGCAAGCCATGTCTCTTGACGAGTTACTTCGCCCTGCCCACTGCCGCCATGCTGGATGCGGGACCAACAAATGCACCCACACACGCAGTTAGGTTTCCAGACACCTGGGCCAAGCCGACAGCTGAACCCTAACAGACGCGGCTCAAACATGGGACGTGTTTAATCTCGGCGGTATTTCTGCCAAACCCGGGTCGCATTAACTGCCTACCTGCTATAGGTAGCTACGTGCACAACAGTATATGGCCAGCAAAGCCAGGTCAGCACGACTTGTTATATTATCCAGGCATGCACATGAGCATGCACATGATATGCCGTTGTCCATCGTCACTGGTGATCCCGCCGGTGCCACCATCCACCCACCCCATCCCAATCGCCTGGGCATGGCCAAGTTGATAGGGCGAGGACAGCCACATGCGGTGTCGGACGTTGGATGTGCAGCCCATGTTGAACACACACAGTAGCCAGGCTTTCCGGTTCGGGACAGGCGGGGACATGGTCGACACACAACACACACCACCCATTCACCAGCGTTGCATCGTCCCTCTAACCATCCAGCATCCATTCACCCCCGAGAACCTTGTTATTAGACTACTGTGCAGTACTGTACATGCTACTGTGGCATGTAGCCTGACGCGGATCCGCAATCAACGGCCAGCGGGGGTTGTGAGACACTGGAAACGGACGATCCTTCACACTTGCTTGCCGCCTGTGCGTCTGCGCCTGCCTGCGCCTGTGCTTGTGTGCACGCTCATCACTGCTGCGCGCGTCTTAAGCATTCAAACCTTGCGCAAGTTGGCAATTGACAGACAGACACGAGGCATCCACGTTCCCGGTGGTCGGTAGGTCGCATCTGGACAGGAGATCTGCGTCTGCCCAACTCTCGTCTTTGCCTCTGATCCTCTCTTTCGCCCCCTTTCTCTCGCTCGCTCGCTCTCTTCGCACAAAAAGCTTCAGTAGCCACACCCCCTCTCTCAATCTTCCCGATGCAACACTTCCACGCCTGCCACGGAGCCGGATCCGGCCATTCAGTGGAGTTTCTTGTCGCAACCAAAACTTAACCTCTCGCACTCGGCATTTGCTCTGCAAATCCCGTCACTCAGCCAGGCTTGCATGGCCAAGCCTAATGCGGTCAGCGAGGCCGAACACTCAATCTACTCCCGCCGTCAGCCCTCCTCCCTCGCAAGAAACATGGAGAAAAAGGCCCGGTCTTTCAGACCTGCATGAGGTGAGAGATAAGCCGTTCAGAAACCCCTCCCGTGCCGTAGAGATAAGGGCCCTGATCCTTGCGATGCTCTGAGTTCCAATCTAGATACATCTACGTTGGACGTTTCTGGCACAGCCCTGCCTACGGAATTTGTTCCGGGAATGAGGTGGAACTTTGGCTCGCTCCACGATCTAGCGCTCCCAATCTCGAGCCCATATGCCAGTACGTGCATGGTCTCAAGCCCTACCCAAATGGGAAATTTAGATGAATCTAGTCAATCCGAGCCGACGACCGTTGCTGGACATTGAGCAGGGTCCATGTGACGATACTATGACTGTCTCCAAGAAGCTGAATCCCAGTTAGCTAGTCTCGCTCTGACTCCCTCCAATACTATGAAATGACACCGCCCACCTCAAGGCCCCATTGGGAGCACCCAGCTGCCTGGGATAGCTCCTTGATCGGTGGTGAGAGCCCCGAAGGATTCGTGGGAAAAGAGGGGGTGGGGGAAGGGAATTTGGGGGGTTTGGAGCCGACCTGCCGACGAACAGACACGACAGTGAAAGTTCGGGAAGGATTCCCTCCCTTGCACACGTCCTTGCGCGCAGCACACATCGATGCGACCCTCGTTCCGTGGTCCTGGGGCGAGCAGGGCACGCTGTCCTGCAAAGCCGATCCCTCCCGAGCACTTTTGGCTTTTTTCGGAGCCGGGCTCTCGGGTCCGGATCAGTCATCTCTAGTGTAGGATGCACCCCCTGGCTCTGCCTGGCGACCTGTCAGCGCCTGACGACTCATGTGGTTTTGCCTTATTATACAAGCGTTTGTAAGCCATCTTAGGCACAGACTGGTAGGCTAGTGAAGGTTGCGTGATCATCGCTCATAAAACGTTGGGTACTCAGGCACTATCTAAGGCTCGGCCTCGTTTCCTCGTGGCCTAAGTCCTGCTCGGCCTCGGGCTGACCCCTCAGGGCGGGATCGGCACAGAGTGACATCGCACCATGACATCGCCCTCGACCACTTTGCTAGAGTTTCGAGAACAACTTGCTTTACCCGTTATTCCCGGGGCCCAACTGACCCTCCCGCCGAGATGAAGCAGCGGTCAAGGTGGGCCGGGCGAGGCCCAAGTTCATGCCCGCCGGTGGTCTCCCACGGGGTCTGCAGAGGTATGTAACCGGCCTCGGAATCGCTTCGCAAGCCTCTCCTCGGAGATCACGAATTCCCGCGGGAACCACCCGTCCAGATCTTCGTCGCCACGCATCATCTTCACCATCGCGCGCGCGCACATCCAGCAGAGAACCATGCCGTGCCCCTGGAAGCTGCAGCTCGCCCACAGGCCCCTCGACCCGGGCACCTCGCCCACGAATGGAAACCCGTCTGGGCTGTATCCCATGATCCCCGTCCACTCCCTCCTGATCCTGCCGTCGGGGTGGTCCTCACCCCAGTTCCGCCCGAAGCACCGTGCCGTGGTGTCGCGCAGGTACGCGCTGATGTCCTCGTTGATGGCAGTGTCGTCCGTGGTGCCGTACTCGAACAGACCCTCCTGAGGGGCCTTGACCAGCCCGCCGCCAATCACGATGTCGCCTGCGTGTTTGGACCCGGGCGGCCGAGGGACCATGTACTCGTACCCGTTCTCGTAGATGAACGAGTACGTCGTAGGCAGCCCGTCGCCAGGCATGTTGCTCCCGGGCCGGTGGGCGGTGACCTGTCCGCGCAAGGGGACGATGGCTCCCTGAAATGCCTTCCACAGGTGAGCCGAGTACCCATTCGTGGCAAGGACGACCTTGTCCGCGATGATCTGCCCGCGCGGCGTGTCGACCTCCCACCTCCCGCTGCCGTCGGAGCACTCGCCCAGGCTCACAGCCGGCGTGTTGGTCTGCAGGTTCAGGCCCCTCTCCAGGGCCAGCTTCAAGACGCCCACCCCGAACTTATACCCCGAAATACTCCCCGCGGCGTAGCTGACCGCCCCGACGGGCTCCGGGTCCGCGCCCGCGCAGTAGAACCGCGCCTTGGCCTCCTCCCTGTCGTGGAAGGCATACTCGGCCGCGGGGTCGTCCGGCCCGAGGGCGGCGCGCATCGCCGCGACGGCCTCGTGGGCCTCGCGCCAGTGCGGCTCGTCGTAGATGATGTCTACGGTCTGGCAAGGGTTGGAGTCACACGGGATGGCGTGGTCCCTGGCGAAAGAGTGCACGGCATTGATGTTGGCGAGCTCGAGGCGCGCGATCCTCGCAGCGGCGGGGACGCCCAGGGCGTCGGCGTTTGCGAGGAAGGACCGGTAGCTGGCCGCCTTTGTGTGGCCGCCTGAGGTTGCGCAAGAGTGCACAGTCAGCCTTGGGCCACCACATATCGGCGGAGACGGAGAGAGCTGAAGCTAACCGTTTCGCCCCGTTGCTCCGGAGCAGGCCTGGCGCGCCTCGAGCATCACGATGCTAGGGGGCGTGCTACTAATGCCGCTTATACCGCTATCATTGCCATCCTGCAGCAGGTTCCATGCGACGGCGGCGCCGGTGATGCCGCTCCCGATGATGAGGACATCTGCCCTGTGCGGCAGGTTTGGGGTTGTCCTCAGGTCGGCGATGTGGTCGGGAGGATCTTGCCAGTAGCTCTGGGTTGGGTTGTCGCGTGGGAGCGTCACGGGGATTTTGGCGCGCTCATCCATGGTTTAATTCAGCTTTGAGGAATGGGGCTGGGTGTGGTGGTTTGGGTGACCACGGGAAGGGGATAATAACTCAGCCATCCCACAATATTGGGGGCGGGGTTGGCGCCAGCAGTCAAGTCCGACAAACTCTTGTGCAACCACCGTGGTAATAATTCAATCAACATGGTCATCTCAACTTGATTAATGCTAAATCATTCTCCCAAAAAGGCTCAGAGCTTTTCAGCCCCCTAACACCTAACATCCGCGTCCCTTCGCCAAGATCGCCCGCGCAGCTGTAGGATGCATTTGTAGATTCGGCCAATCGTGGCGGTTCGACTTTCGGGTTGATGGGGCCGCTGTTTGCGGTGCTCTGGACGTGAACGCAGACAAACAAGGCGATACAGCCGATGGGTACATACACAGACTTTTCCTCTTTGTGCAATATCATATTAGACAGAGTAGGTACTTTGAAGTCAGTCACCCCGGGCCATGACCGAGGGTAGCATACCAAATAGAACACTGCAATAACCCGCAATTGAGAGCAACGTTACGGCTTCCCGCTTGGAATGCACATTCTCTGCAATTTATATTACGCATCAGTGACCATGCCATCGGCCGCAGGAACGCAGTATGGGGAGAAGTCGATTCCAAATCTGCCAGAGGATCTTCGGACTGCATCTACATGCAGCTGGACAAATAATCCCGAGCTCTGACATCTGAACGTATTGAGGAGGGGTTTATCACTCTTATCCCACTCTTCCCTTGTGAAATTCGGCATGCGTTGACATTTCGGTTTATCCCTTGAGGACAGCAGGACCAAGGTTTATTTACAAGACTTATACCTACAGCAGGTGGTGCTGTCAGGTGCTGTTGCGGAGCCGTCAAACCAGCTCAAGCTATAACCAGAAATTTTGGATTTGGCCCTTCGAAAAACCCGCTGCCTGCGGATTTAGCGATACGCAACGCCAGCCCCGTCCTCTCTGTACCTGTCCATTCGTAAGCCGAGCTCGGCACCCTGTTGTATAAGGAGATATTCGATCTGTCCAACGAAAGGGTGGGGAATCCCTTCCTGCCGGATTAAGGGATTTCAACGTCACTTCTCGGACAAAGCGCCAATTCTATTGTCATTGAAATGAGTGCACACTGAAGCCATAATGAAAAGATGGCCTATGCGACGGAAACGGCTTCGCACAAAGGGAACCACCTATAGACTTGAACAATTGTGTCTACTCCAGTGTCAAAGGAGTGCGTATTGATAATGCTCCGTGAAGGAAAGGCAGAAGTTTCCCCCTTTTATCTGCTCTTTGGGAATACAAGGCTTGGGCTCGTACCCAACCCATCCAGTCGAGGAACACCCCCGCGCCTATACTGATGCTTTTCATTCCTTGAGCCTGGTCTGTTCCCACTGGTTAATTGAGGACGGAAAAGCTGGCTCTCAAGATGTTGTCCCAACAGCCTCAGAGGGTCGAGCATTCGGCTGAAGTTGAACTGCGATGGAAGTCGTTCAAGACTTATTTCGACAAGAACCGGGCTGCAATTGTGAACCGATGGCTCGGTATGAACAAGCAACAGCGGATGGACCTCTTGGCCACAACTTGGCGAGAAGATTGGAAAAAGGTCTCAAACAAGGATTCTGAAATGCCCAAAAACCATCGTCCAGATTTAAGGTAAGAACACGTATCATCACTGTGTGGGAGCTGCTTTTCTTGGTTCCGCTCTTTTCATTCTGGACATAACATACTCTTACCGCGCGGCGTTTGACTATAAGTCTCGGTATACAGTCACTACGGTCACTCGAGCTCATCTCTATCCGTGAATTGTATTCGAAGTCCGTTTGCTGGTGCAAATTGCTGACTGCAGTGCTCCAGGGACGCGGTACCATGGAGAGACAATTCAAACAAGTACAGGAAGCTGTTGCCGTTAAAGAAAGGCCTGGACGAAAATCACATACGATGGCCAGACTTTAATCAAGAAGACTTGACCAAGCGCAACGAGTCATTCCTGACAATGCTGTCTCATAGGGCGCGGGAGCACCCCTGTCAGTTCGCTCAACTCGACTGTTTTAGAGAAAACAAGTTCATTGCGGCAAGTCGAGGCCTCATCGACCTGGATCGCAGTTATTACTACCGGCCTGGAATGGGCGTGGTTACAATGACAGGCGAAGAAGATGAGGGAGACGAGTATGGCACTAGGTATTTCCCTGATGATGAGGCGGATGTCAAAGCGCTACAGCAAGCACAAGGCGTTTGGCCCGAAGTGCCAGCTATTCAAGCGATGGTGAATCAGCGCAGAATATACCGTTTCCTGCAATCAATGGTATTAAGGATTGGACTCGGGCAGTCGTACAAAGTCGCTAACGAAACGACTGAAAAGAAATGGCTGCCTGAGCCTCCAGATCCCCAGGATATTGGAACACCTCAGTATGAGACGGAACTAGGTACCTATCTCGATTCTCTCCGTGAAACCATGCATTACACTGCGATGAACACCAACTTGACACTCATGGTGCTTGGTATCTGCTATCGGCAACATAATATCTATGCCGCCCGGCTCAGGGGTCTGAAATCAAGCCCGCAGTTGTTTTACGATCACATTTCCGACATACGCGAACATTCACATCACGAGATCGTGTTTTCCCCCAGAAATGAACCGCACCGATGGGTAAGTCATGCCAACCTTCTGTGTAACGCAGCCATTGGGAGCGGACTCTCGTTAATTGGTGCTTGGCAGGCGGCTTATAATAACAACCTGAGGAACCCCGAAATGGTTGGTACATATCTCATCAAGGCTCTTCATGACCTGACAGAAGGTTTGGACTGCTGGTCCTTCGCCATGAGAGCTTGTGCGGTTTTGCAAGGAGAGGTCGACAAAGAGGAGATCGAGTTGAAACCATATCTTGTTTGGATCGTTCACGTCTACAACGTCTTGAGGAACCGCTCACAACTTGAGAATCTGAGGACAACGCTTGCATGTTCTCGAGATCTGAGGAACTATTTCAGAAACCACTCGTTTGATGAAAAGAATCCAATGCCGGAAACTGTGGGGAATCAACGGCTTCCCAAGATTAAGAAAAAAGATAACGAAGAATCCTCGCTTATCTCACTCCTCAAGACACTGAGAGAAAAAGATGCATATGATGCGGTCAGTTTCGAAAGCGACGGCTGGGCGGATGAAATCGTGACCCTCTGTCAGAGGGAACAGACTGGAGAAAGGTGGATGACGAACTTTGCGACTGACAAGGCAAAGGAAAGTCGTGAGGTCATGGGCGCCTTTCTGGCGATAAAAAGGATGTGGGAAAGAGAACCTATCTCTCTAACCTACGACCCCTACAACGAAAAGCACCGGGAAATGTACAGTGGACATTCAGACAGGCTTCGCGCAATCGACCCGACGGATAAAGCCTTTGAAGCCATTGTATCGAAACATATGGTCCCCGATCCCCATCTCAAGTTCGCCTATGTAGGTTCCAGGAGCTCTTCCCGACCCCAAAGTTCATATCAGTGTGCGGCTGGTTGGTGTACAAACCAGATAGGTATCATGCGCTGCTATGGGGGACCTCTGTAGCATCTGATGCATACCTATTTATTAAGCACACACGCAGAACATCTTGCTGACACTTCTTCAGCCGGAGATTAAGGACGACCAACAAGGGACGAAGCGTCGAGAACACGCGGCTACAAGGAAAGCGTCAGAGAAAAACTTGGCAGCTCTTTGGGCGGATTTACAGCCTTTTCTCGTTGAGAAAGAGGCGCTCTCCGAAGACGCTATCACAGAATTGGACAACACCATCCCACTTGCGACGGCAGACAACGGCGACGACGTTGCTCTCGACCACCCTCCTCCACCTCCTGAGACTCCTCCCCGAGATGGAGCGAATCCGCCTTCTACACCACCTGGTCCTTCTGGCCCAGTCGACCCTCTTACGCCGACCAAGATGCTAGAGGACCTTGCAGTCGTTACACCACCAAGAAGGCAACCCCCCGCTATGAGAACTCCAGAGAAAAAGACGACGGATGACGGTGAGCGGCTTTCTAAAACGGTGTTCACCCCATGCAGGCATATCTGCCATGCCTGCTTCCTGTCTTAAGAGTTCTTTGACAGGTTAAGGCAGATAGTGTCTTGCATCCAATTTCCGTATAATACATACCTGTCATCGATTTAATAGCTGACTGTCACTGCTGTAGGCGTGAAAAAGACCACTCCGCCGACGCGCCGGCCCCCACGCGTTGTCACCCCTCCGCGACGACCACCAACCGACCGCCGGCGAGAACGAGCAGAACGGCTCCGACAATTATTAGAGCAGCAGCCCGAGCCCGTTGCTCCCGTCCCCGACACTGCCGCTAACCCGCATCCAAAGATCGAGCTGCCCTCCAAAAGCTACGAGCTTTTAAAGAGTTTGATGGTGACTGATGGGCTCTCGAGGCCGGGCACGGTTCCATGGAATGATATATTGACACTCTTCCGAGCTATCGGGTTTTCGACCGCGATGAAGGGCCGATTATCCCGGGGCGGCCTTCAGATATTCACCCCAACCGAGGCACTCCGTCAGGAGCAGGTAAGTCACATGATAAGAATTAGTTCAGTGGAGCCCAGCATTCCAATGCTGGGGGCTCCTCAGGTGTTCAGGAATTACCAATATGCCCTCGTGGGAAACAAGCCTTCGGCAACAACTGGTCGCTGACAGAAGTTTCTATAGGATATCGACAACCCAATCTCACGAGATCGGCCCCATGGGCCAAATCTTGCCTTCGTAAAAGCAAGGGACTTCATTCGTGGACCATATGGCTTCGGAAAGTATCCAAACTGGACATTCGATCACTTTAAAGAGGCCGGCACTTAGGATGGGTTGTTCTCGTTGCTCGAGTTGCTCCCTTGGAGAATCAACCTCAGCCCACATAACGGAGCGTCTACAGGTGGAGAATATCAATTGATTCAGGCAATATTCTCAACGTTATAAAAGGCCCAACTCTCCTTGGTTAATTTTGAATCTTCACACACAATTGAACTATAGGACGCCGTTAAAGAATGATATTTTCTTGCTTTATGATATAACTGTTTGTGTGACAGGGGGCGTAATAAAAAGGGCTCACGGGCTTGCACCTAAAAAGACGATGCTCTTTGGGCTCTGTCAAGTTCGCGGTCAGGTTCAGGCAATAACACCCACTTCAAATTTGAACTTTGTAATTTTGCCAGGCCCAGCCGATGCTTTTATACCTCACGAGAACGCGTAGTATAATTACCCTTGATGTCCTCCAAGCAAAGAAAAACGACATCTGTAGCAAGCGTGACTTCAAAGCATCCACTCGCTTCTGGGAGTATAGTCTACGGTTTGACCTTTGCGCCCTGGTCGTTTTATCGCAACGCTTCATCATGTTCTACGTTCTCACTTCTTTCTTACTCACGGACCGGGGAGGGGCGGCAACGGGTTGCATTATGACCATCATGGTGTGTATCCACGGTGACAGGGCGGCTAGATCAAGGAAAGAGAGTTTTGAAAAACACAACCAGAAAACTCGCGTGCATCAAATTCGAGTTAAAGTTGACTTTCGGGAGGAACCACCAATCACGCTTCGTGCATGGGGTAACAGTGACAGCTCGAGGCACAACTTTGAGTTGCGGCAGGTGTTCCAGGACCGCGGGTGCCGGCGAGGTTTTGATGCGACGCCACACCTGCGTTCTCACTATTTGCAATGCACATATACCTCCGTTCCCCAGATTGCGACCTCACACGTATGTGTGTCCGTGCAGAAGATGCAACCCTCGACGCCTCCCACGTTCAGTCACCAAAAATATGCTGCCTGCCGGACTGGCGGTGACTGACTCGGAAGAAAGATCGCACATGGGACATGATTATAAAGTCTACTCAAGCAGAGCGATGGTATGCATGTAGTTTGAAACCTGTAGGATATGCTGCTCCGAATGCATGAACGTATCGTCGCCATCATGGCCGATATGGCTTCACTCGATCCTGTGGTTCCGATGGGCTCACTGCCCCGAGACGACAGAAGCCATGTGGCAGTCTATGTCGTTGCCTCCGTTGTCCCCTTTACGGCTCTGGTGGTCGGCGTGCGGTTCTACACACGATGGGCTGTAGTGAAGTCGTTTGGTATTGACGACTGGGCGATATTGGCCGCCATGGTACGTTTGCCAGCGTCTATGCCCTCTTAAGCGTGTGCCATTGAGCTGACCTGTTTTGGGGGTGATCAGCTACTCGTGATCGCTGAGGCGGTATTCCAATGTCTAATGGCACAGACTGGCCTGGGCAAGCATGCTTGGATGCTCACAGAGAATATGACCCTGAGGTTCTATCAAGTTCAGTGTTCTCACCCTGTCCAAGTCTGCCTATGGATCAATGAGTGACTAACAATGACTTCGATCCACTAGCGATGGTATGTTGCAATCATCATATTTTACACCGGCCTCGGTATTGTCAAGGTTGCCCTGTTGCTGCAATATCGTCGCCTCTTTGCACCAAAGATACAGAGGCTTATTGATTGGACCCTCGGAATCGTCGTTGTGTGGACGGTAATCATCGTCTTCATGTGTGTCTTCACATGCTGGCCAATTCCCGGGTTTTGGGACAAGAGGATTCCGGCGAAATGTCTGCCGAGATACCAATACATTATTCAGAGTGTTGGGAATATACTAAGCGACTGGGTAATTTTCGCTCTGCCTCTGCCTCTGCTATGGCGAATGAGGGCCTCGCTCTGGCATCGACTGTCACTAATCATGCTCTTTTGCTTGGGCTTTTTGTAAGTGGTGATCACTAGCCCTTCCCCAAAATTGGCCTTGTCGAGTTTGGCAAGACATCAGAGGCTGACAGTATACGATCAGTACTTGCGCGATCGGGTTCGTCAAAATCAAGTACCTTCCAGTCAAGCCGAGCACCGACGACCTATACCGCCAAGTCGACAGTGCTTCTTGGTCACTCGGCGAGCTTTGTGCCGCCATTATCGTAGCTTGTCTTCCTGTACTACGGCCGCTTTTCTCCCCCAGTTATCGAGCCGTGGTATGCAGAAAGATAGCAAGTATTATTCCAAGCAAAGGCTGCTGGAAATTCTGGCGCAGAAACGCCGGGGTCGCTCTTGAACAACTCGAATCTGGAGAAATACAGCGGCCGAATTTCGAGATGGAGAAAAGAGTACCTGCAATCGAGATCTTTCCCAGTAATATGCACGATCGGATCGAAGAGGGAGAAACATGCACAGATGCTCCAAGTGGCGACCACACACATCCGGCATCCTTTGTCAATTGGCCATCGGACGCGAATGCTGCCGTACCGGCGTCACCCGCACCAATACATTCAAAATCTACAGACAAGAAAATGAAGTTTACCGCATTCAGTGTTGAGAACTGAAATTTTGGTTAGCATTTAGTATCTTGTTTTCTCAGAGGCTGGAGCAGATACGATGTTGCAAAAGAAGACCAAGTGGAAGTCTGTATTTAGTGTTCAAGCTAGACTTCAGGAGGTCGGCCGCAGGCATCACCCACAAACAGTGGGTCTAGGCTATTAGTGATTATTATTAGGAATTATGGTAATGGAGCTTTTTACTGTAATATGGCACCCAGAATCACCTGTCGGACAATGTCCAGGCTGCGTGGACGGCGTGGCTGACGACTCCTAAGGAACGCGTAATTGCACACGACAGCAGCGGTTCGAATACCCACTTCCCGTCTGCACTCGACGTCCCACCTAATCCCGGCTCTCTACATGCCACTGCTCCGCCGCAATGAATCAGCATGCTCAAGTAAACTTTGGTCGAGTGGTCCTAGAAAGCAGGGAAATTCAACCGCTGGCTGAGTTGGTCCACTTTATCTATCCTTGGACAAGCCAGTCGCGAGACATTTCGTGTCGCACGCGCAAGCAAAGGGGCAATTGGTTGTTCTCCACGCATTTCTTCGTGCCTTGTTCTCTTCATTATCATGATGCTTGGCGACAGGATTCTGCGTCACAGCTCGATTTCCACATCGATTTGCACCCTTCGACAGTATTGAGATACGACAGAATGTTGACTCTCGGTCAGTCAAGCTGTCGCTCAAAACTCGCTACCATCCCAAGGATAGCCGGACTTTTGGCTATTTTCTTGATCGCCCTCGTATTCCCTTATCGAACCGAGATCAGGGCAAAATGGGACAACACTGAGACGCTGTCTGAATGGCTTCCCATAGCCAGCAGTGCCAAGGGCGAGGAGGTCGGTTTAGCGGAAGAGTTGATATTCATTCTCGAGAAATATTCACCGGCCGAATTGAAACCAATAGAGGCAGTCAAGGGAGCAAAGGTAGACCGGTGGCCGGCCGATCACGATGCGGAGCTGATGGACATTCTTGAAACCACACCGAAGCAGACCTTGAGTCTCATGGAAGCCCATAGTGGGTATGTCAAGGCAGTGGAGCAAAAGCTACCAAAGTACATCCCCACGAAGAAGAACTCCCGAGGTATTGTGACGGTCGGCGGTGGCTCATATTTCCCGCCTTTGATGGTCTCATTGCGACTTTTACGTCGAACAGGCACAGCCATGCCGGTCGAGGTTTTCCTCCCCGAAGAAGAATACGAGGAACAGATGTGTGAGGAAGTGCTGCCCGCCCTGAACGCAGCCTGTCGCACTTTCCCTAAGCTGGGCGGCAAAATCTCCCACTATCAGTACAAAGTATTTGCCATAATACTGTCCTCATTTGAGGACGTTCTTTGGCTGGACGCGGACAACTTCGCGCTTCACGACGCCGCTTCTCTCTTCACCTCAACCCCGTTTCAAAAGACTGGGATGGTCTCATGGCCGGATATCTGGCAGACATCAGTATCACCGACCTACTATCTGATAGCCCAAATAAAGCCAACACCCGTCTCTGCTCGCGCAAGTACCGAGTCCGGGCAACTCTTAGTGTCTAAGACCAGACACTGGAAGACTCTTCTTTTGGCGGCTTACTACAACTACTACGGTCCCGAATACTACTATCCATTGCTATGCCAGGGCGGGGCAGGTTGTGGAGATAAAGAGACGTTCCTCCCAGCAGCCGAAGCCATGGGGCTCCCGTTCTATGCAGTGGAGGCACCGCCCCAGCCTGTTGGCCATTACAAACACGACATTCACCCAGAACGGGGAATCTATAGATTTGCACTCATTCAAGGCGATCCCTCCGACGACTACATCCTCACAAAGGGCGCCCACCCATCAAAACCCAGCTTGCGCACGGCGAACGACTCTGAAAGCGATCTACAAGCTGGCGGACCAGTCGAAAGGGACGAAGAGGGCACCAGCCCGTACGATGCCGTGCGGCCTTTTTTCTTACACATGATGACACCCAAATGGGACGCGCACCACGTCTTCGATCATGTGGGCAGGTACGATCTCACCCTGGACTACAAAAATCACCAAGCCGCTGCATACCAGGACCCTCCCGAGATATCTGCAAGAATCAAGGGGGTGGAGCGGATGGTTTGGGAAGAAACAAAATGGGTGGCTTGCAACTTGGAAAACGTCATCAGGTACTGGGTGGGCAAAAGGGGAGAAATTTGCAAGAAACTGGAACAATATTTCAAAGACGTGCTCGATACTGAGAAGGCAGGCAAACTGGGGCTTGCATCCACTATGGCGCCTTCGCCTTACATACCTTGAGACACTAGCATCATCATGAATTTACACTCAACGATTTTTCAAGACTCGACAATTTAACCTGGACCAACAGATAAAAGAAATTGCCCTCGGTGTTTGAAGTGGTATCATTCCAATGGCTTGATGCAAGGCACAACTGTTTCTCTAACTCGTCAACTCGCTACTGTTTCTCGAATAGCGAGTATTCGAATCAACACTAACTACTGACTGCATTCCGCAGCTACATTTCTTCACCCTCAAAGGCGTTTCGTAGTACACTCGATGCCGTTTCGTCCCACAAAAGAACTCAGCTGTTCCTAGATGCCACCCCTGAATATCTAGCTTCGAGCCCTCCACTCAAAGCCAGATGAATTGCTTCTCTCGTAGCCTCGTCCAAGTCCTCCTTTGGTAAGTCCAGAACATCATTCTGCAGACCTCTCCTACTTTCATAGTCTCCATCGCCATTTGGGAAAAACACGCGGGTGTACAGCAGTCGCACGAAACCCTTCACGTCCCCTTTCTGCAAATCCTCAACTGCCTTCTTGTATCTCTCTCCCGAGTCCTCGTGGCTGATCGTCCAGTCAGCATCCGTCGTGCCGGTGACACGCTTGGCACTCTCGAACATATCCCTCTGGCTGACGAGGAAGCTCGAGGCGTAGAAGGCCGCGTTGGCCCAGTTCTCGATGGCGGGGCTCTTGTCGCCTTCGTCCTCGGGTAGCAGCTTGAGGCTCAAGAGGGAGGCTACGGCACGGCCGCACTGTGCCCACGTGCTGGTGTTGATCTTGGTGGTGCCTTCGTCGAAGAGGACGAGGGAGCGCTTGTGGAAATCAAATCCGTACCGGTCTTCTGTGCCGCCGAGGCTGAACTCGTACCAGAAGCCACACGAGAGGACAATCCATTTGCTCACCCCCAGGGACTCGATCTCGTCGCGAGCGTCAGCTGCATGTGGAGTTAGCGGTGGTCAACAGGCTGGACAGTATCCATGTTGCTCCACTCACCAAATGGCTTCTGGAAGAAGGTGTCCTGCATTAGCTCCTGGTGCAAGGGGTCAGTCCCCCACGCGTTGGGCATGACGTAGGGAACGCCAGCTTTTGACGCTGCTTTGATGAGTTTGCTCTGTGTTCCAGGAGGTGCGCTAACGGCCAGGGTAATTATCAGGATCTGGTGTCCCTTCATGGCCTCGACCAAAGATGTCTCGTCGTCATAGTCCACGGTGACAGGATTAACGCCCTCGGGCAGCTTGTTTGTGCTCCCAGAGCGAGTGAGGGCCGTCACGATGTGCTTCCCTGTTTTGATCAACTCCTGGGCGATGTATTTGCCCAGCGTACCTCCAGCCTGGTTGCATAGGGTGTCAGTCACGAGTTTACGCATACGACTTTCATGAGGTTCGAAAACCTACACCCACGATCGCAACCTTCTCTATACGGTTGCTGAAACCTTCAGGCTGGTCACTGGCGTACTCGGGAGCCATCTTGACAGGTGATCGGATATTTGACGTATCGTAAGAGAATCAGAATCTTGAGAACTGCTCTTAAAAAGATGCGTATTTCCAACAGCGCTGATGGTGGCGATGATGGTCATTATATTCAACTACAAGGCAGCAAGTACGTCTTTTATAGCAACAGATGTTGGCCAGCAAAGTCATTCAGTTTTGAATATCTACACGCATCGAATGGATTTCGGACCAAGTCGTGATACCGGGAGGATGCACTATACACGCTATGCGCATCATGGAAGAAGCTTATAAATACTGTCGTCTTACTGTGGAGGATGCTTCACACCATGATCAATCCCGTAGCACTATTTCTGCATAAGCAGATGAGGTGATGGAGTGTACAACGACTTTATCTCCTTGTCACTAAGCCCGTGCCGGACGCGACGGAGCATGAAATTTCCTTAGAAGGAAAGCTCGGTCGGAGGAAGCTGATCCTCCCAGCCGGACTTACAGGAGAAGTGGGATTGGCCAGGGTGTAATCCTCCGGATTTCGTCAAATACCGGGGCTGCCGGGCGGTAGCAGCAGGAATTCCGTTTCCAACGACGAAGGTTGCATCGAGGCATAGGCATTATTAAGGCGATCCCGAGAGCCAAAAGTATGTATTTGTCCCATTTATCAGATTGCGAGCTGGTTCGATTTCGGTGGGGACTAATTAAGGAACGGGATGCACCGGACATCCTGCTCGCCGATGAGGCAGAGCGTGGGGCGCACTCGTTAACATTTCAACCTGTCGAATTTGGGACCGGGTGAGATATTCAGTCTGTATCGATGTGGGCAGCAAAATCTAATTTGTAAGTTGAACATAGAAACTCTGGTTTGATGGGTTGGGTCGGATGACGAATACTACTAGAACCTTGACAGCATGTTACTATTCAAATGTTATGTCGCTATCTAGTTGACGTGATTGCGGCACCTGAACAAAAAGATATTTTTCCCTTGGTAGGGGAATGATGATGCGGTGACGCGGGATCGAACCGCGGACCTTCAGATTTGAAACCGAAGTTGGAACTTCAGTCTGACGCTCTCCCAACCTTTGATGGGTTAGTGGAAGAACAGTTTGAATTTCAGAACTGCAATTAAGCAATTCTGAGGGAAGTTGAATACTCACTGAGCCATCCCCGCTTGGATGATTTTCGGTTGGAAAAAGTGACTCATGATGGTTTGAGGCGGTGTGGAGGAACGTTGTTAGGGTTTTGAGAGATTTTCGGAGCAGAGATTTTCGGGATGTCGGTGCTGGGCGGGGCGAGTGGTCCCGGCGGGTCTGTGGACCAATGGACTTAGACAGGACCAACCTCATTTCCACCCCGAGGGTCTGGTGATATCCCTTCAAACTTCAACACGGGCTGCACATCAACAGCAACAGCTAAATTCTTGCCCTCGGAATCCTCAAGAAAGTGTCCGACTGTTCTGAAATCTGTAGATCTAAGATGCCACTTCAATGTGTCTTGGAATGTGGGAGAGGACCGCGAGGGAGATTCACGCGTAACAAGCCGCCAGAGCATGTGGAATCTGCGGCCAAGTCTGGCCACCGCGGGTGTTGGTGTTTTCTCTGCTCTCTGAAGAATGACTGGAATCTACGTTTCACAGAACATTCGCTGTCCCATAATGTTAGTGTCCCTACTCATTTTCCATGGTGGATATCCACGAACAGCCAGGTGAACCATCCAAATCTGGTTTCGCGGTTGGCCGTTTCGAGATGCATCAGTCGAAGAGATAGGAACTTGATAGGATGATACGTACGCACCATTCCGTCCAAGGAATTCTCAGGCAGAACCAATATCTAGGTGAATCACTGACAGCCTCCATGTCGCTCAAACACGCATCAACCTCGACGGCAGACCCTTTACAGACACTGAGTATGGTCAGACCAGATGACTTGGGTGAGTAACAGGGAGAGTCATGGTTTCCAGCATCAATATTTGAACACAAGGCCGGCCGTCAACGAGAGGCAGCCCACGCAAGCTGCTGTCACCAAGGCCCGCGTGACACGTCGTGCAGGGCAAGTCAAGAGCCGTACTAGGGGGACATGGCCAGCACGAGCGACGACGGTACTGACGCCGTCTCAAATCGGTGACTCGACATCGCATGCACCTCCCTACGTCTCTGCTGGCTGATGCTCGCTGGGATCTGCTTCATCTCCAGACACATGTCCAGCCACCACGTGACTGGGACCACCTGGCTACCTCGACGGTCGTGGATGGCGCCCAGTGCGAAGCACGGTCTAGGGACATCAGTCTCCGGGCGAGGCTGGAACCGTGTACCGAGCGTGTTAACTTTTGAGAAGGGCGTGTGCGTAGGTGATGCTCAAGCGTTGCAGCATCTCCAGGCAGGAAGTCCACGCAGGGCTTCCGTCGTCCGTCAGCTGTGACTCAGAATAGACAGATACCCGTCCAGCGGGCCGGATTCCTCTTTTCACATAGTGAGGCGGCATCGATCGACCATCTCAGGGCGTGCACACCCGGTGGTTGAACGAAACGCACGCGTGAGCATGTGACTGCCTGCTGGGGTGGCAATATGCCTCACACTGAGCCCAAGCCAGACTCCCGGGAGAGGTCCCCGTCGCAAACAAGCCAACCACATGCGTAGGCTTCCAAAATCTTGATCGTCGATCGACCGTGCATCGTCGCCATTGCTGGTGCCTGCTCAGCCTCCGCTCGACGTCGCATCTTGATATGCCGTCCAGCTCCGCAGGGATCACTTGAGCCCTTCGCTGCCCACTCCTTCACAGCCAACCAGGGACCGCCCGGTGCATTACTGGTCCAGCGGCTCAACAGGACCTTTCAATAGACTCACTCCCTATTGCTGGTTTTGTCCCTGCCATGCGTTATCGCGGTGGCTGGAGGCTTCGGACGGACTGACGGGGTGGCCAAGAGACGCGCGACAGGCCTGTGGCGCTCGGTGATTTCGGGTAGCATGGATGCCAGGGAAGGGACGCGCTCGAGATGACCGTCTGCCCGGACTGTCAGGCGGGCGATGACACTTCCTGGTGACTCATCCGAGGCCTTTGGGCCCGCGCAGGGCGCCTCGCGGTATTTGAACGTTGTTGGGTGGACCTGCGGCGGTACTGCCAGATCAAGGGTGGAAGGAAGGGCCACGGGGTTGACTTCAGGAGTCCTTGTTTGGTCCCTATATGCGTTGGCAGGGTTGGCTAGTTTATCACGCCCACGGTCAGATTGGCTGGACGTGAATAATGGTGGTGTAATGCACATCAATTCCAGTGGTAGCCAGCCCAACGGCGTGAACCCGGAGAATCGGGCCTCACCAATGGCGCGCCGTTATCCCCGAAAGATCCGCCACAGGTACCTCCGAGAGGCGTGCACGTATCGAGACGTGTGCTGGCTCTCCTCGGCTGTGCTATTCTGCACACATCACTCATGACGTAGCACCGGAGGCCGTCTTGGACAAGATGGTGACTCGAATCGACGATTTGTCAGTGTCGACCAAAAGGTCTGGAAGTTAATGGAAGGCGGAGGTTTCACTGCTAAAAGGTTGCGCGTCGAAGGGTTGGAGTCCAGCAAATCCGGGGGGCTGGCGGTGCCGCCCGACCTGCAGATGGACTTGGGGTGCCCTGGATCGAAAGCTCCCGGCGCACAGCCACATCATGTGGCAACCATGCAATTGGATTCCGGAGTCCTGGCTCGACTGGGTTCAGGGCACCACGATAGCAAGAGAATATGCATAAGATCTTCGGGGCTTTGCCTTGCAGGCCTCAGCCTGCAGTTGAGTAACACATCCGCCACTACATCTAGACTGTGGGGGGTTTTATGTAGTAGTGTAGCTGAAGAGACAACCTCGGATTCGTTTACCATACTACGGTGGCGGTATGGCCGTACATCGGTAAATACTCCCTGTAAACAACTAAATATAGGTGTTGCTGTAGGAAGTCTAGATCCTTGAGAGCTCTTTACAGTGAGTCCTCAATGGCCACTATGATACATCCACCGTTGAATAGACGCAATCTGGTTCGAGAGCCTCCAGACCTTTTTCAACCTCCATAGCGGAGTTTGCATCTTTTGTGCAAGCATTAGCGGTCGTGATGACTTCATGTTGTAAATCGCGCCTTGTCGTCTTTGGACAGCCAACGTTATGGATGTGACTCACAATTGGACATCATTGAGCGGTCCATCCTGAAGTTTCCCACGTCTAGAGTTCATACTTCGTTCTGGGTTCAAGGACATCATCAGAAAGCTCTCTGAGTCGTTGAGTTGAAGGCAGGTCTGTGAAGTTCTCAACTCAGATATGTATGTGTGTGTGTGTGTGTTCGCCCGTCTGACAGTGGCGTACTTACTATGTGCATTATGGATTACGCATGGTCAAATAAATTAGTACGAGGGTGTCATAGGGGACAAACCAGATGCCGAATCCATAACGCCGGCCGAAGAGGTGCTGCTTAAAAGAGAAGCATGTGTAGACTCTCTTTTAAGACCTACCATGCCAAAAGTGCACTGATGATCGTCAAGGCATCCTGAGGCCAACGCTGGGTCCAAATGAGTGCATCGCTCCTGTTGCTGAAGCCAATTCTTCTCTGACACAATTTAGAAATGAGCCAAACATCATATCCTCTGTTTCGGTCTGGGGTGGGAGTTGGTTTCGATGCCGGGGAACTTCACAGCATGAAGATTTTGCAAGTTGCCCATATTTCTCATATATTCTCTGCCTTTGGTGAGAACATACTCCCATTCTTCCTTACGGAGAACACGCGTGGTTCCAAGCCACGCCCTCTTTGTTATGAGAGCTACCGGATAACCATAATTTCAGAGCCATCGGTTCCTACGTTCACTCGAAGAAATAGTTTGACACGGTCTCGAACAGCGTCTCATCGACTTGACTAATCAAACTTGGTGTCATGGCCGGACGCGAGACTTCACTCACAACTTGCAGTCATGGGCAGGAAGGATGTCACGAGAAGGGTGCGGCAACCGACATGAGTAAAATAATAAGCGCGACATGCGCAATGGAAACTGAGGCTATGCCTCAAGCCAAGACATGTGAACCGCCCCCGAGAATACATAGATACCCATCGTATGCGGTCAGTTGGCCACGTCGGTCAACACCTCCCAACAACTTGTGACTCCTCATGTAGGTACTTGTCATCACCAGAAGCACGTCAACAACACATCACTATATCTGGATCTTGACACAGAATAACCGGCCTTGCATAATCATCTGCCCACAGATTGTATCGGCCTCACAGAGTGTAGCCTGCTCATCGATGGTCAACACGGAGACTAACTGGGCCATATCCGATATTCTCGAAGGCGACAGTCACTCACACCAGGGTAACGTGCCCGATCGTTGGCTGCACAACCTGCCACGTCGATGTCTTCTTACCTTGGGGTACCGTCGGCGATACAACCTAGACCGGGACTACTTGATGACTGCCTACATGCCACGCATTTTTGGCCGGCGATGGGCAACGGCGGCCCAAGAAAACTATCCCAAAGAGAAGATATTGCACAGCCACAACAGCCAACAGGTGGAGCCTTCGTGTGCCTGTCAGCACACAGTATCCACAGGACTCGGCCGGCAGCTTCACATGCTGTACAAGTAAAGCTGGGGAACCAAGCGTGCCCACTTACAGGCCTTGCTGCATTGCATGAAAGAGGGAGAGTTAAGGGTCCTGTGTTGTACCGAATACTTCTACGGACAAACATGAGGGGCAGGATGACATCGCCCTTCTTCCCGGCCGCCCATGAAAAAGACTGGTTGGGCGCCGACGCTATGTACTTCCGCGTCAAAAACCTTGGAAGTGTCGGTGTGCGTTGTCTGATTGATGGCGAGGCGTTGTAGAGTCATAGCTCGCAGAGAGGGCAGCAGGACCTCGCCCGGCCAGCCTAGCCACTCTTTGCGCCGTCGTCATGGAGACCACCAGCAGGCCGTTGGTTGAGGCCCTGTTGTCGGAGGGTGAGGCGGGGAGGATTGACGGTGTCCTGCAGCGGCTAGGAAAATAACAAAAGTAGGTGAGCGAAGTCTGACAGGGCCAGCCATCCAATAGAGCCGCTGGGTAAGGTGAGTGAGTCTCCACGATCCCGCAGGATTGGGTCCTTCACTAAGGCACTGGCTGGCAGCTGCAGCAGCCGGTAGGGCGGCCGCGACCAGGGAAAAAAATGATGCTGCCGCAAGAGTTACTGGCCCTTGATTGACCGAACAGGGCCCGCAGATGAAGCCTCCAATCGGAGCCGCGGCCGTGTCCGACGACCGATGCGGCCAGCCAAACCTGGAGCGGTCTCTTGCTTTCTAGCACGAAGCAAGAGCGCATTTGACTGCACCTCTGCCAATGCTTGCGTGCAGTCTTGCGGGTGGGCGAGTGTTGCCCTGCAAAATTGGGCTTCAACGCATAATCGCAACATGCCACGCCAAAGACACACCACTCAATTTGCGTCACCCGTGACACTTTCTGGGGGCGCGCAGCTGGTGACTCACGGCTTCTTCTGTTTCTGCTGTCTCTGACGCGCTAATCTGGGACGGCCGCCCTGACAAGGTTGGAAAATTTTTACACCGGATGTAAACAAATGACGACGGTCAGGGAACGAGCAATCCCAGTCGGTCAATGCCGTCTCACCGCAAAGTCAAAGGTGAAGGCCCCTGGCCTGTGGTTTTTCTAGAATGATGCGGCCCGAGAGAAGAGGCGGGGCACCCTGACGCAGTGAAATCAAAATGACAGCTGCACTGGCCAGACTGGGCCGTGACCGGGGATATAGAAGCCAAAAGAGTGGGCATTGATAGCGGAAGAAGGAGTGGGAATGTGGATTCGTGCATAGACTTGAGACGCCTGCGCGGGTCACACTCTGCAGGGATTCGATAATGACCATTGTCTGCACGATGAGGGAAGCGCCGACGAGGGGTGGATAAATGGGGCCGGGCCGTGTATGCACACACCAGTAGTCTCTGGGGCGTGTGCGAAGCTCACGATGTTCGAGGCCACTCGACCGGGCCTTGTGTGGCTGCTGCTTTTTTGCCCGGCCGACATGGCCGTGCCGAGCATACTGTACGGGTCGAGTCGAGGAACGCACCGACTTTAGGCCAACGATGTCGTCATGTCTCCAGTGGAGAATTGCTTCCCGCGACACCAGTGCTCAAACCTGAGCGGACAATTCCTTGTTGACGGCCGACTGCCTGCACGCTGCGAACGCGGTCTCCGGCTTTCACTGTAGCGTACCCGGCCGAAACCAAGCTCGGGGGGCGGAGGTTCCGGGTCCGGCGCACTCGGCAGGGCTCTTGTTCATCGAGCAGGCCCTGATGCACGTCGTATGAGAAACAATTTATTCCTGCACAACATTGTGACGGACCTGTCCCTGCATGTGAACCATGAGCCATATTGAGTCGAGTCAGAGGAGGACAGCCGAGAGTGTAGTGTGGATATATTGATCACCCCAGGATGATCCCACCAGACCAGAGTCGTGTGGCTTATACGAGTGAATTGAATTGAGTTTGGCCACTAGGCCAGTGGCCCGGTGGGCTTGGTAGACGGCCGCAAAGAGGATCATATCTGCGGCCGCCTGCCAGGCCGTCCCCTTGGTTGGCGGGAGGAGCAAGAGAGAGACACGGTCAATGGCCAGGCGGCCACTGCCTGCATCGCAATGAGGGGTTCCATGAACGAGAGTTGGAAGAGGCTGACTTTTGGGGGCCAGCTGAACGCGTCTGATGTCCGCGTCTGCCGACCAAACTGGCACTGGACTAGACTGATTTTGTCTAAATCCTGGGCGAGCTGGAAAAGACGGCGGGCGTATGGGGAACGGGCCTGGGAGGACAAGGAATTTCTCCCATTCGCCGGCTGTCGTGCATGAACGCCCTCGTGAAAAGTTGCGCCAGGGATCGTGGGCAGTGTAACTGTGCTCGGGCCTTCCCTGGTGGTTAATATCCTGCAAACCCCTACATTAGGGGCGGCTGGGACCTGCGATGAACCCGGCATTGAGGGCCAAGTTTGCCACTGGGTTCGCCGTGCTGGACGGGAGCTGTTGGGCTAAACTCCGTCCTGATGATTTGTTGGCTGGGAGGTCTTGGCCTTCATCCTTCCTCCCTTGCACCAGCAATGTCCAGCGGTGAATTCATGGAATGCCGCCGTCTAAGGAGTTTTCGGATCCTCTGGGTTCGATGAGACGAGTTGGGGTTTAATGACAGTTGAAGGAGCGCAGCTTGTCATCAAAGTGTCAGACTGCGATTCCGCTGTGCATCATCGCCGCTGCCTGCAGTAGTCAACCCCGCTTCTGAGTCTGGTCCAGCAGTACCTGGCATCGAGCTGCAGGAATGACCGTTCGCAGGACCTCAGTGCCGATCGATCATGAACGGACCCATACGGCGACATCAGATCTGGAGCCCGTCCACGAAGCTGGCGCTGGCTTGCTGCAGTAGTCGGAGGATCTTGTGCATATCAACACACCGGCCCGCCCAGCTTAGGATGGCCGCGACTCTAAGGGCTCAGGCCTCAGGCCTCAGGGGACTGACTTTCTGATTGCCAGAGCGTGGCTAGCAAGCCAAACGCCGGGAGCATTTGTGCATGTGAGGTGCGCTGTTGTGAGATGACGACGATCACTGCGATGCCTGCACACGGCAAGATAAGACCGAGAGGATTCAGAGGTTGACCGTTGCCAGCCACTCGCCCACGCATCACTTGTCCTGGCACTTCATGTGACGAGTATTGCGAGCCCGGGTCGATTGGATCGGATCTTGCAGACCCTGTGGGGGTTGGCCTCTGTCACGGCCTTTCACGACGTTGTGGTCGCCCGCTTCGGGCTTGCGGTGTTCCCAGGTGGTCAGATCAGGCGGACCGTGAGACCGGATGGAGGGGTACATCCGCACAGACGCAGTAGGCAGGTAGTTACCCAAGTACTCCTGCACTTGCCTCAAGGGTGTAGATACCGTAGGAGGGGAAGGGAGGAAGCAGCCATGAGGAGGGGTTCGACGTGCAGAGAATGTTAACGAATTCACGCAGTTGCACTCATCAAATGCTGTCGTCATCCTCAATAATCCCTTCCTCCCCTCGCCCCTCAACCCGGAACCCTCTTCGTCCCTTCGTCTCTCCCTGAAACGTCACCATCACCAGAGTCATCGCCTTGGTAATTGCGACTGGGACATTGCTCCCACCACGCGCGGCAGGTACAGGCAGCCCACGCCCCTCGCCGGAGTCATCGTCAGACATGTGCGCTTCTGTCATCCCCGTCTCCGCCTAGACATTTCGCCTGATTCTCCCTGCCTGTTGCTCAGGGGTGCTTCACTTGTTCACGGAGGGGAAAGGCAGGGCAAACGACGCCTTGCCTCCAAGTCTGGTCACCTGGCATCGCCAGCAATCTATATAGTGTCGACCAATCACCTACAGTCCGGTCTTGACCCTGCGGGCGGGAACTCTTGCTCTGCTCTACCAACACGGCCAGAGGTCTAGGGTCCCAGGCTACGACTTCATCTCTTGTCCGGAGCGGCTTTGTGTCTCGCACTCCCGCACAATCTGCACCATCCCGCAGCTGTGACACTATCACAACCGCAACTGTGAATGACTCTGGCGACCTACGATACGAAGGACGTGCCGGCCTTCTCCAGCTGTTGGAGACCACGAAACATCGCATAGACGCACAGAGTCCAAGCTGGCCAACACCGCACGTCAGTCAATAAAGCGAGCGTCCTCCTCTTGCCGTCTCGTTCTAGACCCACGTCGGTCTCCGCCCCTTGCCACGCAGCCAGTCTCCCTCCCTTCCCGATACCCAGACGAGGGCTTCGACCTCCCGGGGAACTGCACCCTGAGGCCGCCCAGGCCTGCCCGGCTCAACGGTCCACGCGTGTTAGAAAACATCGGCCGACTCGAGTCACCTTGACCGCCCTCGTATTTGTCGTCTTGTCGTGGCTCGAAGACACCACGTCGACAGGGGTGTCTCTGTCTTTTGGAACCTTCCCGACCTTCCGGAACGCCTAGGTCTGCGGAGGAAGGATTGAATGCGGGCCCCCTCCCATACAAACCCACTATCCACCTCTCCCGAGTCCTACCATAGACTAGCATTGTATCCACGCTGCCGCGACGAGACGAAACCTTGCAGTCGACATCACATTCATCAGCAGCCACGGAGGACAGGGTCTCTCGACATCGAATTTGCACTTCAGGACGTGACGACAAGGAAGATTTTTCACGGAGCCCGGTCTTGGAACCTGACATCCGGAGCCGCGACATTGGGGACCATCCCGGCCGTTGTGCAAATCCAATCTCGCTTACCCGGTGGTCCAAATTAAAGCTGTGTTCACACACCGTTGAACCAACCCATTATCGATTCTTCACCTTTGCAAATTCTGCATCGGGACCAGGACCAGGGCCAGGACCAGGGTGACCTCACCGAGGATTGTCTGCGAATCCTGCTCACCTAGAAACAAAGGTTGCGACGACGGCTTGAACGGCAGAGAGAGGAAGTCGATGATCGGTCGCATCCTCAGCCATTTTGCGCTGCCGCAGCGCAGTTGAGAATTGCGCAGCCCCTCTTCCCTTCTATTTTCAGGAGGCTTCACTGCAGCTGAGCCTAGACTTCTAGCGCTGCAAGTGCGACAGGTCTTGTGTGATTGGGCTGCTCGCTGGCTCAGCACTGAACGATCGAACGGTGTTCAGACACCACGCAGACCAACAAGAGAACAAGAGTGAGCCACGGACCGGCAGTGCGAAAAAGACTGGTTCTTGACGGTGTGGAACATTGTGGCTGGTTCTCGCAGGGGTGACTAATAAGGTGGTCAGGTTTCCTGGTACTTGGCTCCTATCGCCACGCCCCCTCCATCACCAGGTTTCCACGAGGCACGGAACTCATTTGCACTCATCCTTCAACCCGGTCTAGCGTCGTACAGGGACCGGCTAGGTCTATCCCTGCGCAACCATCGACCCTCCCACCCGCCTGTTTTCCCTCACTCCTCCGCGCCTGGGGTCTTGGCCGAATTGATTCTTAATAGACCCGTGGTACCCAATCTCCAACCACACTATTTAGTGTGTCCTTCTCCTGCCACATTGGCTTTCGCCAACCTCAACGTCCAAACCACTCGTCACCAGCGAATTCTCACATAATCAACCACGCTACTCAAGCGACTGGACTCATCGAGTGTTCCAGTCTGTTCCAGAAGTCACTACCAGAGGCGTTTTGCGACGTACTTTGATGCCCTATGCCCAACTCGTTCTTGCGAACGGTTTGAAATCACCAACAATCTTGGACATGTTCGCGAACAGAAGACGGTTTTCCTCTCCTCTTCCAACCGACCATATACCAAGGTGACAAGCTTCACTTTCCCATGCGTCCCGACATAGGCGCCACTTTTGAAATTGAGACGGGAAAAATCACATCGAAAACACAACAGCACATTCACATTACAACACAAGGGGATAATTGGGCAGCGAGCTTTTTCTGAGTCGGGTGTCAGCGAGACATCGCAAGAGTCTGGGAAAATGAACGCGCACTCTCCGTACGGCCCCACCCCCGGCGCGGGATATTACTACAGGGACGAATTCGCGACTCCATCGCCGACTCCATCTCCCCGGGGAGCATCATACTACACCACCCCACAACGGCCTGCGACGCGAGCGCACTTCCGGCACATGAGCAGCGGTATGAACGACTATCCGAGTTCGCGCCCGGCGGCATTCTCGCCGCGGTACAACAGCGAGGGGCATTACTCGACCAACGCCGCAACTGCTAATGTGAGTGCAACGCGATCATCGCGAAAACAATCATTTTCTGGGACGACGCGCCCCAAGCGCGAGCGCCGGACTTCATATTCCTACTATCGGGCCTCTGACTCTCATGGGGAATCCGACGAGGACGAATACGTCGAGGTCGACGGGATCACCTACGTGATACCTGCGCGGTCGAGGTCGAAGCGCCACAGCAGGCAGGACGAGGGTCTCTACTATTCTGGATATGTTGATGGGCATGCAACTGATCGCCACCACTATGCACAGGCCTCATCCCGCCGTCAGGCCAATGACTTTGACAGGTTCGACATTTATTACGAGGAGACCCCCCGCCGCTCGTCTGGACACACCAGACGTGCTTCTCACTCGGTTCCCCAGCGGCCTCAGACAACTCGACCCGCCAGCTCCCACCACAAGGCCCCAGCGCCGACAACCAGGAAGGCGACCGAGTCCGATGCCAAGAAGTATCGCATTCCTCCAGGCTACTCATTGAAGAACTGGGATCCGACTGAGGAGCCGATCCTTCTGCTTGGCTCCGTGTTCGATGCCAACAGCCTCGGCAAGTGGATCTATGACTGGACGGTTTACACACACGGCCCCTCGACACCGATCTCCGAGATGGCGGGCGAAATGTGGTTGTTGCTTATCCAGCTTGCCGGAAAGATCAAGAGGTCCAAGGAGTGCGTGCCGAGGATCCGGGCGATCGACAGCCGGGAGATGGTCGAGGACTTCATCGAGTCGGGCGAGCGCATCACGGACAAGCTTCGCAAGCTGCTCAAGACGTGTGAGCAGCCTATGCTCAAGGCGAGCAAGAAGAAGGAGCAGCTTGGCAGGAACTCGGGCATCGAGTTTGTCGAGACGCTCTTCGGGCGGGAGCGCGAGCTGGAGAAGTCGGAGCGATTCATGCAGCAGGTACGCCTCTGGAACATGCGGTTTGACGCCAACTGCGAGGAGGTGCTCAGGCAACCTACCAAATAAATCAACGCAACTGCACTCCTCGACGGCCTCGCGACGAACGCCCAAGCGCACGTGTGCAGCACATTCCGAACTAGCAATGTGCTCGACACGGAGATTAAGAAAACCAGAAAAAAAGAGACAAGGAAACCATACACGGATCACTGTACGATTATGTTCACAGATCAGCGAGGATTTTCTTACGGGGCTTTTTACTATTTCGGTCTCATCTACACTGTCTAGAGACTCACGTCTCAAGGGGTGGCTGTCATCTTTCTGGTCTTTTCAATGATACCCAGGGATGTTATTTCATATTTGGCTTCATTTCCTCCGCGGAGAATGGGCCTAAACACAGGCAGACAACAGCAAGGACGACACGAGTCAACGAGACACCGTTGAACGCTCTCTTTGCCTGGCGGCACACAAAAGTTATTTTTCAAGGATAATGTCGTCGCGCTCGAGCGCGACGACTGACAAAGGGGATCACGGGATCACGGGATATTTTTGGTTACTCGGATGGGAATATGCGGCTAGGCAACGACACGAAGCGAATGCGAAACTGTAATGGACTGGATGTTGGGTTAATGTCTCTCGTTGTCCGCGTGTTTGTTTCTGGAGGGAAAAAGAGGGAACATCGCTAGGCGCACATCGTGTTGTTCTGTTTCTTGATCAGGACTACTCTTGCGATTATACGACCGCGTGGCTGATTCTTTGGATACGGTGCTTTCTGGTTTCTGTTCTTCATTTTTCCAGGCCGCCACGGGTGTGTGGCAAAGATGGAGGAGATACCCCCATTCCCTTACTCTTGATATTGTTTATTAGCAAGCAGAGGACGTGTAAAGATTAGGATGGGCGTGAACAAATTCCAGATTCTGAATTCTGAACAGCAACGCACACCTCTGCCTATAATTGTGCTTGCTTAGTGACGTGGCTCTGCTGAAGCGTGGTGATCTGATTTGACATGACATGTGATAAAACAACACGAGCACAAGGGCTGCTCCGTCACGCCAGTGCCAAGGGCTGAGTACATTCCAGGCCTGGGTCCACGGGTCTCAATTGCACCTGCTACGCATGCGTGACAGTCAAAAGTCACACTGGCATCTCGAGCGGTTGCAGATGGACGTTGCCTGGCCGTCTGAGGTTATCATTGCAGGCCGGGCACATCAGTTGCACATTGCACCGTCATCAACCAAACCCCCCTGAACCTCTCCGTCATGTGCAACATCATGGGAGTTGACAGGTTGAGAAAGTAAATCGCTGTGTGACTGTGTCGATCTACGTGTTCCCCCCTGTCCCGTCCCCCTCACTCCCCCGATTGAGTTTTCATTTTGCATCTTGTCACATTTGTTGTTTTTCTTATTTCCTCTTGCGCAGCGCTGAGACGAGACGGTTGGGCTCCAATGCCGCCCCTGCCCAACGCCTGTGCTGGGTCATCACACACACACAGAAGGGCAAAAAAGGAGATTACGAGACCGGAGGAACGAGAGTAAACATCCAACCAATGTTTTGTTTTGCCTGTTTCTGTAACGACCTAAGCTCAGCGGCTTATTAGTGGATGATCACCCTGGTATAAAAGGAGTGTCGTAAGCCCCATGAAAGGGTTTTAAGGGGTAAGAATTAATCTTAATAATAATTAATATTTATAAATAATATATTCTTTACCTTAATATTAATACTTATTATGCTTAATAATCATATACATTATAATTTTAATTCTTTTATTATTATTACTTATAATGTTATTAAGAAATACTTAAAGTTAGTTAAGTTAGGTATTAAATAATAATGAAAGCAGCTTAAGAATTACTTAAGGAGATAATAAAAATCCTTA